>BSBK01008042.1:0-535000 GCA_027943335.1 Chamaecyparis obtusa | reverse complement strand
TTTGAAAATGTACTTTATAGAAAATTAAAAATTAATTAAAAAAGCAAAAAAAATTTATCAAACTTTGGTGTTTTAGGTACCTTTCCCCAAAAGGATTCACAAACAAATTATTTATTTACTTCAAAATAGGGTGTTCGTACATGTGTGTGGTATGGTCCTGAAACATAAAATTTGAAAAGTAGTTTTTAAATATGCCTACTAAAATGCAATCTCTACCATGTGGGTATTGAAATAAATTACATATTTGAAAAGTAGACTCTGAGCACTATAATTTTTATTATTGAAGTTTTTTTAGATTCAATATTTAACTAACTCTAATTTTGACATCAATTGATAGAAAATTTGAAAAAGGGAAAATACTTCCACTTTTTGCCCAAAAGTGGGACACAACTTCTTGCAGCCACCCTATAAAAAAATCCTCATAAACATGTTGGAGAACCATTTCTACACTTTCCGAAACTTACCAATGATTCTTGAAAGTGTGGACTTTGTTTCTCTCAAAATATCAACCCTCTTAAGAAGGTCCTTCCTCTTACTAGCTACTTTCAGACTCTCTTGAAGAATATCCCATATTATTGTTCATAACACTTTCAAACCATAGTGAGATCCCACACGAAATCTTTCCATTGGAAAATCTAGTGGAGGATAACATGACATATTCATTCTAATACCAAAAAAAGTGGGCAAAAACATTAAATTATAGGAGAAGATATATTTATACAATGTTAAGCGAGTAGTTTGAGTAGTTAGCAACTGCAATGATAATTGATATTTAACATTTATACAATTATCTAATAAATATAACATGCCAATACATATTACCTTCCATGAAACAATTAACTTTGACATTTGTATCATAAATTAATGGGTTGATCTTTTGGTTTAACAACAAGTATGTGCCAACAAATAGTTAGGTTTTTACATTATATATGGTTCTATTCAAAGCAATCACATAGCCAGATGGATGT
Organism: Chamaecyparis obtusa; assembly: GCA_027943335.1. NCBI lineage: Eukaryota > Viridiplantae > Streptophyta > Pinopsida > Cupressales > Cupressaceae > Chamaecyparis > Chamaecyparis obtusa. Next base: position 534,032 of record BSBK01008042.1, on the reverse strand, counting down.
TGGTTTATCATTTTGGAATTAAACATTGCAGGCTTTACCCATTATTGTTTAATTATGGTAACTAGACAATCCATACCTACCTTCTTAATAAATAATTTTTGTTCCAATCTAAATCATAAGTTAATAAATATTTTGGTTTAAACAATATATTCTAAGTGTTGACTTGTTTAAATGGTCCATCTTAAATCATATTAGCTTTTATGGAAAGTTTACATAGCACACTCCTAACTTTGACATATGATTCTAGTTCATCTTAAATCACACTAATTTCTTTAATAGAATGTATGTATTACTATGATTTTAGCTGAATCACTTAAACAAATCAAAACTTACAAAATATTAATTAACTTAAATATCATCTCCAATAATACCTTCCTATTAATGTGATTCAACATCAGACAAACACTCAATACAAATCGAGCAAACCCAAAGATCATAGACCTTTTCTAGTCATTAGTTGTGGGTCGATACCCCGGAAATGTGGTCGGTTATACAAATGCATAGATCATATAATATGGTGGGTTCTACAAATTCAGAGATCACTTAATGTGGTGGGTTCTACACATCCACAGATCACTTAAATGTGGTCGGTTCCACGAATTCACAGAGCACTTTAACAGTCACGCCGACCACATCCAAAAATATGAGATATCCAACTTCGGAGAAGTCGTCCACCACGCCTATACAAGCCAAACCCTAAGAATCGTGACTTCCACAAGCATGGCGTCAATCACCAACATTGTGCGCGCAAAGTTGAACTTGCTTTCCAATGGCTTGAAGCAGCTGCATGGCTACACACCGGGAGCCTCGGAAATCCAGCCACTCACGCTACGCCCTTACCGCGAGGATGACCTCGATGACTTGTATGGATGGGCGGGAGACGATGCAGTCACCCGCTTCATGACATGGGAAACGTTTCCCGACATAGAAAGCGCGAGGCAATTTCTGATGACAGTGATAATCCCTCACCCGTGGTTTAGGGCCATCTGCATTAATGACAAGGCCGTGGGTCACGTTGTGCTCAGACAGGGTTCAGGAATTCATAGCTGCCGTGCTGAGCTGGGCTACGCTGTTAGCAGAAGGTACTGGGGCGTGGGTATTGCTACTGAAGCTGTCGTGCGGGCTGTGCAGGAGGGGTTCTCTGATCTTCCTGGACTGAGACGCATAGAAGCCATGGTGTTGCCTGAGAATCTGCCTTCGGTTAAGGTGCTCGAAAAGGCCGGGTTTACTAGAGAGTGCCTGCTTCGACGTTATATTAAGGTTCGTGAGAACGTCCAAGACTGTATTCTTTACAGTTATCTTTTACCTCTCGCTTCCTCTTCTTAATTAGCAGTGTAGTCTTTATTCAAAGACAGGTATGAGTATATTGTTAGTATACTTAAATAAGATGAAGTATGCGATCTTCATCACAGTATACCTTCTCGGTATCTGCGTTCCACCCGAAGTGTACGAGTTCTACTATAACTATTATTATTAGTCCTTGCCTAGTATAGGCAGAGATTTATGTTTTCACTGCACTAAAAGCAATTAATCTTATTTCGAAAATCGTGTCAGCAGCTCAAATAAATGTTTGTCTTATGGTTTTAGCTCTCTTATTTTTCAAATCTAATTTTTTATTGAGTTTATCCCTTTTTGTGATTCGTCAGCGCTAATTTTGCTGGTGTTTTTTAATTTTTTCTATTAAAAATTGTAAAGAAAAATATTCAACCAATGAACGATGAGGGGGAGAAAAATTTAAAACATTCCCAAATGTTTTTGGTTTACTAAATCGCTGTTTAGCTAGCATAGGTTGAAATTATACTGAAAACATGATGTCCCATACGGAGAAATCTATTGCCGGAAAATCTTTAGCTGCTGTTGTACTGGTCGTGCTGATGTTGGCAGATGTCACTTCCATTTCATGTGTGTGTGCTGGATGTCATCAAGAGTGATAGACTTATGGCCAAAAACACTGCTTAAGGACTACATTTTTTAGCTCGGTACTGCTAAAGGACTACATTAAATGTAAACAATAAATGGAATTACTTGTAGTGGGCACCGCCTTTGAAAGCATCGCCTTATATCACTTTTTAAAACTAGCAAGTGTGAAGCCAAATAGAAATGTTTGATCATACGTTTTCCATACATTGTGTATACTTCTATACAGACAAAGACATTGAAGTAGCAAATAAGCCTGCAACCATTTTCGTGTTGGCAAACTCTCAACGGAATTCATCCAACATTTTTTTCTCTAATTTTGTGTTTTCACGGGCATCTTATCATGTAGTTGAGGCATAGTAACTGAAGGAAACAAATATCCCACCATGTTTAGACCATACAATCTTGCTGCAAAGCTCCATGTAAGTCATCAAGCTCTGTTCAAGCATGCAAATTTTGTGATTTTTTTACAAGCAAATGATAATCAATTTAAGGATAGTTTGTGCGTGGTTTATCTCTATTTGTCTGTGAGAGATGAGAATTTTTCATATCCTTCAATTTCAAAGGACTCATATAATTTTTTAAAAAATATTTATTTATTTGTAGGCTTTTTTATTTTTTTAGTCTCTGTCTTAAGCAGAAGACTAATGTTTTCAAAGTCCCTCCCTTCACTTTTAATTTCTTCTAGAAAAGGATAGAAGTATAAAAAATTGCTTTCCCTAATGTCTAGAGCAAGTGAAATAAAAATATACAATTTTAGCCAACATTTCTTTTTTGCTCATCATATTTTTGCTGGGGTTTATTTTGATTTTTTATTAAAATCTAGAAAGAAAAATGTTCTGACAAATATATAACATTGGCCAATGTTTCCTTTGGAAGGTTCTAGTGCATAGGTAAGTGACATTTGCAAAGCAAAGCACTGCTTTCGATGCTGCAATTGTCATCCTCCTCAATTTTATTCTTGGCTTCAAACCCTGGACTCTGCATAACATTGTTTAGGGCTTTCACACTACGCTCACTATGATGGTTTCAGGGCATCAAATTCAAGGGCCAAAATGTTGGTACGATCTTTATCATAATTCCATGTATGGAAAACTTTAACTTAATAAAGGACTTTTCTGCACTTCACAAACAGGGGCAAGATTTTTAAGCTGAATATTTTCCTTCTTCATTGCATCTACTTTTTCTTCTTTGCCATGAAAGATTTTATCTCTACACACCGCCCAGGTTATCGAATTTTAAAGTTTATTCAGAATTTTCCTAATACAGATTATTCAGTAGCTAATTTCTTGTCATGCTCAATTAATATCAAGGGACGAAATTGAGAGTACATATTGTTTTGTCATTTATTTTCTTTGTCAATCTTTGTAGCTATGCAAAACTGGTGTGTATTTTCTTTATTATCTTTTGAATAGATGGAATAGCTAGAATTTCTCAGTGCTTGTGGGAAATTTGTTATTATATTCTTCTTGTTAATTTTATAGGTGGAATACTTAGAATTTTTTTCCCTTATAAAAATGATATTACAATTTTTTTGAAATAAATTAATTCTTTTTTTACACTTGTTTGTTTGAAGATTTGGGAAAACTATCTTTTAGTTTTTTTTTTTTTTCTCTTATGAAGGCATATTTACTCACTATAACAAGTCAATTTATGCCACCTTAAGTCTATTGCTAAAGATTATGTTGTTTTTTTGTTGAGATTAAATTTACCAATTTAAACACACCATCAACCTTCTTTCTATATACATATTGTGTCTTTCATTAAGAACAATAACAAATTGTGATATTGCTATCAGGATTCAACTGTGTAGTTTTTTGAGTCAAACTCATTGACCCATGATTCATGAGTAGTGGTTCATATGAACCCATCTCTCATGAGAATACTGGAACACTTGGCACTCATTGGATCTAGGTGATACTCACAGAGGTGAAGCACCAGGACTTCCCGGGAGGTCATCCAATATATCCTACTTAACAATAACAAAGTCATCACTATAATTGATTTTGGATTTTTCTAGATACAAGTTTCATATGACTAACAAACATAAGTTAATCTCAAAGGACAAGATTCTTGTTTATTTTTTTTGCTATACAATGTATCTTTTGGGTTATGACTGCTAACTTGTACTAATTTTGCAGGGTCTTGAAAGAATAGACTCGTAATAGTAAAAAAAATTGCTCCTTAAAAGAAGCTTAGAGTAGACAAATGACCCCCACACAACTATTGAACTACTTAAAATACTATTTGATTACTTATCTAGAAAAATGTTCTAGAACATTGAAATATATTATGAGAAGTAAAATAATGTTTGTTTATACTTAAAAAATATGTTGTCAATCTATCATTTTTAACATTTCTTCTGTTGTGTTTTTTGTTTTGATGGTGTATTTATTATTATATATATTATTTGGCCCATTTTCATTGTGTATACAATACTGTCACACCTAGATGCATCATATTCTTTGAGGTTCTTAAACAAAATAAATGTTCATACACTATGTTGTAGGCATAAAAAAAATCCATCTTCTAAAACAAATCCATTTATTTTTGACAAAAGGCAGGGACTCTAGCTCTTCCAGAGCTCTTGTTATTATATGTATTTGAGGTGCGCATTATGGACTAATATGGAACTTTTATTTGTGAGTTTTTTTACAATTGAGGTTCAAGTTTTATCTATAATATAAAGTAGGTAGAAGATGTTGTGGGGGGGGGGAAGGGGGGGGGGGGGGGGGTGGGGGGGTAAATTAATATAATAAATATAAAAAGTTGTATGTAATCTTATTTAATAAAGTTATGGAGTTATTAAGGTAGTCTAAGTAGAAGATTAAATTTCTAATTCAAACTCACAACTAATAAATTATAAATGTTATTTTTAATTTAATTTTTTCCATTATTATCAGAAAGATAAGAAAATGTATTATGAAGTTGTGAAACTCTTTCCACCACGTCTTTGTCCAAAAGGATGGTATGTCAACTAGACTATTTTATCTATTTTCATTGACTCTTACCTTGATATTAGTCTGTTTCTACCACTAACACCTTAAAGTTAAATTAAAAATAGCATTACTAATTCATGAGTTGTGATTTTAAATTAGGAATTTAATCTTTTATGTAATGCCCTACCCAACAACCCATGAAGGCAAAGACTAAACTAGATGTAGTGATGGTGAAATTATTATTTTTTTTAAAGATAAGTACACGCAAAATACAATTAGTGATTACATGAACAAAATAATAAATGGGGAAATAAATTAATCTAAAATTTAACAAAAACCCCCAAGTAAGGCAATCTATCATTTGAACTTGCAATTTTAAAACTAACCTGTCGCCTCTAGGATTCTCATGACATCACTACTTAACAATGATAACAACACTAATGCATTCATGAGGGACATGATCATGTGGATAAAGCTCTATGTTTGTTTTAAAACCCGAAGTCAAATGTTCCTAGTTCTTATTTCATCATAATGAAGAGTACATCTATCATAAAGAAAATGAAGTGTGTATTTAATACATTTAACGCATTAGCTTTTATTAAAGGCCTGAGCTATTACATCACTAATATTTTCATAATTTACAACCTATCTTTACATATTACAAGATCATGCAATCATGGTTAAACTTAAATCCTTAGAAGTAAAATTATATATTTTAGATGATATATCTCAATACATCAAGTATTATAATTAAATTGAATACATAACATGGTACAATATAACAAAGCATCTCCAAGAAACAATAGTATGATGTCAGCAACAATGAATCATACAAGCACAAACAAGAATACCGAACCTTGATGGTAAAAGAATCACTACCACCTAACCATGTGGAACCCTAAGGCACACCCCACCATGTTGAGGAGATAAACACCAAGCCTCACACACACACATATAAGGACAAGTGTGTACTAGAATGAAATATAACTCAATATTAATGTAACACAAGGGTTTAAGAATATAATAGAAGATATATAATTAACAAATACTAGAAATAACCACAACATCTATGAAAAAAACCTAGGACACATACAGGGAAGTACCATCACATAGCCCTTCTCCTTGGGTTATCCTAGACAATTACTGAACCTCGGCCCCCAAGTCTTTTTGGTTATCCAGGATAGTCTCTAGACCTCAACACCCAAGTGAGAAAGTTTATGTAGAAATAGATAATCCTTTTATGTGCACAAGAAAATATGATTATGCTAGCTCAATACATCCAACAAACGGATAGGCATCATCTCCCACTCTCATCCTTACCCTGCACTAGCACTCAAGGAGTTAGACAAACACTAATCATTATCTTTTTAATATTTTCCTTAGTTATTTTTTATTAGGTTATCACTTAATTACACAATCCAAAATAGGTTACCCTAAACATCCACTTTAGGAACCTAACCCCTATTGCAATCCACTTCCCAGCTATGCTCCTAGATAACCTCCCCTAATGCTCCAAATAAAGACCTAAGGACATAACTAGACAAATGACCACCAAAGGAAATCTCCTAGATTCATCAAACCAATGAAATCACAAAAACATAAAGTGTTAAACATAAAGATTAAAATCATAAAATTAATATAAGAACTATACACCACATCTAATGGACATCCATATAGTCATCATATACATATCATGATATAATTCCCAATAAAATTCTACTAGGATCCATGACATATTCCAAAAGTCAAATCTCAGATAACAGAGTATTTGTTTTGAAATTGTATCAAACTTCAAGATCCAACTTGTCAACAGAATCAACCTTTTATGAAAATACATTCCAACACAAGGTGGACATAATCCAAAAGTACCATTTCTTAATATCAAAATAAAATCACAATAGCCAAGGGAAAAGGTTACCAAATCTAACAAATAAGTCCCAACACAATACTAATACAACTAAATGTTTCTTTCTCAAGGTAAAGTGAAATATTGCAACCAAAGAACTAATTCAAAATGTAATGATGACTCCCAGTCCTCTAGTAATCAACTTGGGACCTAAAATATTCTAACATTGAATTATACACCTTGTGATATTCCCTATAGTTAGACAATTAACCGACTTACGTTTAAAAACTTTTAAGAATTTACTCATTTATGTCCAAAACACTTAAAAGAATGATTAAATTCAAATGAAGTATCTTACATAGATAAAAATAAATTATGACCACAAAATACTTTAACTAATGTGTTATACTCATTTGTTCATAACACCTCTAGTTATAATTAAATAATTAATTATATAAGATATGATTTTCTCAGGAAGTCATAGTCTAATTCCTAATCAACATAAATCAAATTTATTTAGGTATAAATATTTACTTTCATAACTTCCTACTTAATTCCAAACCTTATATATTTTAATACCCCAAAAATGGGCTATAGGTTCATTGACCTCCTACATCAACAAATCGAACATCGAAGTCCTAACCTAAGGCACATTTGAACATCATCAAATCCTAATTGATTATCCTCACTTTTGCATCAGGGAATATTCCTAGCAATATTCCTATTTATCATAATTATCTTTAATTTAATGATTATTTGGCGATAAATCACATTTATCCTAAAGTTGATTAATTGAATATTCTGAATATTTAATTAATTAGACTTAATTTTGCCACTTAATTATTTAATTAAATTTATTCCTAAATTGTATTATTTAATTCTGACAATAAATAAAAAATCTTATGACTAATTGATTAAACTCTTATTTAATTAATTAATGTCAATTGCCAAATTTAATGATATAGTTTTCGAAAAGTTTGATTTAATAATTGACTAACCCATAAATCAATTATTTTAATTCAAAAATCAGTTAAGTTGAGGATAAATCACTTTATTTATTTAATTAATTCATAATTAATTGTGCACATTCAAAGAGTAGTTAAACTCAAAATCAGGAAATCAATGCAAGTTGTTAACTTTTGGAAACTCAACATCTATTTTGAATTCAAAGCTGATCTAAACTTCTGATTTGAGTTAAAAAGTTGTTCTTGCATGATTTTGCATGATCATGTGATCTAATTATTTATGATTTCTTGTTGACTCAAAAATCAACCTGAGTTCATGAAGAGTGATTTATGACTTTTCTCATGCACCCTCAAAGCCCTAGATTTCTATAAAATCAAGGCTTCAACTCTCAAAAAAGGATCCACGAAATTGCATCTTCACACTGGTGAATTGGTGATCGAAGAATCCATCTTTGCGAATCAAAGTTGTTGTGAGATTTTCATTATTTTTGAGCATTCATATCATTTAGCATATCATTCTTATATCAATTGCATATTTTATCAGTTTTCATTTAGAATAGATTCATATCAATTTCTTTCATCCCAATTACATAGATAATACAAAAATATAGATTAATTTGCATTCATTCCATATCTATATTCTTCATCCAAATCCTTTGTTTAGGTGTCCTCAATGTCACTAGTGTCAGTCTAATATGAGAATAGCATACTCACACCTATTAGAAGGCAGTAAATCATTTGGTTAGTTTAGTTTCCATTTCATTGCATGATTTTCATTTTTGCTAACCTCTAATGTTTTACTGAAGTGTTGTGTCTACAACTAGGTATAATTTTCACACACACATTTATAGCACCCACTGTGGGGCTCTAAAATAGGTTTCCATTCCAATTCTATCAATTTCTTCTCATTTTCTGATTGTAACTGCGATCTTTATTTTCTGTCTGTACATTTTTCGTACAAGTTTTATCAAAAATTTGTACCAGGAGGTACCCACTGTCGTACAATAATTGATTTGATCAAGGCTCATATCAGAAGCTACATGTTGTCGTTTGGGAGCTTGATTGTGATATGAGAAGACACCTAGTGTCATACGAGTTTCCAGATTATCGTGTGGGAGTTGATCCACTATTGTACAAGTTTTAGTACTAGGTTTCAATTGTCATTTCAAATTTTCAAGCAGTTTTCCAGATTTGATTTTTAGATTTGGATTGACAACTAACCCTAACAATTGAGATTTTCTATTTTTGATTGGTATCTGCTGATTCTAATTAGGAAAACCATGAGAAAAATTGCTAAAAATAGGTAAAAATCTACTAAGCATGTTGCGAGGAATTTAGGTATTATTATCAATCTGATAACACTTCGATTTGGGATTAAAAATGAACTCTCGCATGTCAAGCTTGTGTGACTTTTATTGCTTTCATATCACATACTTCATTTTGGGCTATAAAAATGAACATAGATTTGCTTTCTGCATCTCTGTTACACATAGTAAATATTCCCTATGAACACTATTTGTGGATGATCTCGAGAGAGTGTGCTTCATTCGCTTGTTCACGCATGTGGAGCTCTTCTTGATGAAAGATCCCCTTGTAGGTAGGGAGGATACTGAAATTGTCTTGTGTTCTACTAGATTTGTAGTTTTTAGCTTTTGATTGATACATTCTCTCTCCAAAGAGGTTGATAGATCATGAGTTGTTGACATCACAGATCTTGGTGAGATAGTTTTAGTCTTAGCGTGTCAGATTAATCTATCTGCTTTGTCTTGGTGAGGTGAAGAGGCTAGGGGATTATGCTCTACTTCCTTTTTGGATAGTACCAGAAATCTAGATCCTTGAATCTGATCTAGTCCCCGTATGGTATATTTTATGAGTCACCTTTAGAGAGGGTTAACCATAGTGGACATTCCCTTAATTGGGTCAACCACATGGATGAAACCTCAAGCAGTAATAGCCATTTTCATCATGGTAGTGACAACCGCTATATAAATGTCCTTGTGGAGGAAAAATTCATAGGTGTGATCTCTTGTTGGGCTATCAGATCTCCCTAGTAGCTCCTTATGTATTAAATTATCAAACTGTGTCAAAACCCCAGTGTGCCTAGATTGGAGTTCGCCCTCTTGAGAACACAAATGTTGCAAAGTCAGACCATTACTAAAAACCCTAGTGAGGCCAAAATTTTCATTTTCTAGGAATATGTGTGTTATTGTAAAACTTTTTAGAACATACACAATTAGTACTCCTAAGGATTAGCACATTTAGTCACTTGATTGTTCATGCCTAGGGTTGCTTTTTGTTTTGCATGCTTGATTATCTATTTGGTTACTGAAAGTGAATGATCTTGGTATAATCTTCAAATCTGGATAGACAATTTTGCAAACAATATGAAACTGAAAACCTAAAATTTGCAAAATCTGAAACAGAATTCCTTTCTAGAGTCAAAAGTCATCCCACAAAGTTAGAAAGTCATATGAGTTTTGGCTATTGTCATTTTAGAACCCCTGTATTTTTGTATGACAACTTGTATAGTGTCATACAAGTTTTGTTGCTAGTCAAATCAAAAAAGTTAAAATCCTACTATCAACTATCATGCGAGCTTTACAATTGTTGTACAAATTTTTGCAATTGTTGTTTCAGAGCATACCCACTGTCGTACGAGTTTGCAGAAAGTCGTTTCAAAAATTTTGAAAAATTGCGAGAAAGTTGTCAAAATTGCCAGATATTCAACTTTTACAGCTTATTTCCAGAGTCTGTCAAACAAATCACTATGTCAGGAACAGAGCAGAAACTAGAAAGAATCCAATAATTTTCCTAAAGTGGCCTTTTTGAGTCTAACTCGGCCTTTTTTTTAATCAATTTGAGTCTTTTTTCATCTTGTGTCAAAACCTTGTTAGATCATCAATCTCTAATCAATCTTCAAAATGACTAAGTGTTGTGAACTCATGTCCGCTATCATTTGGGCATCTACCCATACATCTAGGGCACAATATCCTTCATTTATGTGTAATCTAATCTTGACAAGGTTGTGTCATTTGATCTTCTTGAATCAATTCATTCTTCAGTTCTCTTAATCTCACTCTCTTGCTTCACCTAAGGTTAATGGTGGAAACCGGAGCTTCATCACAAAAACATAAAGAACAACCTAAAATCTCTTCAAAGACATCTTCTGTGATTGCTCAGAACTTTCATCAATCCTACGACACTAACAAATTTAAAGAAGATGCTCTTGGAAATCTATTCTTTAAGGGTGGTTACATCACCCCTCCTGCATCAATCCATGCAGTTAATCAACCAACACCTTCTGTGTCAATTCACGGAAGTTACTAGATAACCCCACATCAATCTGTCTCAACTCTCATAACAACAACATGTCTCAAGTTGGGACAAACCATGGGTCTCATAGAGCTCATTCTCAACATGGTGAGGATCAAGAGCCTACACCTTCTAAAATTGCTCAATATCAAAATGACAATGAATTCAAAAGAATGATAAAGCATTTCTTGAAGGAAGACATAGAGGCATATTTCCTAGAGCTAGCTCATCAAGGAGCTAAACTTCCTCCCAACTTTAATGTTGAAGATAACATAACACATGAGGAAGAAACTCCTATCATGGCTATGAAGAAATAAATGCACGCCATGCAAGTCGAACTTAACAAAATTAAAAAAGAGAAGGAACCTAAGGAGTTCTCCATGGAGGCCCTATGACCTTTTCCATTAGATAAAGACAACCTTTTCCATTAGATAAAGACTTGTATATGTCACCATTCCCTAAGAGAGTGAAAATGCTGAAATATGATAAGTACGATGGAAACTCTGACCCTCAAGATCATGTCATAGAATTTTGTACTCAATCTATGGAGTTCATCCATTAACCAACCTATCTGATGCATCTCTTTCCTAGATCTCTAGGAGGAGCAACCATTCATTGGTTCTCTAGAATTCCTCCTACAATCAAGACCTTTGAGGAGTTGATCAAATTGTTCTATTAGCAATACTCCTACAACATCCAACATTTGGTCACCATGATCGACATTTGTAATCTCAAACAATATCCAGGAGAACCATTCTTGACATTTCTCAAAAGATGGAGGAAGAAATTATCTCTATATGCTAGACCTATTCTAGAAATTGAGAAACTAGAAATCTTCATCAATAATCTTATTCCAAAAATCAACTACCCTTTACAAATGCAAAATCATACATCTTTTGACAAGATGGTAAACAATGCGATCAAAATTGAAAAAGTACTTATGAAAAAAGGAGACATCACACTTCAAAAGGACAAGTATGAATTTGGATCTATTTCTAAGGACAAGAACAAAAACTGGAACAAGAACAAAGGCATCATCGCAGATGGCGTTGTTGACACTCTTTGTGCCCCATCTAAGGCACCAGCTTTCAATCTAACTATTGGTACCCAAGCCATCAAATATTTAGAACAAAAGGTACTAGAATCATCTCAAAAGAAGACAGAGTACAAACCTTGGTCTACTCATAATAAATGAAAGTTCACTCCTCTTGGAGAATCTTTGGAATCAGCTATGAAAACTTTGTTGGCTAACATTATCATATCTTTTCCTGAGATCTGACAATTTGATCCTGAACCTAAACCAAAATGGTGGAAAGAGAACAAATTATGTGACTTCCATCATTGTAAGGGTCATAAAACTAATAACTGCTTATGCTTGAAATATACTATACAAGATAAAATCAATAATGGAGAAATCCTAATTGATAATCACACAAATTAACATCAACACAAACTAAAACTAATCTATTCTTTTTACATGCTTTTATCTCCTTGTATGCTTACTGATTTTCATTGAGATTTTTGCATATTGTGTCTCTTTGAGCTCTTCGATGATGTCCTTTACAGGATTTAGAGAGTGATGACTAGGGGCATAATCTTTTCTTTGTCTTCTACTTGTATGTGAAAATCTAACAACTTTGGAAATTCTAGATTGAAATGGTGTCTGTCTGTAAGAGCCTCTATCTCATATTGGATGGCCATGAGTACCTCAACCATTGATACCTAAAAAATTCAAGGAAGTTTGATCTAACTATTATCTTTTTGAGTGCGTTCTTTCTCCTACTGTGAAACACGATCTTTCCTAAGGATGTGAATGATAAAGGATCACTACGGGTAATTCACACTGGATTTAGAATTATCTCTTGACTTTTTGATAGGTTTGAACAAAAGGTGTATTCAGGTCGTCACGACCTTTATGTTTTGATGCTTATACAAATTACTATATCAAAATGGACATGATATTTAGGTCATCCTAGCATTTGTGCCTTGGTGCTTATATCTAATCCAATATTCTAAAAAAAAAATCAATATTCATATGTCCATGGTTGTCTAACCAATGGGCATTGTATTGATTCTTATGCATACAAATCGATATTCATATGTCTATGGTTTCCTAACTAGTGGGCATTGTATTGATTTATCTGGTTACCTAAAAATTCAATGATGAAAACAACCGACACATGATTAGTGACTAGGTCCTAGGTCTTAGGTGGCATTTCATTCTGCATGTCTCTTTGCATTTTGCATGTTTGCATGATCTCACAATGGCTAAATAAACTTCAATGCTTAAATGATTCTTCAATCGCCTCTTCAAATCTAACAAGAGCTGAAATCTCACACGAAGGTCTCTTCACAGAACCGCAAGCAGTTACCCTCCTAGGTTAAACATCCTTTTTGACATAAGACTAAGTATTTTTCTTCATCAAAACCTGCAAAACATATCATGTGTATCGTTGCATTTACATTTCATATCATAATCATCTGTTGCATTACATTACATCCATGTGCATAAGCATAAATCATACATACATCTTTCCATAATCAAATACATATGCATAACATCCATACATGTGAAAGAAATAATTGCATTGCTTAAATCCATACATACATTCTACACTACTCATAGCATAAGCATCACATGATATCATCATAAATGAAAACATGACAAGTACAAATGAAGTCATAACCAATATCTCGATCTCATATATATATATATATATATATATATATATATATATATATATATATATATATATATATATATATATATATATATATATATATATATATATCATAAAACTTGAACTAGTTAGGAGTGCACTACTAGCACAGTGTACAAAAGAATGAGCTCATGTGAGATATCAAAGTCAGAATAGTATGACTATGGACAAAAATATCAAAAATATCAGCATATAAAGATAGATCAGCTATCAGCCTGATCCTCTACATCTGGTGGAGGAGGTGGTGGTGCATCTGGTACTGCCTTGGCTCTAGGTGCCCTAGCTCCCTCTGATGCTATCATATACTGTGAATAGGTTGGAACTCTCTATGCAATAGGGACAATAGTATAATATGTAGAAACATAATAGGCCACATGTGAGGTCTGATGTGTCACCTCAGTCTATAATCTACGAACCTCCTCATGAAGCTTTGCACGTTGTCTATCTACCTCTAAGAATCTCTCTCCTAGCGAGCACTGCATACCTTCAGCTCCTTGACCTATAATTTGAGGCACCTAATAACATCCTGTGTAGTCTGTGGCACACTCAGATCGGCATCTATTTCCAGCATATATGTATCCTCAGCTAGCTGCTCTATGGTATCTTCCCTCTATGCCTTATGGTGTCTGACCTCAACACCTAAATCAAAATCAGTGTCCCCCTATAATGGATCAAGACAACCACCACCTACAAATTGCTCAGCTGCAAGTATCTCCTCAGCAGTACCAAAACTACCTAATGTACCGCTCTCTCCCCTAGTCTATCTCTATGAACCTCCAGGCCTACCTGCTATAAAACTAGTGGGATGAGTGGGCCTCATTTGTCTAGCTGGTCTCTGAGGAGGAGCCATCACTCTAGGCCTCGGAGGTGTGGGCTGCAAGATCAAAACCTATGTGGGTCTCAGACCCTGTCTTAATGGAGCTCCAACGACATCCATAGCCTCCTCCATGGAAGGTATCAGCTCAGTAGGATCAGAAAACTTGTGGATCGGATGCTCTGCAAGTAATGCAATGTAACCATCTATAACCCTAGCATCAGCAACCTGTGATCGGTAATATCAATCTCTGCCAATAATACCACTATAATCCTATGAACACAAGGCATAAGAAATCCTCATAGTCCATCCAAGTCTGATCTCACAAACTATGCGAGCATAAGTGGTGTAATCCTATGGTGCGCCCTGCACTAATCCATATTGTCATCATACTCTAGTAATAATGAATCGCTCTAGTGTAGACGGCGATCGTCCAATCAATACATGACTCTAACATAAAAAACTAAACTACTCCCTCACAGTAGGCCAAGCCTCTATAAGCAAGTACGGTCTCCATACTACAAAGGTCATATCATCAAGGCACCACCTCTAATACTTGGTATGCCCCATGCACACCTATGTCACATATCCAGAGTAAACATAAATAACTAGCTCCTACGGCTAGCATTGTGTCTGACACACTGGTCTCAAAACTGGGATATGCTCCCACGCCCAGATTTGTAGACATAAAGCACCAGAAGGAAAAGTCTTGCTCTCTTGATACACTATCTCATGCATCTTAGAGAACATATGTGCTAGTAAACATTGACCCCAAGCTAGCTTAGAAGGAGTCACCATTAGTCATGCTATCATTGGGCCCAGCCCATCAAGATACTATTATGCTGATAGTCGAACATGATAATACCTCCTACCATCCTAGCTATGATGCACTCCAGTCTATGAGACTGTCCATAACACTGTACTAAAGTCTCCCATGATATAGAACTAGTCATCTATGTATCATCTCCGAAAAGAGGTCTGAATGCTAGTAAACCAGAGTTCCCCAAATTCACACACTCTGGACACTGACCACCATGTCCAATGGAATGCGTAGTATACGGTAAACATCCTTTCATGTGATAGTGATCTCCCCAGTCGGCAAGTGGAAAGTCTGGGTCTCAGAATGGAATCTCTCTATCAAGGCAATCGATAGTCCATGGTTTACCCTAATCTTGGGTAACCAAATCAGATACTCAAATCCACATGAAGCAAGATGAACCCTCATAGGGTCAGGCAATGAAACACAGAGTCTCTACGTGGTAGGATGAGAGATGCACACATGAACGTCAGGATATGTGATGTACACAGCTTTCATGCCCCATTTCAAATAGAATTTTAATAATAATTAAATATTATTGAATAAATAATAATATTAAAGTAGACAAATAAATATAATAATTATATAATCAAAATATAATAAATATATATAAATAAATAATAATAAAAATAAATAAATAAATGATAATAAATTACAATATAATTTATTATTAATTAATATAATATTATTTGAATATAATCATATTATAATAGCATAATAATATATTAAAGAAACTGACAATATATAGTATTTAATATAACATCTATCATATATACAATATATAAATGCAAGATAATAATATCATTATCATATTATCATCATAATAATATTATCTATAAATAACATCTATCATATTTGTTAACATAATAATAAATAAACAATAAATAAGATTTTTAATATCACCACTCTAAACAATTTAATATTTAAACTTATAAGATTGAAATCCTAAGCTAACCGATATATAATGATTTGCCATTATAAATCTACGTGACCATCAAAATAATCGAGATGGCTCATGTTTGAACTCGTATGCTTCAAATAATATTTGCATCATATATAATATTCCATATTTCATTGCCGCATACAACCATACTTCATGCGTTTACAGTCACCATCTCCAAATACACTTCTATGCCATACATTTCTAATACATGTTGGAATAATATGCACAAGTTGATTAATATCAACATAGCTGACTAATGATATTAGTTAAGGCCACAACATTAATCACATTTATGACCGATCGCATCTCTACCCTATGTCTTCTCATTTCTCAAGAAATGCTATATGAAGGAATTCAAAAGAATCGAAGAGGGGAGACCAATAGATATAAACACTTACAATAGAGATTACTAACATCAGGGACTTGTTTCTTATTTCATCCCTAACAACTTTACTCTTCGTGATTAGATAAATCATTGACTTTGACATATACTTGCATAGGAATCTATGTTAGACGCAGTGTCCTCAAATGGATACTTTGTAGAAGACATATCAGGCACACATCAAATTCGGAAGATTATATATAATTGCTACTTAATCGGATATAACGAATAAGCATTCAAATATAGATTGGAGGTATTATTAGACTGATCTAAGCACTATTGCTTACTATAACGATTATCTTAGAAATAGATTTCCATCATCACTCTAAGGGATTGGGGCGACTTCTCGCCTTCTAATACCGATATATTACAAAGGCTAGAAGTAGTGTGAGATAACTTTCAACATATTCTATATTTCCCTATTAGAAATAGCGGAGGAGACTCCACCTTGCAGAATAGAGATACCCTTGCTGAATTAACATACTAGAGACAAAAGTGATAATCTGCTTATCGATTGCATATATATATATAGTAACGTTTCCAAATAGCTTCAGCAATTGTATGAGGGAGAGAATAAAGTCAGTGACAATTAAATTAGATAAAGGCAACGTTATCTATGAGGACTAAGTAACAATGAGAAGTTGATACAAGTTAGCAATTAAGGTACAATGGTTGCAAGATGGTCAATTAAGATACAATAGTTGTGAAGAAATGTCATTTCAAAATGATTTGTCCTTTCGTTATTCAAGAAATTATAACTCTTCCATCGAGCAAAGAGAAGTGATAGGAAAGGGACATTACAGTGGTATCAGAGCATGATCTTTCCATCCTGTGGGTTAAAGGAGGATATATGATAGAAGAATGCAGAAAACCAATGGATTTTCGAAGTAGTTCAATCATGGTTGCATCAACAATCTAAAAGTATGGTAATGTATACATAGTAAATAATATATTTATGAATTCAATAATGTTTATGATCATTAATAGACATTTAAGATATAATTTAAATGAGGGGAAAGAGTGGCAATCAAGGGAGAATTGCGAAGGGCACCCTATTATAGTGGTAGTAAGGAAGAACCATATAAGGACATTCTACTGCACTATAATTTAGGGAGAACCACTAAGGGAACCCTATTTTTAGCACCTTCCCAAAGCTACAATTAAGGGAGAATCGCTAGGGCACCCTATTGCAGTAGCATGTAAGGGAGAACTGTTGCAAGGGCACCCTACTACTCTATAATTAAGGGAGAACCACTAAGGCACCCTATTGTAGAAAAGACAAAAGCTGCAATTAAGGGAGAATCACTAGGGCACCCTATTACAGTAGCATGTTAAGGGAGAACCGCTACAAGGGTACCCTACTGCTCTATAATTAAGGGAGAACTGCTAGGGCACCCTATTGCAGAAGAGACCAAGGCTGCAATTAAGGGAGAATCATGAAAGGCACCCCATTACAATGACAATTAAGGGAGAACCGGTGTAAGGGCACCCTATAGTATTGCGATTGGGGGAGAACTACTAAGGGCACCCTATTGCAGAAGTAGTTGAGGGAGAACTGCTGAGGGCACCCTATCACAATAGTAGTTAAGGGAGAACCGCTAGTAGGGCACCCTACTACACTATGATCACGAGAGAACTGCTAGGACACCCCACTACAAGGCAAATATTATCTCTGAAGGCCTAGGAGAGATAAATCTATCTTCTGCGAAGTATGGATATGTCAAATTTTGGGTATCCATTAGACCTTAGGAGGAGATAGCCATAATGTGATGGTGACATAGCTTGAGGACCATTCTAGGATAGACATATGGCAACTAGAACCCCAAAAGATCCTCCTAGTGAACTTGTAACCTGATTACAAACTCTATAATGATTAGGATCATTCAAGGCTCAACACGAAACAATGCAATACTTAACAGGAGGAGAAGAAAAATACTATTATACATCAAGATAAGTTCTAGTTTTAAATTTATTTATTTATTTTAAGATTTTAAATCGAATATTTTGATCATCTAATTTAAAAATTTTATATATTACACTTCTAACCCCAAGTTAAAATTATTGTTTCAGGGTTATCAAATTCCAATGGTAAAACAAGATGATGTTAGAATACACAACAAAAGCCGCTCACATTAAATTAGTATTGCTTGAGGACAAGCAATTTGAAGAAGGGCAGTCATGCCCCATTTCAAATAGAATTTTAATAATAATTAAATATTATTCAATAAATAATAATATTAAAGTAGACAAATAAATATAATAATTATATAATCGAAATATAAATAAATATACATATATATATAGAAATAATAATATAAATAAATAACAATAAATTACAATATAATTTATTATTAATTAATATAATATTATTTGAATATAATCATATTATAATAGCATAATAATATATTAAAGAAATTGACAATATATAGTATTTAATATAACATCTATCATATATACAATATATAAATACAAGATAATAATACCATTGTCATATTATCATCATAATAATATTATCTATAAATAACATCTATCATATTTGTTAACATAATAATAAATAAACAATAAATAAGATTTTTAATATCTCCACTCTAAACAATTTAATATTTAAACTTATAACATTGAAATCCTAAGCAAGCCGATGTATAATGATTTGCCATTATAAATCTACGTGACCATCAAAATAATCGAGATGGCTCATGTTTGAACTCGTACGCTTCAAATCATATTTGCACCATATATAATATTCCATATTTCATTGACGCATACAGCCATACTTCACGCATTTACAGTCGTCGTCTCCAAATACACTTCCGTGCCATACATTTCTAATACATGTTGGAATAATATGCATAAGTTGATTAATATCAACATAGCTGACTAATGATATTAGTTAAGGCCGCAACATTAATCACATTTGTGACCAGTTGCATCTCTACCCTATGTCTTCTCATTTCGCAAGCAATGCTATATGAAGGAATTCGAAAGAATCGAAGAGGGGAGACCAATAGATATAAACACTTACAACAGAGATTACTAACATCGGGGACTTCTTTCTTATTTCATCCCTAACAGCTTTACTCTTCGTGATTAGATAAATCATTGACTTTGACATATACTTGCAGAGGAATCTATGTTAGATGCAGCGTCCTCAAACAGATACTTTGTAGAAGACATATCAGGCACACATCAAATTCGGAAGATTATATATAATTGATACTTAATCGGATATAACAGATAAGCATTCAAATATAGATTGGAGGTATTATTAGACTGATCTAAGTACTATAACAATTATCTTAGAAACAGATTTCCATCATCGCTCTAAGGGATTGGGGCGACTTCTCGCCTTCTAATACCGATATATTACAAAGGCTAGAAGCAATGTGAGATAACTTGCAACATATTCTATATTTCCCTATCAGAAATAGCGGAGGAGACTCCACCTTGCAAAATAGAGATACCTTTGCTGAATTAACATATTAGAGACAGAAGTGATAATCTGCTTATCGATTGCATTGCAATATATATATATATATATATATATATATATATATATAGTAACGTTTCCAAATAGCTTCAACAATTGTATGAGGGAGAGAATGAAGTCAGTGACAATTAAATTAGATAAAGGCAACGTTATCTATGAGGACTAAGTAACAATCAGAAGTTGATACAAGTTAGCAATTAAGGTACAATGGTTGCAAGATGGTCAATTAAGATACAATAGTTGTGAAGAAATGTCATTCCGAAATGATTTGTCCTTTCGTTATTCAAGAAATTATAACTCTTCTATCGAGCAAAGAGAAGTGATAGGAAGGGGACATTACAACATCACAGAAACAGGGAACCCTATTAGAAATTTCGTTGAAATACAGGCTACAAGTACAGAAATTAAACATTTCACTACTTCAAATGGTAGGTTAAAAGCTCAACAATTGGCCTAAGGAATCAGAGATTCAAAAATTTTGATCTAAAATGGATTTTTAAGCTCACTGTTTTCCATATGACACTTCAGACTGGCACCAAAACTCGTATGAGTTTCTGTAGGGAACCTCTTTATAAGGTTTCTCGTACGATAGAGGAGGGACCCGATGAAATGTCGTACAACTCTTGGGTCCCTCTCATATGAGTCTTGGGGGGTTATTGATATGACAACCTAACTACATTTGAAAAGTCGTACGAATCTCAGAGGGCAGTCATACGAGTTTCCATGCATACGAGAAATGAAAATTGAAAACGTACAAAAAATGCCCTAAAATTGCTACAAACATGCAAAAATTGAATTTTCAGAGAGGCACAGAGATCCATCTACCGGATGTCCATACTGTCGAGGTCTTTGGTGTCTCCGGCTGCGCTCAAAATGGTGAGAAGACATAGGTACTTTCATTTCTGCTATTTTCTCGCTCAAAGGGCTCCACAAGATTTCAAAAGTCAAAGTGAATAATGAATTGAAAATGATTCTTTTGGTCCTTATATAGCTTTTTGACCTAATTTTCAAAAGTCCTCCGTTTTTCACAAAAATAGCACCCTTGGCTAATTTTGACGTTCTTAACCCATTTTTGAGATCAAAATTAAAATCTGAGATTGTTTACTATGTCAAAATCGTGATTTAAATTTTTCAGACCCAAGACGGCCGACTGCTTGCATAATCGACCTTTAAGCATCATAGAAATCTAGAATTCAACTTAACTGATTATCTTACATCAAACTATCAAAATTTCAACTTGGTCAACTATTGTCATCTCATGGTTTAACCTAGTCAAACTTGGTCTCCAGGACCTCCAAACGATGCAGAACGCATTCTCGGACATGCACAACCACTTCTCAAATCAATTAACATGCTTCTAAACTATAACGCTGACTTTTCTTGTCAGATTTTAATTTTAATCCCGAAGGGGGCATGGTATTGCACATCATTCAAGTCTATAAATATAATCTAGAATCAAGCTTTCCTCAGTAATCAAGACAACAACCACATCTAGTTGCTGCCTCATCAAAAGTCCTCGTCGCTTGGGGAAAATCTATCATGGCTTGGGGCATATCAGATTCGTCAAGATCCATATCAATCTGGTATCCTAATCTATCTTGTAAATTGTATCATCTTTTCATAACCAT
Source organism: Chamaecyparis obtusa (assembly GCA_027943335.1). Classification (NCBI taxonomy): domain Eukaryota; kingdom Viridiplantae; phylum Streptophyta; class Pinopsida; order Cupressales; family Cupressaceae; genus Chamaecyparis; species Chamaecyparis obtusa. Next base: position 512,262 of record BSBK01008042.1, on the reverse strand, counting down.
CGTTTCATTAGTGTTATTTCCTTTATTCTTAATAACTGAAGGGTTCAGATGTGATGCCAATGTGATTCTTATTAACAATCGAGTCTGGAATCGATCACCCACTTCTTCGTAATCATAAGCTTTAGAATCAGGCATTTTGAAACTTTTTCATAATTATCGGTTCATTGTTGCTATAGTTAACATTATCTTTGGTCATTTAGGACCTAACATCAAATATTTCAATTGGTTTCTGTCTCAGAATCGGTTCATCTTTTGAATCAATTTCAATCTCAAAAATAGATTGTCTTTGAACCACTGCACTTCGCACAGTAATTCAAAGAGGGGCAAAATGTAATACCCCAAAAATGGGCTATAGGTTCATTGACCTCCTACATCAACAAATCAAACGAAATCAAACATGGAAGTCCTAACTTAAGACACATCTGAACATCATCGAAACCTAATTGATTATCCTAAATTCTGCATCGGGGAATATTCTTAGCAATATTCCTATTTATCATAATTATCTTTAATTTAATGATTATTTGGTGATGAATCACATTAATCCTAAAGTTGATTAATTGAATATTCTAAATATTTAATTAATTAGACTTAATTTTTTCACTTAATTAAATTTAATTAAATTTATTCCTAAATTGTATTATTTAATTCTGACAATAAATTAAAAATCTTATGACTAATTGATTAAATTCTTATTTAATTAATTAATGTCAATTGTCAAATTTAATGATATAGTTTTTGAATTAAAGTTTGATTTAATAATTGACTAACCCATAAATCAATTATTTTAATTCAAAAATTAGTTAATTTGAGGATAAATCACTTTATTTATTTAATTAATTCATAATTAATTGTGCACATTCAAAGAGCAGTTAAACTCAAAATCAGGAAATCAATGCAAGTTGTTAACTTTTGGAAACTCAACATCTATTTTGAGTTCAAAGCTGATCTAACTTCTGATTTGAGTTAAAAAGTTTTTCTTGCATGATTTTGCATGATTATGTGATCTAATTATTTATGATTTCTTGTTGACTCAAAAATCAACCTGAGTTCATTAAGAGTGATTTATTACTTTTCTCATGCACCATGAAAGCCCTGGATTTCTATAAAATCAAGGCTTCAGCTCTCCAAAAAGGATCCACGAAATTGCATCTTTACGCTGGCGAATTGGTGATCGAAGAATCCATATTTGTGAATCAAAGTTGTTGTGAGATTTTCATTATTTTTGAGCATTCATATCATTTATCATATCATTCTTAGATCAATTGCATATCATATCAATTCTCATTTAGAATAGATTCATATCAATTTCTTTCATCCCAATTGCATAGAAAATACAAAAATATAGATTAATTTGCATTCATTCCATATCTATATTCTGCATCCAAATCCTTCATTTAGGTGTCCTCAATGTCACTAGTCTTAGTCTAATATGAGAATATCATACTCACACCTACTAGAAGACAGTAAATTGTCTGGTTAGTTTAGTTTCCATTTCATTGCACGATTTTGATTTTTGCTAACCTCTAATGTTTTACTAAAGTGTTGTGTCTACAGCTAGGTACAATTTTCACACACACATATATATGTATATATTTTATAACCTTCTTATCTAATGAAAACTACCATTTATTAAATCAATAACATTCTTAATAAACATAAAACTAATCATCTTTAGTTACTTACATTCTTGACAAGAAGGAAACTAATTTCTTTTTTACATAAATAAATTTATATATACATAGATACGTTACCAAGATTATCTTTTTACCAAAAATAATTCAAAATCATAAAGTAGATTTAATTTAATACAAATATATTAATAATGAAAATAGAAGAAAGAAAGGTGATTGGATTTTGTCAAAAAATGATACCATTCTTTTACCATTAATAATGGCACAACAAAAAGAAGCCAAAGAACTCATCAAAATTTCATGCATGGCATTGGGAAAAGCCCTCCAAGGCATTGAGAAAGGTTAGCACCTAATCCTCAACATAGGTGTACATTTTTCCTTGATGAAAGAAATAAAGAAGAAAAGAAAAACTATTGTATGCAAAATAAATAGTAGTTGTAGATAGGGAAGGTGCTAGTTTTTCAAAGATGGGATATTCCTTAAAAAGAAAATTTGTTAAGCTAAAAGTGATGGAAAATGTGTAATGCCCAAAATTTCAAGTCAAATTATGGGCACAAAACCAAACATAATTTTAAAAAATCTATTTTATCATTCTAATATTATTAACTAAACTAACATCACCACAAACACTATAAACAATATTAAATTTAGCAATGGTTACAATATTATATAAAGAAAGTAAATATTTCACTCAATTAATTTTAACATACTAATTCTATAAATAGCATTCCCTAATATCAATGTTAGGAATGTTAGCATCCTATTGATGTCATGCTATGATTTTTTTTCCTAGAAAACATATGAACATTAGAGTGACATGCATTTTACTTGGTAAGGTATTTCAAAATAATCTTCTATTCCAACCCCAACCCTTAAAGCCTAACCAAACATCACATTATTAATTTTAACCATACACCATGATGATGAGTATACATTAAATGGTTAAGACATCAAGTTGGACTAAGATAAGTAGTTTTTATAGAGTCATATTTCCTTGTAATTAATACTAACACCTCCCTAAGAAGGGAATCTTTATATATCTATGTTCTTATATTTTAGGGGTAAATTTTTTTTAGAATAGAGTAGGTACATGAATCCTTGAAATTTTAATATGTATCACTAATTTCACTTTTTTCTTTTCTTTATGGACACTATTGTAGACTTAAAAATAATCTCCATTCCTCATATACAATATATACACATAAAGATTAGATAACACATAATATATAATATTTAACTAAAGGTGAAAACAAAATATAAAAGGCTAGTGGATTATTTAACTTACATACTCTATTTACCTATTTTGGGTTAACTTTATTTATAAGCACCAAGGACATCTAAAATAGCTCTTTATTTTTATTTTTTTATTCAACCATATTTTAAATTTGAAACCAAATGGTTAGCTACTTATTTTCAGTCCCTCCTCTTTTTTCAATGCTTATTTTCAACTTTTAAGAAGCAACTACTCCACAAAAATAGGGAAAGATTATAAATTATCCTTTCCCTATAATTAAAAAATTGCATCAGGACACTCAACTAAATAAAATTAAGCAGAAATTGCTCTAAAGCAGTCGCATGGGGACATGGGGTAAGAGTATAATTATTAACAATATACCAATACTATCTCTAATGTGTTTTGTTTGCTTATATTATAGATATACAGGGATAAAAATATTAGAAGTGCATTGAATTTTATTTTAAAGTATTTTAAATTATGTGTCATATTTTTATTTTTTTAATTCAAACATATTTTAAATTAAAAAATAAATGGCCACTCATAAAGTATGATTGAGATATTTAATTTCTAATTTTGTTTTTGATTATGTAAAATAGGTTTTACAGGGTGCCTGAAGCCCACATCTCTAAGAAAGAAGTTTGAAGCAAGAATAGAACAGACAAGAAATAGGCCACAGAAAGGCCAGGGCCAAAAAGCCACAGAAGAACAGAGCAGACAAGGCTAGAGCATGTCGTAAAAACCCCCATCTAGGGAGGCAAGAGAAGGAATAAACCACCTGGAGGTCGAGCAGGAGACCATTCTGTTCAAAGTGTGACTAAAAAAAAAAGGGAGACAGCCACCATCCACAAAATGAATCATTGTGGTTGTAAGATTATGCCCTCTTTACATTGGAGTCTTTCCTTTTCTAGGATACTCTTCACTTCAGTTGAAAACCTTCTCCTTTTTGTCATGTCTACTTGGCATCCTTCGTGATGGCCAAATTGGTGAACCAATCAACCACCTCGTTGGCTTCCTTGTACATGGGAGATAAACACCTTCTCAAAAGAATTAAGAATTCCCTGAGTATCTGCAGTGAGGTTGGCTATAGTCCAAGAGGGTGAGTGAGTGAGGTTTAAGAAGCTGATGATGCTCATAATTTCTAATTTTGTTGCTAGATTAGAATTATACATAATTTATTTACTATCCCCTCTTCCTTTATAATCTTTTAAATTCAATGATAATATTAAGTTTTTATATTTTTTGTTGAATTAAATGATGATGAAAATTAAATTAATAAATAAATATCTACTGCTCTTCTTTCTTTTAGTTTAATTAATATAATAATTATATATATATATATATATATATAGATATATATATATATATATATAATTTTTTAGAAATAAATTTATTTAATAAATATTTTAGATATTTAAATATATTTAAAAATACAGAAAAATTCTTAAGTCTATCATTTATTTTAAAACTCTTTTATAAAGTTTCTATATTTATTCTTCTTCTTCTTTCTATTTTCTTTGAAAAGTAGTTCTTTTATCAAGTTTCTAAATTCATTTTAATTTTATTATAATATTTTTTTCTAAATCTATTCTTAGTTTTTGTTTCATAAAAAATAATTAAATCTAACATGAAGAAATGATATTTTAACAAAAAAAATTCTTAAAACATTTATTTCATTAAGAGGCTGCAGATTTTTTCTTCGGTTGAAAGAGAGAAATCACTTGGAATATAGGTAAATTACTTCTAAGAGTATAATCATTTAAAATATACCAATACTATCTTTAATGTGTCATGTTTTCTTATGTTATTGATATATAGGGATAAAAATCCCAGAAGTGCATTGAATTTTAATGACAGGGTGATAGCCTGATTGAAATTGTGAGTAGTTGATTCATTTATGGCTCTTGGTTATGGACGTTTATATCATTCCTGACAAAGTTGATAGATGTAGTTTAGTATATTCACCTACCTCTATTATTATCCCTTGACAACCTTGTTACCAAGAGTTAAACCTTAGTGTATGGTATGTTGTCATTGATGGAAAATACTATCTTTACTCTTGGCCATGATACAACCAAGCTGGTTTATAAAAGGATTTGTTACCTATATTTATCTAAGTACCAGAAGGAGGATAATGACTAGTCACATATAGATATATTTGTTTCAGATATATAATTCTAAGTGTTAGTGCATGTGATTGTAAGGTATGAATGTAGACATATTATTATGTCTACTCTAGTAATCACAGGTTTTAAAGTCATCAAATGCAAGAGATGTTCATGGTGGAATATCAGGTTGACAGTTTCTAAAAGAACATGATAGTTCGAAGAGATTGAATTGGTAGACATTTTAAATCATTTTTGTTTATCAGTCTAATGATTTTTTATGATATATCTCACATCACCATCTACTTGAATTCGTTAGAAAGGATTGATTTTATGTTATGATCTTCTTTCAGCGTGAATATATCTACATGTTTTATTACTCTTATTTGGGTTCACAAAGTTTATGTTTTGAGGTTATGATGTTATATTTAAGATCAAGTTTTGATTGTGAAGTATAGTGAATTAATTGATAATCATAACGATGATGATATTGTGACAAGGTAGTAAGAAGAGACTATGTTGATGTGCAGAATTGTGTTCAGAGCTTCATTGGAGCTAAATAGGCATTATTAATACTAATAGTTAGTTTGGTATAGGACTACAAGTCCACTTCTTATGTAATTAGATATAATCCTTGATGTATTTTGGTCTTAATGTTGAGTAGTGGGATCTAAGTTATAATCCTAAGTGAAAGTGCATACCCTTATTTCATACTTATGCCTTTAACTAGGCACTTATTACTATAGTAGTGAGATATTTGTGGATATCATCCCCACTGGGGATTTTCCCTTAATTGAGTTTTCCTCAAAAATAAATGATGTTGTTTTGTTGTTTATATTATGTATTCTATTTAATTTACTTTTATTTACTTTCAATATTAAGTTGTGGTTTCAGTTTGAGAGGTTAAATAATACTATTGTACTGATTCACCCCCCCACACACACACACCGTCTCAGTACTTCCTAATCCTAACAATTAGTATCAGAGCCTAGTTCCTTGGAATAAGTTGAACAACTTGAGGAAGATCCAAATGGTAGAACCTAGAAGTATTCAAATTCAACTTTTAAATTCATATGAAGACCTAAAAAAGTCAAATGCTCACATTGTCAACCTGGAAGAAAACTTGAAAGAAGCTAATGGATTCAATGACAACTTAAAGGAATAATTAAGTAAATCTAGAGATAGGAGAAAAGGACTTGTATCAATCAATTATCAGGAAAAGGAACTGACTCTACTTCTAACAGTGACTATGAGTATATTTTAAAAGAGAGAAATAACCTAAAAAATGAAATGGAATCTATGGTGATCAAGATCAATGAAGAAATCAAAGCTAAAAAGACTTTTGAAGAATCCCTAAAAGATAAGAATGAGGAATCCTACAAACTAAATAGTGAATTTGGATGGCTACAAGTTTTTCTTGAAGAATCCAAACATATTAAGAAAGAACTTGAAATAATCAATGAGGTATTGAGAAGAGACCTAGCTGATGATAGATAATTTCAAGAAAGAATCAGATCTAGCTCTGAGAAACTTGATGAATAGATTGTAAGTCAGAGTCCTCGAGGAGATAAGCATGGCTTAGGATATGAATAAGGAGAATGTTCTAGATCCACTAAAGCAAAGATAGAACAGACTAAGAAACCTATGAAGACACCTTTGAAATAGACAAATGGGAAACAATTCAATGGTAGATATTTCACATGTAATAGACTTGGACACAAGGAAAAAAATATTTAGATCAATTCAAATGCTACACGTTTTTCCATATATTGTTTCACATGCTGGCAATATGGACACAAATCTAAGGAATGAAGATTCCAATCCAAGCCTAATAAAACTAGAGGTAACCCTATATGCTACAAATGCAATAATTTTGGTCACATTGCAAGGAATTGAAAATTAAGGACCAATCATAATAATCAAAGGTATGTAAAATAGAATGTTATTTGTTACAAATGCAATAATTATAGACATATTACTAAGGATTATAGGTATAGAGATAATAGAATAAGAAGAAATGGTTCAAAAATTAAAACTAGTGTAAATAACAATGATAAAGGAAATAAAATTGATGCAAGCGATGTTAGAGAGAAGGTGAACAAAATTTGGATGAGAAAAGAAAAAATTGATTCTTGTGGATAGATTGCACCATTTTTGGGTGTGAATCCTTCATTAGAAAACTAATTAGGTTTTAGACCTAATGGGGAAACATTAGCATAATATCATAAAACTCATGAAGATGACATCATGAGATGATGCGATAGAAGATACAGTTGGAGATGGATTCCATATTTCTAATTCTTCATTCACAGGTGGATATATTGATTTTTTGGTATTTACATCCATCATACTGGGCTACAAAGTATATCACAAAAATGGAATGAATTCCATATCGGCAACCATCATACACATTACTTACCAAACATTGATGGAATATGTGCGGTTTGATATTTATGACATCATGTGGAAGCAACTATTGGAGAATCTTGAGAAGATTAAAATGGACAAATCATGGATATTCAAGTATGGTTCCCTAATTGTACATAAATTTTTCTACTTGGTGAATTTGTTTTTTAGAGTCATGAATGAATCTTGGTAGAAGGGTGTTCTTACATTGCATTGTAGATATCTAACATATACCAGAGTCAGAAGAAAAATGACAGATATTCTAATCTCAGGACATCTTAAAATATTTTAGAAGAAGATTCAAAAAAGAGAAAGAATTATGAATAGTATAGTAGAGAAGATTGGAAGATAGTGAAGAAAGATCATACATATGATCTTTCTAGGATGCGGTTGATATAATTAGCCAAATGGAATTCTCCTAGCACACAAGTAACATTAGATGAAGTTATAGTGATTCCTAAGTGGGACACCGATAACTTAACATATGAACAGATGAAAATATTGCAAGATCTCTTGAAGAAGAAGAGAAAGAAAGAGGAACTCAAAAGAGAACATCAACAAAAGTAGGTACTACATGAAATTAAGGACATATTTGTAGAGGCTTTTGAGTTAGATGATGTAGATGAAACTTCACCTATACTTGAGAAATCAGTACATATTGTCAAAAAGGTGAACAGTGATGAGAGTTAAGAAAATGAGAAGCTAATCCAATGGTTTGAAAGAAAGTTTAAGACCAAGGTACTTGAGAAGGTCTCAATAGAGATTGCAGTAAAATAGTTAGAAATTTTTTACCTAGTGAGTAACTTAGAAGAGGTTGTATAAAATGTTCATTCTTTGTACAAACATAGATATGCAATGTAGATACATTCACTAAGGAAAATCAAGTGCTTATTGAGAAACTTCAATTGGACTTAAAGTCTATAGGACACTCACTGAGCATGGATGCAAGTTGTAGCTCTATTCACTTCACCAAGTTGCTTCATGTACAAGGGAGATTAGCCGAGCTGATGGCTAATGATGGAAGGATAAGATCCAAGTTAATCTCTACACAAACAATGTTGACACCTTATTTGGAGGTTACGCAGAGAGAATTGGCATTGGTAAAGGAGTTAGTACAGTGATATCCTCATCTCTCTATTGTTGAGAGTTTGGTTGATCTAGTTGCTTAGCTAGAGATCAAGATACATATTTTTTAGTTTATCAAAGGGTATGTGTAGGATCATGGTATGCCAAAAAGCAGTGATGTGAAAAACAAGTCCTGATTGATAGACTCTTTGAAAAACAACTATAAATTTCAAACAATATAACATTTTTGAAATCTAAAATATACATCACATTCTATGCTTCACCTAATACAATAATAATAATAAATTCTTTCAATTTGATGAAGTTTAGTCTAAGTTAAGGTGGTCAGACGCGAGAGTTTTTATATTCAAGAAAATTTGTAGCAGAAAAAACATAATTAATTATTTACTTGGAAATAAAATACAAAAAAATATGAATCAAATCTGGACATGACTCTACTAATTTTATCTAGAATCTTGTATAGATATATTATCATTTGATTTTGTTTAATGTGGTCATACATACACCTACTTGTTATCTTTCTAGTCCTGGTTGATAGACTTATTGAAAAATAGCTATAACTTTCAAGCTGTATAAAATTTTTGAAATTCAAAACATGTGTCACATTCTATGATTTTCCTACTATAGGAAAAATAAAAAATAAAAATTCAATTTGATAAATTTTAGACTAAGTTAACGTGGTCAGACACAAGATTTTTTGTATTCTGGAAAAGTTGTAGAAGAAAAATCATAATTAATTATTTACTTGGAAAAAAATTACAAAACAATATGTGTCACATCTGGACATGAGTCTTCTACTTATATCTAGAATCTTGTAAGAAATAATTATCATTTGATTGTCTTTAAGGTGGTCAGACATACACCTACTTCTTATTTTTTTCTAAAAGTTTCATACTACTAAATTGAAATTTGATATTTTCAACATATAGAATAATTGTTTTTCAAAAAAGACCTAGTATCTTAGAAACTAAATTCAATTTTCCATAGATTCTCTTGTTACATATTTTTGATATAATATTTATAAATTGTTCAAATTTTAATGTCAACTTGCCTAAACCTAATTTTCTATATTTTCATTGTCATTTAAGGGCCTAGTTTGGCATACCATGATCTTGCACATAGCCCAAATTTGGATGGGACAATTCTTTAGCAATGATTCTACAAATTCATAAACTATTTTTGGATAAGTATTATCTAACCCCAACACCATAGCAGCTCAAAGTGACAAAAACATAGGGGAAATAGAGTCATGTGTAGGGGATATAGAGTAGAACAAGGTAGAAATAGAAGATGAAGATAAAGTTATGACATATAATTTTGAATTTTAATGTATACTCATTTTATGTCAGAGTCATGTAAATGTAATGAAGGCCGAGTCATAGTCTTAGGGAGAGTACTCAAGTGCTAAGTACTATTTTGGTTATGGAATGTAAAGTCATGGCAAAGTGTTTTTGCCATTACAAACACATATACAAAAATTGGTTTACTCGGCATATTAAGTCTCTAATGCTCAGTCAAAAATATTCTCCATATACTAATGCTCAACACTGAATCTTCTATATAAATCATCATATATACTTCTCGGTAACTATTGAAGTACTCGTTGACCTCTTACTTTCTCACCAGTAACTACTACTCAATACATATAGAAAATACAAGTCTAGTATATTACTCAGCCTTAATAGGATGGCTCATTCGCAACGATGACTGACCAAGATTTCCTTATAATTACTAAGTGTTATACACTAATAGACAACATGACTTGGAGATCAATAGTATTATCCCTTTGTATTTTGCCCAATGATGATTTTCTCTTATTTCTCTTCTCTCTCATTTCCTTTACCATGAACATGGGTTTGTTTCATACTCCCACTAAAGTGGGGGATAAATGTACTATTATAAATTGTAAGCACCTAATTGATGTACAATTCCATTATTTTTTAGCACCCACCTTAGTGTGTTTGCGTAGTAGGACTTAATATGGTACTTAATGGACAACTAAATTCATATATAAGCCCTCTATCATTTCAATATTTTTTTCTAAAATCAAGGTAAGCCCTTATTTCTAAGTGTGATCCTCTATTTTTTTCTCCAATTAAATAATTTATCTCATCACCTAGGACCTATTTTATTATTTGTGGCCTTTTTTTGTTGTCCTAGCCTTGTAAGCTAGTATCTCATGCTTATCTTGGATATGTGGTTCTACTTTGACCCTTGAAGTTTTTCAATCTAATGCCTTGGATGTTGGCTACCTCTCTACTCCTTGTCTACAATTTTCATATAAATTACTTCATTGTCAACACTATTAATCCTTTTTATAGTCCTCCATAATCAAAGGATTTTTCACATTTGGTTTCGACACCTTTCCTTTCAGGCCCTTCAAGTTACCTCTTGGCCTAAATAAAATCCTAGAATAACCCCAACAATTCTGAGAAGGTTTTTTGTGTTGTAGATATCCTTGTCAACCCAAAATCCTATTACTATTTGAAAACCTTCTTCAATTTTGTAGATCCTCCCAAGCCCTACTAGGTGGATGCCTCAGACTATTATTAAATCTCTGTAACTTCTAAAAGTCCTCTAATTGAGATACTTAGTTGTATTGTCCATTTAGAAACCATAGTCTTCTTCTCTTGTGCTTCATAAAAAAATCATGTTGGGGATATACTCCCTGTGTGGAATGAAAATATATTATTTTTTATCATCTAAGACTAGTCACTTTTGTTTTCATTCAAGTATATTTAAATAATCAAGTCAATAGATTCTCAGTAATCCAAATATTGTTTTTTTTATTGTGAATATGTCTAGATTAAACTAAACTATTAGATATTCTTATCTCCATACAAATGTATAATTTTATATTTAGATAATTTCATAAATGTTTCCACCATTTCTCTTCAATCAAATGTGTGTGTATTTAAGAAATAAAAGTAGCTAACCAAATCTAGAAGAATAATGAAAAGTAAAAGTAATGATAATATGAATATGAGAAGAGTAAAATCTATTCCTAATAAAGAGTGAAAATATAATGAATGTCTTCAATCATGTAATTTATGATAGGATCTTAGTTATATAAGATTGTTGACTTGGTGGTCAGCACCTCCTTGGAGATTCATGACATGGCTTAACCGCCTCCCATGGATCGGGTTAAATCTGGATTTTGTATCGGGCATTGATAGTTCAAGCTTTTGGTGCAATAGAAAATGATTCCAACAATTGGTATCAGAGCCTTGGGTCATGGTTTCGAGTCTCCCTTCAGTGGGTAATGAAGGTTCAGTCGGCTCTAAGGGGGAGATTGTTGACTTGGTGGTTAGTACCTCCTTGAAGATTTGTGACATGGCTTAACCGCCTCCCGTGGATTAGGTTAAATCTAGCATTTGTATCGGGCATTGATAGTTCAAGCTTTTGGTGCACTGGAAAATTATTCCAACAAAGATAAGATGAGACATAAGAGTACATAAAATTATGGAAATTGTCTTAATCTTATGTAATAATATATACAGAGATAATATTGTATTTGTAACCTAACTAAACTTTGCTAATGAGTGTGAATAAGACATAGGAAGTGAATAAACTGGGTAATATATGTATGAACACCAACACCATCCCTTACATGTAACTTTTGGAGGATAAGAGAACAAATAAATAATTAACTATTTTTGGCTCTCTATTGGTCTCTTTTTTGGTTCTTTAGTTCTAAAGTATCTTTATTTTTCTTTTTTGATCAATCTCACACCTTGTAATATTCATTTTATTTGAATTTATGATGATTATGCAATGGGTCTAGGCCCTTCCCATTCTTGTCTAATCAAAATGTATGAAAGGGATGCACTTACTTTTAAAATATCATGTATATACAAAGAAAGCAAAATGACCATCCTTAAACATGGTAGAATATTATAAATGATACACAAAAATATAACTAATGTGAAAAGTCCTTTTAGCTTGGCTCATTGTATCCATATTTATATATTCTCTATAGTATTTTTAGCAATGGTGAAATATCATCAATATATGACTCTTTCTAGATTGTGTGATGTTATTATTGACTAAAAGTTGATGCACTTGAGAAAGCTAAAGTTAAAGGGTATCAAACATTTATGTGTCATTGGTTTAATAATAATTATAATGTATAATGTCAAGTGATCTCATCATATTACATTAGAGAAATTAATAATTTAGTTAAAATCATTGAATAAAATGAAAATAACTTAAAGAATATGATTAAAATAACTTTATTTTAATCATTTATTTAAGTTAAAATAATTTATTTGAGTTGACATAACATGAAAGGTAGAATTAAAATAATTTTATAACTTATAAGCTACTTTACACGATATCAAATATTTTGAATTAGGAACTATAGAAGTTGTATTTCTAGCAAAAACTTAATATATTTCATTGTATACTTTCTAAAAGAGGTGAATATATGATAGATTGATTCTAATCATGAATCATACATATACAAGGAATAAAAGGATATTAGGATGTGTAGTTGTAATGTAGTTGTGGAATGATCATGACTAACCAGAATGGTCATATAGTATCAACCAACAACAATGGAATAGATAGCTATTGAAAATATACAAACCAAACCTGAAGTTTCACCTTTTCAAGGGATTCCCCTCCTTAAGACTTAAACAAAAAAAAAAAATTCTAAATATATAATATGATTACATATATTTGAGAAGATCTTTTTTTGAAGAGCCAAATCCTAAATCTAGTAGAGCCCCCCCCCCCAGTTGTCTCATGGTCCTCGTAAAGGTTTAGCTTTGAGCTAAATCCTTGAGCTCTCAATCACAATCTCTCTAATCATAAACACCAAATTATGTTGGAAAAAATTATTTCAGATTATCTCTTGACCCTCAAAAGGGTGATAGATCTCAATCACAGTCTTGTGAACTCTCTAGACAACTATCCATACTCAATCTCTTCACCATACCCCAAACTATCTTCAAATCATAACATTCACAATACTTGTATTCTTAAAATATCTCAATAGAAACAAAGTAGTCAAAATAAAAGTATGAAAGAAAATCCAAAAAAGCTTCTTATACAAGTTTCATCTCAAAGCGAGAAGCTAGCTTGAGATTATAGAAAATCCTCCATCATTTAATGCCTCCTACCTTAAAGAATGAAGGCTCAATGAAAAAAAAAATTATTAAGATGAGAATGAGAATCATTAATGACTACTTCATCATCAAATGTATCATCATCCTTAATGCAAGAAAATTTTCCTATGTCTAATTCATTTTGGAGATTCCCTTTAAGAAGATAATTGGCCCAATTTTGTAAACATTATTGTGTGTCTCTTTTTATTACAATAAAAAAATGCATTTTCTCATTTGTTTTTACATGACCATTTCTTATTACTCTATACATATAGTTCTTTAGCTAATTGTAGATATTCTTTTGTATCTTATTTCTTCTTCTTTTCTTCTTCTAGAAGAGATAAAATCCTATCTTCTAGAGTTTTTGAAGTGACTTGAATGAGTTTAAAAATAACATTATTGCATTTTGAAGGCAATCTATTTAATAGGATTGCCTTAGCATCATCATCATCTACTACAACTTTAAGTTCCTCGGCTAATTGTGTGTAAGAAATCAAATTGCTTATATGGTGTGATATTGAGAATCTGTCTTCCAATTTCAACCAAAAAGAATGATTATTTAAAGAAAACTTTGGATTAATAACTTTTTCTCCAAACATTTTTTCAAATCATCCCAAATTTTTATAGATGACTCATTGAAATCTCTATGATGAAGTTCAAAGTCTTGAAAATTAAGACCAATAATAGCCTCAAGGCTTTATCGTAACTATTACTCTAATCCAACAATTTATTTGCATCTAAAGGTGATCTTTCTTTTCTACTTACTATTCCCACAAATACTTATTCATTAATTGCATTTAGATTTTCATTCTTCAAATGTAAAAGTTAAAACCAGAATATTCATCTAATAAAATCTCTATTTTAGAAAATATAAAATAAAAATAACTTTATCTCTCCCAAATATCAATCATTCTTCAGAAAACACCATGAACTCAACTCTAAATTCATAGATGCATCCTCTTCTCTCTATTTTATAAACTGGCCAATGGTAGCCCATCATTTGAATATATGACTTGATTTATAGAGGATTTCTTGACAAAGAGTATATGAGAAATCTACTGCTATCTGCAACAAAATTATAGAATTGAAGTTTTCTTTAAATATCATAACTGGCTCTCTATCTATACTTGCATAATGATCATCAACTTCCCCAAATGAATGAACTCCAAATTGTCTTCTATTTCACTCTTCCTTTCTGTCTCTACAAACATCCTTATGGAAATTATTCTTTCCCTCTATACATGCCTTCACCAACTTCTATAGGTACTACTTCAATCAATTATGAGAATAAGATCACCATAAGCTCAACCAACTCTCCCAAAACCGATCTATTCCCATCCTCAGCTCCATAGATGGTGGAGATACTCATCTAATATCGGACTGCATTCCTTATAGCTATAGGCTTAGTCAACAAACATGAAATGAAAATCGTCAAAGTCCTGGCCCTCTGCACATGAGGCTATCGGGCTACCAACATAAGGGAGAAGTTTGAGTTACTCCATAAAATTCTGATTTTGTAATATTCACAAGCACAATGAAACTATTCCAACCCCAGTAACAATACAACACAAACTGAAAAATTGACATATACAAAGTTGTTATCAAGCAGAGAGAGCATATGAAATGCAATGTTGCTCCAAACCAGTTTAAAACATTAACAAATATTGACAAAAGGTCTAGATATCCTAAATATATAGACACCAAGGTCATAATAATCTCCCCTTCCATTTATAGATTTGGCACCTCCTTATATGCATTGTTATAGGCTTTGATACCAAATGAAAGTGGTGAATACGTGATAGATTGATTCCAAATGAGAAAGATATATATACAGAAGGAGATTATGATGTGTAGTTGTAATGCAGTTGTGAAACGATTAGTACCAACTTGAACAGTCATTTACTACCGAACAACAACAACGGAATAGATACTTATGCTAACATTTTTCAAATGGATTCTCTAAATTATTTTTCTCTAAATATTTTGATTCAGGAATTTGAGGCTTTTAGGCTTGTTATCAATTCTTTATGAAGCTTAATGATAAAAGTAGTATCGAAAACATAGATCATGAACTTTTGTTTAGTAATATAGTTTCTAACTTGACTAAGATAGTTTGGTTTCCACATCATCTATCACATTAACTTTTAAAATTCAAGATTTTTTTTTTCAATATATGGATATCCTTTGTTATTATTAGTTCTTATTGTGGGTTAAAACTATAGAAAATCACAAAAACTTAACTAGTCATTAAACATTTCAATTGTAACCAATCAAAAGTTAGATGTCTTTTATGTTTCAAAAATATTTATGTTAATTAAAGTATAAACATAATTTTTCTAACAAAACATATTGAAAAGACAAATAGGTACAAGAAGAAGATAGCTTCATAGAAAAACTACTCTGCAACTTGGCACGCAAATTTATTTTTTTGAATTTCCTCCCATGGAGGATGTTTCTGGGGAGGAACCCCCTCCCACTCCTGGTGACCCACCCTTACCTTTGCCCAATCTACTTTTTTCTAACTCTGACAAAGCTACTATGGTAGGTACCTTGGATTCCTTGCCCCTCTCTGCGCCCAAGGCTAACTCAAAAGGTGTGTTAGTGGGGACCCAAACCACTGAGTTGGATCCCTCTTTATATGTGGAAACCATCATAGAAGAGGACACTGAGACCTTTCTCCCTAACTCCATTGTGGATAAAACAATGGCAGAATTTCACTTGGCCCTAGTTGGACACTTCTACAACTTCAGGCCCACCATTGATATGGTCAAGAAATGGGTGGGAAACCACTAGAAGTGAAAAGGGAGCATGGTTGCCTCTACTATGCTAGGAGGACTTTTCCTCTTCCGGTTCACTGTGGCTGAAGACCTTTCCCTTACCCTTTTTGGTTCATGGCTTTACGACAAGCACTTGCTTACCCTAGCTAAATGGAAACTAGGTTTTGACCCCTCTACTAACCTTAAAAGGATTACTCATGTCTAGGTCCATCTACCTGTGCTTCCTCTTGAGTTTTGGGATGAACATGTTTTCAAATGGATAGGGAAATCTTTTGGTCATTACATCTCGACAGATCTGGTAACCCTCTCAAAATCATGTCTGGTATTTTCCCATTTTTGTGTTAATGTCCCTATTAACAAGACTCTTCCAAACTTTGTAGTCCTCAAATCCAAACTGGGGAAATAGAACCAGGCCATTGTCTATGAGAATGATACCCTTTTATGTCAAGACTGTAATGTTAAAAGGCATACCAGAAGGATTACAAGGCCCCTAAGGTACCAGATCTTAAGCTAAAGAACATTTCTTCTAATGTCTTATCCCCTAAAATGACTTCGGAAGTTGTTTCTCAGGAGGCTATCATAACAAAGGAAACCCCACCCTTAGCAGGTGCTAACTCTATTAGTTGTGGTCTAGAAGATGGAGAAATACCTACGAGTAAAGGAATGGACAAGGATGGTGATTGTTCCCCTAATAGTGAATCAGAGACTAAACATTACAATTTCCCTGACTTGGTGACTCCTCTGATGGATCTCAAGGTCCATGATGAAAAGCTTGGTGGGACATCTATCTCTAGGTCTATGGGTATCCTTGTGATGGACGTGGTTCTTAACCCCTATGACATTGATTCCCCATAGCTAACCTATAGAACTCCACCAGTGTCCAAAGCTACACCAAAAAGAGATGAAGGGGAATGGCACACCCAATAGAAGAAGACAAGGAATAAAAAAAATTGATGTTGGAGTGGACACAAAACTAGGACGACCGTCAAATAGAGTTAGAAGACAAAGGAGCACAACAAAGGAGATTTATGCTACAATGCAGCAAACCCTCAACCTCACACAAAAAAGTAAGAAATGATTTTCTTCTCTTGGAATATTCAGGGTCTAAATAATCCCCCAACATAGCTTGCTATCAAGCAATATATCGGTGACTATAGGGTTGATATTCTCTTAATTTAGGAAGTTAAAATGTCTTATAATAATTTTGATGTTCTTGTGGGGAAACTCTGACATTGGGCCAAGTTATTTTACTCTAAGGCTCATGGGGATTCCAGAGGAATTGTTACCCTCTGGAATCTATCTAAGGTTCAGGGGATGCTCTCAGCTTCTCTCAGTATCACCTAGTTATGTCCTTCGCATTCTCGGTGAGTGTTTGGTACTATTTCAACATTTATGCTCCTAACTCTCACCAAGGGAGAAAATAGGTTAGGAAGAGCCATCGGCCTCCTTTATCCCCTTGCAAAACTCTAAATTTTTGGTGGTAGGGGAATTTAGCTCTCCATTGTACCCTTCTAAAAAATGCAAAGGCATTAGGATTATACCGATGGCATGGGGGACCTGTCCAGCTTTGTCTTCTTGAATGGCCTTAATGATGTGGACCTCAATGGAAATCCCTACACTTGGACTAACAATAGAAAATAAACCACCTCATCTAGGTGCGTCTCAACTAGGTCTTTACCTCTTCCTCCTAGGATTTGGTACCGACTTGCTTCCTGACCGCTCTCCCTAGAACCACCTCTGATCATAATCCTCTTCTGCTCAAATGGTTAGATGGGAAGCACCTCTACCCTTCTCCCTTCAAGTATGAAATTGTGTGGGCTTCTCACCCTAACTTCTGGGAAAGGATCCTACAATGGTGGTCTATTCCTATCAAAGGTACAACCATGTTTAGGGTGGCCTCTAAACTGGAGCTCATCAGAGGCATTGTCAAAGGATGGAATAAAACTACTTTTGGAGACATCTTTCACAATAAAAAAAGATATGGTTGAGAATTTGGAAACTCTCCAAGGGAAGATGGTGATTGGGAACGTATTGCTTGACTTTCACATTTAAGAATAAAATACTAGAAAAAGCTAGAAGGAACCTCTAGCCAATGAGGAAGTCTTCTGGAAATAGAGATCCAGGGTTCTATGGCTCAAAAAGGGGGACTACAACACTAGCATTTTCCATCAATCTTCTTGCAAGCATAAGAGATGTAATTCCATCAGCACTCTAACTAATAATCTAGGTAATATAATTTATGACCCTACTATGTTGGGAAATTTGGCCAATAATTATTTTATCAATGCCTTTACTAAATTAAATTTTGGAAACTCAAAAAACCTCCAGAACTAGCTTACTTCCCATCTTCTTAAGGTTGTCACAGATACTGATAAAAACTCTCTCCTCTCCAAGGTTACTGATGAGGAAGTTCATAAAGAAGTGTTCACTATGGGACCCTACAAAGTGTCAGGACCTAATGGTTTCCCCCCTACATTTTTCTAGGAATTTTGGGATATTATTGGTTACAACGTGACTCATGGAGCCCAGGATTTCTTTAGAAGTAAGAAAATCATTAAGCAACTCAATGACACTTACATAGTTCTTGTCCCGAAGTGTGCAGAGCCTAGAATAATGGAAGGACTTCAAACCCATCAGTCTATGTAATACCCTCTATAAAGTTTTCTCCAAGATCATGGTCAATAGAATCAAACCTTTTCCTACCGAGATCATCAACCCCAATCAGAAAGGTTTTGTGTTGGGAAGATAAATTATGGATGCTTCCATCACCACTCATGAAATCCTACACTCCATAGACCATAGTAAGGCTACTAGAATGGCCCTCAAACTTGACATTTCAAAATCTTATGATAAAGTCAACTGGACCTTTCTTTATAAGGTCTTAATAGCTTTTAGTTTCTCTCAAGACTTCATATCCTTTGTTAAAGCTTGTACTGAAATGGTTAGATTTTTAGTGATGCTCAACGCTAGATTGGGCACCAAGTTTTCCCCTAGCAAGGGTATTCTCCAAGAGGACCCCTTCTCCCCCTACCTCTTCATTCTTCTTGCTAAGGTTTTTGGATGCAATATGATACAGATGGCACATACCAAAGAAATTGAGGGTATTAAACCGGCTACCATCCTGCCCCCCGCTATCCTACAACAATTTTTGGATGACACCTTCTTCTTTGGTACCTCCTCAATCAAGGAGGATAGGATTTGGAAATTGATGTTGGATAGGTATGCTACTACTTCGGGTCAACATATCAACTATCACAAAATTTATATGTTCTTCTTCAATACTGAACCTGTCGTTCAAACTAAAATCCTAACTTGATCCTGGGTTGTCAGGCTGATTCTCTTCCTTCCACTTATAGTGGGGTCCCCCTAACTATAAAAGATGTGAAGAATGAATTCTAGAACTCCATTCTCAAATGAACCAAAATGAAGCTAGCGAGATGGAAAGGTCAAATCATCAGTAGTGCTAGTAAGCTCAAACTCCTTGTTGCTTCTCTTCAAGGTATACCTGTCTATTTCCTTTCCATTTTCATAATCTTTGGTTTCATGGCTGATAAATTATAAAGGATACAATGTACCTTTCTTTGGTCAAGGTCTGAGAAAAATAAACATTTCCTTTTGGTTAGTTGGGACAAGGCCTTCCTTCCTAAACACCTAGGTGGTCTAGGCTTGAGAAGAATTCACGATCTCAATAGGGTCCTATTGTCCAAGATGGCTTGGACTACGGTCACAGGATCTAATGACTGGTGCAAAATTATAGAAGCTAAGTGTATCGTCAAAAAATGGAAGCACTTCTATCAGGGTAATCTTTAAGAAACCCCCCCTTTAAGAAAGGTGTAAAAAAGTGGCGAAAGTTAGAAGGGAAATTTTTTTTTTGGCAAAAGTATTTTCTTTTCAAAGAAAAATAATAATCTCAATTGGCGAATCATTGATGCTCCCTAAAACTAGGTGGAACTATCTTGGCGACTTGTGTTTTTGTTTCATAACTACAAATATATAAATTGGTGAATATAAAATAGTATTTATATTATTAAAAAATATACATTGGTGAATATAAAATATTATTTATATTATAATAAATATAAATTGGCAAATATAAAAGAGTATTTATATTATAAAAAATATAAATTGGAAAATATTTGAGGTGACTGGTAATAGTGTGTGTAGTTTTGGCAGGCTAAAAGGAGGGTCGATGCTGACAGTTACAAAGATACGTAATGGTCAGGTTGATGGAATGTGTGACTTCAGTAGTTATGCTGGTAGGTTGCAGTTGAAGGCCATGAAGATATGAAAAGGACAGGTTGACAGTGTACGTGACTTCGGAAGTTATGATCATAGGTAAGATATGGGGGTTCCAAGGCCACGTTGGTAGTCTGCGTAACTTAGCCACAAAGTTACAGTGACATTAATCACTGAAGTACAATTAATTAGACTTAATGACAACAAGATTTTGATTAGATGTAAAAAAAAGGTTAATTTGTACAAAATCTCAGCTATGAATTGTAAACATTCATTATCTTTCTTTTCAGAGCCAAGTCACATTATGTGAAAGTTTAATGCGGCTGCCAAGTTGTCAGTTCAAAATTTAAATTCGTAGCTAGGATATGGTGGTTCCGAGGCAACGCCGGTAGTTTGCGTAACTTGAGTGGTACATAAATCCAAGCCAGGATTTTGATTAGACATTAAAAAGGATAATTTTATGAGATATGAGCTGTGATTCATCAACATTTATTATTATTATTTTCAACTTTGGAGCCAAGTTATGCAGGACATTACAATGTTTGCAATTTTTCTTTATTGATATTCATTAATTTCATCTTGATTAGGTGCAAGGTTGCAAGCCACTTGACGTGAAACATTCCTTCAAAATTTATTGCGGCTAGCAAGTTGGTGATTATTTTCTTTATATACTCCTCAGTAGTGGAATTGCAGAGCATAGGAGCTTTCTAAATCTCTAAATTTGGATGACAAGTTGGTGAGTATTTGTATTTTCTGGGCGCTTTCATAGAATGGGTCTTCCAGTAGTTGAGGGATCATCAAATGAGAACCCAGAACCTGTTATCCAACCAACTTTGGATATAGAGGAGGAGATTCAATAGGATGTCCTCAGCCATCTAATGTTTGTAGCAAGGGATCATCATCATGCTACCAGTTACGCTAGTTACCTGAGTGACATGTTCGAACTTGAAGTAGAACATGACAAGGTGGAGATGCGTGCCATTTTTTATGATCATGGCTTCGACCAGGAGGCATTCTAGGAGGAGATGAATCAGATGATCCTGTTATTTTCTGATCTACACATCAACTAATCTTTTTTTCTTTGTGGATCTTACCGTTATGAAAAATGTTGTTACTTGTAAGTTGTAATTTGTAAATATGAAATAATCAAATGTATTTTTCATTTTGGTTTTGAAAATGGTTGGTCCACAGTCGTTCAGTGAAATTGTGAATCAGTGAATCAGTTTAAGTTACCAGTATTATGTATATAATATATTGTATACCAGTTTTTGAATTAAATATTAATACTATAGTCTATAAATTTGTAATACTGTATACAAATGAAATAATGAGAAGTCAAAAGACTATTTTTCAAATAGTGTTACTGTTTTTAGTTTTACATAATACATGCTACTATTATTTTCTAATACTTTAAATTTCAATAGTCAATACAATAAATTCTAATATAGTAACATGTTACGTGAATCATGAAATTAAACAATAGTTTTATTATTTATAAATTGAAAAATATGTAAATTGTAATTAGTAAATCAGAATGCTAAATCAGAGTGCTAAATAAATTGGAACCCACTCCAAGCTCCGAAGTTATGCCTGGTTGTTTTGTAACTTCTCAATGTTTAATTTAATATGATGGTGATCTGTTCTAAAGTTACGCTTGGCTGTTTCATAACTTCTCAACGGTTAATTTATTATGATGGTGATCGGTTCCGAAGTTACGCCAGGCTATTTCATAACTTCTCAACATTAATTTAATATGATGGTGATCTATTCTGAAGCTACGCATGCCTATTTCGTAGCTTCTCAATGTTTAAAACTTTAATTTATTATGATGGTTAGAGGTTCTGAAGTTACGCCTGGCTGTTTCATAACTTCTCAACGGTTAATTTATTATGATGGTTAGGGGTTTCAAAGTTATGCCTGGCTATTTTGTAACTTCTTAATGGTTAATTTATTATGATGGTTAGGGGTTCCGAAGTTACACCTGGTTGTTTCATAACTTCTCAATGGTTAATTTATTATGATGCTTAGGGGTTCCAAAGTTATGCCTAGCTATTTCGTAACTTCTCAACGGTTAATTTATTATGATAGTTAGGGGTTCTGAAGTAACACATGGTTGTTTCATAACTTCTCCACGGTTAATTTATTATGATGGTTAGGGGTTCGGAAGTTATGCCTGGTTGTTTTGTAACTTCTCAACACTTAATTTATTATGATGGTTAGGGGTTCCAAAGTAACGCATGGTTGTTTCATAACTTCTCAATGGTTAATTTATTATGATGGTTATGGGTTCCAAAGTTATGCCTGGCTATTTCGTAACTTCTCAACACTTAATTTATTATGATGGTTAGGGGTTCCAAAGTCCTGACTAACTTCATGCGTAACTTCGTAAGGGGTTGAAAAGTGAGAGACGGTCTAATGGAGAGTAAGTTGCATGCCATGTGGAAAGTGGGAAGTACAAGTGTCATCATTCACGCCGCATGCGACATGCCAGGCTATGTCGTAACATCTCAAGGTTTCATTTTTCTGGTCAGTTTAATAGTCCTGAAGTTTCGAAAAGGTGTTGCGTGACTTCGCAAGTCTCAAAATTTTTAGATTTCAAATTCAAACAGCCAAGAGCCAAGGTCCCTGATTTGTAGGTAGCAATTTAGCATAGTTGAGATAGGGTATTAGGGACCTAGGGTAATAGGGTTAGAAACTTAGATGTACCGTTAGCATCACTTTAGTAACGCGCTAATTATTTTCTCTTGGATCACCGCTAAATATATGCTAGAAGAGTGGAAGTGTCATATGACAGTTACACTTTTCTGAAAAATGTAATTACTAATTTCATGTGTGTGTGACTGTGCTTGATGAGACATTGAGATTTTAATTTTTAATATAGTAGGTGGCCTAGTGGCTGGTAGCCTGGTTGTACTTGTGAGTTGCATGTTACTTGTTAGTTATTAAATATAGTTCAAACTTCAAAGCATCCATAATTTCCAAAGTTGAAGACCAACCAAAGAGTTTAGTACTTAAAAGAATGGTAGAGCAAGGATCTCCTGATGTTGTTGCAGTGCTGGAAAAGAGTGCCATTGTGCATTCAAGAACAAAGAGGCCAAACATATACATTGAAGAAAGGATGAAATAGTTGCCTAGATCCTCAAATTTTCAATCAGCTAATGCTTATGTATGGAGGGACCCTTATGCATTCTACAGGGATGTTGAATGCCCAAACACAACTGGGTATGAGCTCTTCATGTATTTCTATAACAATAGAATTAGAGGCCCTCCTGTTTCAAACCCATGGGACAGGAACTTGGGAAAGTTGATAGTACCTGAGGTATTTTTAGATATAGACCACATGAAAGCGCTAATTGAAGCATACAATCCAATGACACAAGCTTTCCACAAGCATGACAAGTCTATACTTTGCATGTTAGATAGAGCATCTTTTACTCAAGCTTTCGACCTTTAGGGACCTATGAGCGTGGATATTGACCTAGCAGGAGAGGAGGCCCTATTTAATAGATAGAGAAATTACTACCATGGAAGGGTTATGAGGAGACATCTTCCTAGAGAAAACAAAGAGGTAGGGTTGTTACCGAAGAAGGTTGCAAATTCATTTGATATTGAGCTTTTCTTTCCCTATTTCCAAAATACCATCTACGGTCTACACAAAGTTATTGGACCAGATGGAGGTTTGACAGTGACTCCTGACATTTTTGTCATGGCTACAGATGTTTAGGATTAGTACACCAACAAGGAGATTGATTATGTGGGGCACATAATCAATGTAATGCACTCTAAGTTGATGAAGTGAAGACTAATTTGAAAAGCTTCAAGTTCAATAACTACTCCATGTTGATGCACCTAATCCTCTATTTCAATATTGGCTACATCAACCCAAGGTTCATCAATGAGACTGAGAATGAGGGAGGAACTATTCCGGTTCAGTTGTGGACCAGGTTATGGTATAGAACTTACTATTTCTCTAATTCCATTGCTTTTTATAGTGATTTTGTGGATCTAGTAATGAACATGTTATGTATTGTGAGGGATAGATTTCCTTTACTTGTTAGAAAATTGCTTAGACCCGTAGCATTTAATATTGACAATGACATCAAGCACAATTGGGGTGATATGTTTTCTTTTGAGATTTTTACTGTTATAAGAGTGTATGCTTGCCCTCAACCTCCACACATACTACCAAAATTTTTCCCAAAAAGATTGGCAATAGTAGAATTCTTGTGGCAGCTTATCATGATGGATAAAGAGCACTTAGGCCCTAAAAGACATAAGGGAACCTTTCTAGCAAGGAGGTTCCAAATAGGGCATTTCTCTATAGGTAAAGATGTTGTGGACCAAATCCATGAATTCCTTAGACAATTCATATTTCCCTCTGGTAAAGAAAGGATGTATGACTCTAAAGACTTCGTTAGAGAAGCATTGAGAGAAATGAGGAATCACAATTTGGCTCTAAATCAGCCTATGGCAGAGGAGGATGTTATTAGAAATGTTTTTAGAAAAGTTACCTATCAAGAGAGAACCTCTAAATGGGAAAATATTGTAAGGGTAGAGGAACAATTAAAAAAGGCGGACCCTACCTTCCCCAGTTTCTTTTGTGATCTCAAATACATTAAGAAAATTGAAATGTGTATAGAGAATTATGAAGATATTATGTCTAAATTGCCAGGCATCCCTAAGGATAAGGAGGATACAATAAACCCTGAAGAAGTTGAACCTGATGTGGATTTCATGGGAGAAACAGAACAAGCTAAGCCATCCACATCTGAGCAGGGGCCATCAAAGAAACAAAATTTGATGAATGTACCACAAAAGGTAAGGCAAAAGGCGCTACAAATTCTGCTAGGTAATAGCCATTACTTTGCTGACTTAAGACAACATTTTTTGACATCAATGGTAGATGAAGGAGAAAAGGCTACAGATGAGTTAGAATTGGTTGCAGCTAGATTGGATGTCAGGGTCATCCAAGCTAAAGAGTTTATAGATGATGATGAATTCATCAAGTCTGTTGAGTTTAAAAGTTTTCTCTTTAGAGTTAAGCAGAATGAATTAACACTATCTTTGAAACCAGGGGAATCACAGGAAAAAATTGTTCAAATGATTGAAAAATTACAGGCCTATGATCCCAACAGTGAAACATTAAGTGTGGAGGAGGCAAGAGATCTTGTAAAGAGAAGTGGCATGTTGCTAATCCCTGGATGGGACTTGGAGTCCTCATTCCTAATTGATCAAATCAAGAGGCAAGATAAAGTTGTAGCTTATGAAGCTTTTGGCTCTGATGGACTCACGAGGGGTTCTGGATTCAATATGGACACTAAGACACTAGCAGTATGGTGTGTGGCCCCAGAATCTAGTAAGCCCAGATTGGTTGACATCCAAGACACTGCATAGGGTAGCCAATTAATATGGAGGTTGCAGGACACTACAGGATCAGAGATAGAAAATCTCCTACATCATGCATCCTCCATGAATAAAGCAGTGGTTGAGGACTTGGAGAACAGGCTAGCCAGGACATTTAGAGATTATGTGGCAACTAGAAAAAAGTTTGAAGAGGAACTGAAGAAAAATTATTTTCTAGATAAGACTATGAAGGAGCTAAAAGATGAAATAGATACTCTAAAAAATCATTCCAAGGCATTTACAGAGGTCTGTGATGTAGGGTTCCAAACTGAGCATGAGGGGGGCTTAGCTCTAGAACTTGGAATAGAAAAGATAATAATGGATGTTGATCAGCCTAAGCCTGCTGATACTGGAATTGCTGAAAAGGAGACTTTGAAGAATGTGCTATTGCATAAAGTAAATATTTTAGAAGGGAAGTCTCAAATCCTTCATAGTACTTTCATTTCTTTGCAGGGGACAGAATATCAATGTTCTAATGCCTTGTCTGTACTAACCCCATTATTTAATACTTGGGGCCCATGCTTGCAATTCTTTGATAGGTTAGTTTTACTAATGGGGAAAAAATGGAGTTACCTAACAGAATAATTGATGTTAAGGAAATGGTGTTTTTAGTAAAGGATTTGTATACATTTTTCACTAGCAAGTTACAAAACATTCAGGCAAAGCTTAAGATTTTTGCTGAATAGTCTGACTCTGAAGGATATATCCCTACTATTGTGGACAAAGAGGGACACTTGAAAGAATGCCAAGAGTGGGTTGATTCTTTCAACCAAATTATGGAATGTAGCAAGGTGGCTTCTTATTTTGTTGGTGATGCTGACATTTCAACTTTTTTTCAAGTTGTCAATGAATTGTACAAGCAAGAGATTGACATGAATAAGTTTGTTGCTAAATCTCAAGCCATAATGGATGCCAAGTGGAAAAAATGCCTTGAAGACTTGGATAGAGTTAGAGAGGTAACTTGGCCATCAAAGAGGGACATTGTGGTGTGGAAAAACACTGCAGAGACTCAAGCCTTTGTCTTGCCACATTGACATGGATGATGCAAGTAGTTGAGATAGTTCTAGTATTAGATGAAGAGCCAATAGAGGGAGGTCAATTAATTCAAATAGGGTATCTTATGTTTGTGATTCACCTGTTGTGTATACACCTTTGGTGCAAATCAAGACTGATTCTGAAGAATCCAAGCTGCCAGCTGTCACTCTAATAACTATTTCCAAATTTGTTTAATTTGCCAAATGCCAATGTTAGTTTTTATTTTCTGATCATTGATCATATTCATTGATCATTGACATTGATGTATAAATTTGAAATAAGTTTTAGTTAATACAAATATACAAGGATATTTTGTAATTTTCTAATAGATCATAGAAGTCTGAGACTTCAAGTCTCTATCCTCTCACCTTTGAGTCTGGTAACTGGTTACTGGTACTATGATCATTGATTCTTGAATTTGAAATTTTGAAGTTAAATTTAATAGTATAATACATGGATATTTTGTAATTTTCAATTTTTCTGTCATTGTGCCTGTGTAATTTTGTAAAGACCTCATTGGCTCAAGTCAAGAATCTAAATTCTAATTAAGTATATTCTTAGTATTAGGAAATTAGGTAATTGACAAATAATAAATTGACCATGTTGGTAGTATTTTCAATTTTCACAATTGTTTTGAGAATTTCATGCAATTTTCCTCCCAAAGGCCTAAATTTTGATCAAAATGTTAAAACCCTAAGTGCTAGGTTGAGATATGCTCTAAAAATCCATTAAACCCTAGAAAGGCTCAGATAAGTTCTATTTTGTCGTTACTTTTTCAAAATTTCAAGTCACTTAAAAGAACCTTTAAGCATGTGCGCGTTACTAACAGACCACCGGCAATGTTCTGAAGTAACGTTGGGTTATTTTGTAACTTCTCCATGGTTAAGTGGTTAGGATGCTAATGGGTTCCAAACTTTCAAAGAAATCCCAACTAACGGCATGCGTAACTTTAGAACACTTTGTCAGGAACAGTTGGTTTACGAAGCTTCACGAGGGTTTTTTGGCCATTAGTGTTGGTGGTTATGAAGCTGTGATGAAGCATCTGGTAGAAAGGCATAACTTCAGAAAGGTTAATCAGTTACAAGATTAAACAGCTGAGAGGTTATGAAAGGTTTTGTGCGGGACTTTGCAAGGTTATATCAAATTAAAAATTTCTTGAACATTCTACAATTACAAAAATCATATATATCCCTAGCACCTACTATTGTGGACAAAGAGGGACATTCTACAATCTACATTACAAAAATCATGAATTCAAAATTTCAAATTACAAATTACAAAAATCAAAATTGAAATTACAAAAATCAAAATTCAAATTACAAAAATCATGAACAATACTTATTACTTGTACCCATAGGCTTGTAGCTGAATATGAGTCAATTAATAAATTATCAATAAATTAATAAATATTCAAAATCAAGTCCAATTCCATTATAAATTTATCCAACAAGTATAGTAATAAGTATACAGTGTATAAAATTATAAATACCTATTAACTGAATGCTAATTCTAAATCACTTCACAATTCAGTCTTCACTCAGTGTCAGTGAGTAGTCTACCTCACCCTCTTCTATATCCCACATGGAATCCAGCTCCTAAAATTGACTACTACTACTAGCAAGAGGTTCTTCTTCATTCTGAGTTGGGTATTCAAAATCCAAAAACTCTTCATCTTCATTTTGAGTCTAGGACCAAGATCCATCGTTTGTCTCTGAACCACCATGTTTTGAACTAGTGTTCAAAAGCCCTTGTCTTTCGCATAGGGAATTCCAAATTACCAATTCCCTATCATAAGGAAAGTCTGTAACATTGTACTAAGTTACAAACAACCTCAAGCAAGTTTTCAAATTTCTATCTAGTTTGTTTCTAATCTTTGATTTCAAAAACCCCAATGCACTGAAAACTCTTTCATCTTCCACCTACCCCAATATCATTGTTTGACATAAATCAGCAAGTTTGAAATATTTTGATATTGAATCACGTAGTACTTCACTCTGCTCTATCCTTTTCCAAAGCCTGGTTATTGCACTAGGTTAAAATGGATTCTCCAAGTTTTTTAACTGCAATTTCATACATGATGCAAATTGTCTACATTGTTTTTTAAGATTAGCTGAATCTATAATTACATCAATTGGTTGTCCATTGCAATCTACATGTTTTGAAAACTCTCTAATCAATTCATCAATTTTTTTATGAAACATATGAGCATTAAGTTGTCTATCTCTTATGTTTTTCCAAAAATGAGGAAACACACAACTCATGGCCTCAAGAATTTCTTCTCTAGGGAATCTTTCATGAATCTCACTTGAAATTTGGTAGGAAATTGACTTCAAATTCTCATTAACAGATTTAACAAACATGTCAAAATCAGCCCTTTTAACTGGAAGTAATCTGCCTCGCTTGCCCATCTTATATTGGTGCATTGGTATTTCATATTTTTTCACAAACACACATAAATCATTTTTTTCATTGAATTGTAAAAAATTCTCAGCATGATTCAAATCTATAATTATTTTCCACCTGAAAAAATTTGGGCTTTGAATTGTTATCATATCTGAGTATAAATTATCCAGGGCAACGCATGTCATTCTACGTAAATCTAAGTACTCATGGATATACATAGTCCTGCCTTGGGCTTTCTTAACAAGCTTGTTCATTAAATCCAGCATAGGGAGAAGACTAGCTAAAGTTAACAGAGTCTCTATATCACTTAACTTATGTAACAAATCAGGAGCTTTGTCTACTATGAGGTGTTTCTCATATATTACTCTAATCAAGGATTGATATTTTGTTAGAACTCTTTCTATTGGTCCATGCAAAGAGATCCATTTGGCCTCAACATCCTTGAGAAGCTTGTTTCCTAGTGTTACTCCCTCTGAGAAAATCTTAAATTCTGTAAAACATTTAGGACTTTTGTAGAAGTAAGAGTATATGTCATGAACTAGATCTTCAACTTTTGACACTGTAGGAAAATTGCTTACAATTTTATATGCTAAATTCATTCAATGGGCCATGCAATGTATGCCAAGCATGTAAGGTGAAATGCTAGTTTGTAATCTTGCACAGAGACCATTCCTTTGGCCTTGCATTACTGCAGCTCCATCAGCTCCAACACACACTAACTTCTTTCCAATTGTCAAATCATCCATACCAGCAACTTCATGCAAAGCATTCTTCACTTCAGAATATAAGTTTTCTATTGTTGAATTGCCCTCATTTTACGAACGTAGAGTAGATGAGCTTGGCGGACATTTTATTTTACTATATACACATGCATACAAATCCAAGAAGTGTTATCTATTGTAGTAACTTCATCTATGGATAATGAAATGAATCTGGACTATTTTACTTTCTCTTGTAAATTTTGCTTTTCCACCTCAGAAAGACAGTTAGCCATTTCCCATCCAACTTTTGTTGACCAATGTGACATGGGATAGTGAGGAACTTTCAAAAAAGATAATAAATTACCATATTCTAAGAAGTCTCTCATAGGACACCCTCTAGACATAATATGAAAAACAACACTCATCTAAATAGTCTTTGCCAGGTTTGTTTCATTGGCTGCATGTTTAAACCCAACCTTAATTGGATTTTCACTACTAGCAATTATTGCCATTCTCTTGTTATGCTCTTCATATTCTATGGCATACTTAACATGAAGACATTCTTCCTTTGATTTCCATCTCACTACTGATATTTCTTGTCCGTCTATGTTCTATTTTTCATAAACCTTACCAATGTGCCATATGACCAACTAGTTCAATTAAGATTGTTATCAAATTTTATATGCAATTCATAATTAATATCGTTGGTGAATAAGAGATCGTTAAAAGAACCATGTCACATTAATTATAGGCAAATATGATGGTCAACAATGTCAAACAGAAATCTGATTGGCGATTCCAATTAATATTCAGCGGTTACCATGTCAAGATGGGATGAATATTTGCCAGCATATACTTGCACGATTTTCCAATTCCATGAAACGTTATTCCTAGAATTCACCAAAAGGTGAATATTCACCACTAAAAATTACCCTAAAGTCTTCTATTTATGACTGGTTTAGCCCTCCGAGTAGGTGGTCTAGGGTCATGTCAAGCACCTTGAGTGGGTCTTTGACTAGATCTAGCTTTTCCCTTGTTTTTCTTCTCTCTCCACTTGTTTCCAGCTCCTTTCTAGAACCTTTTCCTGAAGATATGAGATCTTTTACCTCAGGGTCAAGGACAACCTTCTAGTTCAAGGTCAACCTCAACTTTAACCTAGGTCAAGGATGACCTTGACTCTGACTTAGGTCAGAGTCAACCTTGACCCTGACCCTAGGTCCAAATTTTTGATTCTGGAGGTTTCGGGATGTTGGGCTTCAGAAAGTTTTATTTCTCACTTTTGGGTCGCCTGGTTCAGATTTCGGAATGGTAAAATCTTAAATTTTATTTAATCTAGGTCCATTTTAGGGGTTAAGTCTTAAGTGGAATTTAATTCTCCTATTTCATCCTCTCTAGAATTTTTTTCCCTAGACTAGTATAAAAGCAATCCTTCCTCTTTCATTTTTACATCCATCATCCACACACCATTGAATTCAAGAATAAGTGCAATCAAGTGATCAATAAATCATCAAGTAAGAAGAATAATGAAAGCATTCAAGCATTCATTCATCCTCAAGCATCCAAGCATTCAAGCATCCAAGATCCAATCCATCAAGAAGAACCATTGATAGCCATTGAAGGATTCAATCTCTTTGGAGCCCTCTTGTTGAAGATTCCTCCATCGACATTCATCCAAGCTTCTTCCTATTCCAAGATCCACTCAACATTGGTGTTGAATATCTCATGAAATTGATTTGAGACATCCTACAATCAACTCTACATTAATTTGGAGCATCCATACTTGTGGAATTAAGGTTCGAATCCTCAACAAGGATCTCACCATAAGCAAGGTGAATAGTTCCATTTAATTTGTTTATATATTACAATTTCAATTATATTTCAAGGTTGATTCCAAACTAGGGTTTGACCAATGGAAACCTCTCATCTAACAAAAAAAACCCTTTTTCTTGTAGATCCAGGTGTGGGACAATGAATATCAGTACAGATCTGAGTACCCTTTTCAACAAATTTCTGGGATCCACGAACAAAAATTTTGTTGGAACAGTGCAGGTCAAGGATGACCTTTTAGGGTAAGATTGTACTCTAGGGTAAGACCTTACCCCTGTCTTGGGTCAAGGATGACCTTTCTCATAAAAGCAAAAGGTTTTTGGGTTTTCTTTGTTTCTACATTTCCAGCTGAGATCCGATTGCAAAATTTCTTGAAACTATACACTGACATCAAAAAATAGCATTTTCCAGATCTGTCATACTTGAGGTTATTATTTGTTTCCAATTGAATTAAGATTCCAATATATACTTACCATAATGGAATATAATTTTATCCTCTTTCTTCATATTCTACAAAGATTGATTCATCTATTGACCATCCTCTTGTGGTTAATCAATTTGGATCTTCCTTTGGGAATTTGGGGCTAAGAAGTATATCTTATATTTGCTTCCTCATCATATTATCACATCAAACATCATTTTTCTTAGGAGATCACTCTTTGGTTATCTAAATTTTGATGACCACGCTTTGTTCTCCTACATTTTGGTGAACCTGAGATAGACAACTCTTTCTTTTATAGTCTTAGATCTTGCATGTATTAGACTTCTTTTATGTGTTTGCATCTCATATAAAATCAAAATAGAAAAACATTCATTTGTTCATACTTTGTGTTTTTTTAGTTTAGTTCATTTTAATTGCATTGGTATATGAGCTTTACTACCTCTAGTTCTACCTATAATATTCTGGTTAGAGGAAGTTGTAGACTTATGGGTGTCTTTGATCCTGAGTCTTCCTCTCCTTTCGATAGGATCTCGGATGACAATTTGATTATTCAAGATTCCAACCCTATTATGGAGAAAAATATTCTCACTCATCTCATGATGAGGATGATGCTTTAAAATTCCCTCCTAAACAAGTCCAAAAACTTTCAACCAAACTTGATAAAATGGGTAATTGGCTTATCCAAGAAAACCATAATCAAGATTATATTCAAGCTATAGAGGCTCTTAAGAAATTTCTTCGTGATAATGATCAAGGTGTTAATCTTCTCTATGGTATCACTCACCTTGTTCATTCAAATGTTAAACCTTTAGTTCAAGAAGCTTAAGATTTAGGATTGATTCCTTCGATTACTAGTGTAGAACCTTCTTTCATTTCCCTACCTAGTATTCCTACTTATACCCTTCCTTTGTTGACTACAATGGTTCCCTCTATTACTATGAGTGTTCCTCCTGTATCCCTTCCTACATCACAACCTTCTTACCATAATGTGCCTTTTACTTATTCTAATCCTCTTCCAGCTATGGTTCCAAGTGTTCCTCCAGTTGTGTCTTCCATTCCTATAGCTTCATACACTTTACCTAGTGTTTCTAATGCTTCTATTACTCCTATTTCTTCTAATGATTCAACAATCATTAGTTTGGCTCAAACTATGTTATCTTTACAATAACAACTTGCTTCTTTAACTCAAAACAATTTTACCATTCCTACATGTGACATGGGAAGTCCTTTATCCCTAGACATCATTTGTGCTCCTATTCCTCAGCAAGTTGATATGCCTCATCTTGAGAATTACAATGGTAAGGGAGACCATATTACTCATGTTAAAACATTTTAAATCCTTTGTAGTGACTATGCTCTTGATCATAAGATTTTAGCCAAGTTGTTTGCTAGAACCTTTCGTGACAAGGCCTTACAATGGTATTGTTCCTTTCCTCCTTATTCTATTGACTCTTTTCCAAAACTTGCCATTGATTTTATTCAAAAATTTTAAAATAACATTGGTCTGCAAGTGTCTTTAACTGATTTGATGCATTTTAAACAAAACACTAAGGAAAAAATAGCTGAATTCATTGGTAGATTTAAGAATTTACATGCTTAGATTTATTATCATGTTTCTGATATGGATATTCAACGTATGTTTATTTCAAATTTACAAAAGGATATTAGAGATAAGATTCTGCTTACTGAATTTACCTCTTTTCAACAACTTTATTCAGTGCTTCATTATTATCAATTACAAGTGAGTGAATTTGAGAGAAACACTCCAATGGCTCCTATTCTAGTTAATAAGAGTGATGCTGCTCCTAATCCAAACAAATTTCAAAAACCTAACAACTATGTCAAGATAAATAAACAAGTGAATATAGTTGTTGATCAAGTTGTCATTGCATCTCACAATTCCACTTCTGGATACACTTATTTTCATTTGAATCTCATGTTTACTCCTCTCTCTGCATCTTTACATTCTATTATGAATAGGTTGTTAACTGCTAATATGATTACTTTACCTCCTCTTTGACCTCTTTTACCTACTACGATGTCTCTAAATCTTTTGATCCTAAATATTTTTGTCAATACCATCTTCAAAATGGCCATGATACTAAGAAGTGTTATTCTTTAAAACATAAGTTTCAAGACTTAATTGACTCTAATGCTTTATCTATTGATAATTTTGATGGTAGTGGGAACAAGTTTGTCTCTTCTCCTAATCAAAATCTTTAAATTTATATCAATCCTTTGCCTACACATGATACTAATACCATTGCTCAGCCATCTTGTATGCATATTATTTATGATTCAAAGATGGATGATCATAATCACATTGTTAACTATGTCGAGCATGTTGTTCCACCTCAACCTAAACCAAAACCACAGCCTAAACTGAAATCTCAACCTAAACCTCAAAAAAACCTAAGAATAAGAGACCTCGGGAACTTTTGATTACCTCTAATGATTCTGAGACTATTAAAGATCCCGATGGTCCCCTTTACATTTATGCTATGATTTCTAAGATACCTACACTAGATTTTCTGGTTGATCCTACATCTTTCATCAATGTTATTACTGAATAAAATATTTTTATGAAAAACTTGCAATGTGATTATTATGATAGATCTGATGTATGGATTCAAACTTGTAATGGTTTTCTGTATCCATCATTTGGTTGTATTGATTTTCTGATTGAACTTTGTGGTAAAATTATGAATACTACCTTTGTTTTTGTTCCTACGTCTAATCAATTTCAAGTTAAGCTTGGTTTGCCTTGGTTGAATGCCATGCATGATGTTGCTTGTCCTATCCATAAGTTTCTTAAATTCATTCATGATGAAGAATTAAAGATGATTAACCATAGTTTATATCAACCTTCTAGGCCTAGGGATTGTGCTATACTTGACTTATTTTGGCCTTCAATACCTAATCCATGTCCTTCTCGACCTGATAATATTTTTCACTCATATCAAGCCTATAAGCATCACAAGATTCTTGAGTTAAGCATGCCACCGATGGATCTTATTTGTGGTCTTTTGACTACACCTTCCATACCTCCTTTATCTATGGTTTCTAGTTTTGTTAATCAAGCTCCTCGTGTTGCTTTTCAATCTTCTTAGAATCCTACTAATCCTCCTATAGAACCTGTGAAGGATCTAGTAGTTGTTCTTCCTAGCTCTCAACATATTTCAAACAAGAAAAAATGTAATGGATCTGCTAATGAACATTTTAAGAAGCGTAATGCTCAAGCTAAGGCTCGTAATTATGTTATTCAATTTTCTTTATCTTCTTTTGATCAATCTATGCATGATGTGTTAGAAGAAGTTACTGCTAATAATAATGTTAAGATGAAAGATTATGATGATTCCATCTGTATCTTAGATTCTATTTTTATTATCTTAGATTCTATTTTTATTAATCTAGATGAAGAAGATACTCTTAATGATACTAATGATGTTAATGATGAATATGAGACTATTGACATTGACAATGATTTACCTAATATGATTTCAT
Organism: Chamaecyparis obtusa; assembly: GCA_027943335.1. NCBI lineage: Eukaryota > Viridiplantae > Streptophyta > Pinopsida > Cupressales > Cupressaceae > Chamaecyparis > Chamaecyparis obtusa. The sequence continues at coordinate 476,361 of BSBK01008042.1, read as the reverse complement.
CACAATTATCACTTACACCTAGTATCAAACATTATCATTCTCAAGAGGATCCTTGTTTGGAACTAGCTATCCTTCCTACTATGTTGGATATAGTCCCTCTTGCAAGTTACCCATCTTCCATAAATGATATAGAACAAAATGGGGAGAGTAGGCAGCACACTTGATCAACTAGTCCTACATGGTAGCTTTTCATGTGTTTGTCTATTGTACTATGCTTCTCCTATAATGGATTTGCTAAATGTTTGTTGGATTCTTTTATATGACCCTTGTTATCTTGTTGGTGCAAGGTGATAAAAGAATCAAAACTATTGTACTATTTTTCTATATGTATCCTTACTCTTATATATGTTGTTTCATATTATTTTGTACCTATTTTATTGTTCATAAATTTTTTCCTTGTGTAATCTGCTTGGATTTGTGATTTGGTAGCACTAATTCTTTTTGCTCTCCATGTCATGGTCCACAAAGATTCTTCTTTGTAGATATTTTGTGTTCTTTCCTCCATTGTGATTGTAGTTCTACTTTCCCTGGGGAATGATGTCAATTCATTTTCAATAATATCATGTATATATTATCTTATGATCATACTGACCCCACATCAGGTAGATTCCTTATGTGTTCTCTATATGTTTATGTGGTATTTTCCTTGATTTGTCTTCGTTTGCGGGTAACTCGTAGGGGAAACGTAATCAGTGGAGTTGTTTATGTTTCTGTTCAAGCCATTTCTCCTGTTAAAGTGTTAGAAATGACTTTAACATGGAGGCATACGCTCTACTCACTTGTTGCACACACGCACTTTCAATACATATATTTTTCAAGGCACTTTTTCTCCCTTTATGGATTAGTGACTAATCCTTAAAGCATGGATTTTTATCTTATAGGATCTCTTGATCCTTCCAATTTCAAAATTTTCATCCCTTAAGGTCAGAGGTGTCCTTAAGACTGGATCTCTTTTGCTTTTGTTTTTATTCTTGTGGAATAGAATATTCCTATGGGTGAATCTTTGATGGGTTGACTAGTGAGTAGCCACATTCACTAGGTGGCTCAATTCCATCTTTCCAATTGCATTGTTTCCTTATGTGGTTCACAATGGGACATAAGTTCTCATTGGGTGAGATAATCTCTCTCTCTCTCTCTAGATATTTCTCTCTTATTGTGATCTTAGAGTTGATAAATACTTGATTCCCTGGGGGCTTGAGGATTCCTTTGTCCCTTTGATTTCAATAAGATTATCTTTTTCATTATGATCTCCTTTACCAAGAGTTTGCATCAAGTCCATTCTCTTGCTAAAGTGGGGGCTAAATGTATCATCAAAAAATGGAAGAACTTCCATTTAGGACCATTTTAGCCCTTTGAGGAGGTGGTCTAGGGTCATGTTAAGTGCCTTGAGTGGGTCTTTGACTGGATCTATCTTTTCCCCCTATTCTACTTCTCTCTCCACCTATTTCTAGCTCTTTTCTGGCACCTTTTCTTGAAGATCTCAGATCTTTGACCTCAGGGTCAAGGTCAACCTTGACTTTGACCTAGGTCAAGGATGACCTCAACCCTAACCTATGTCAAAGTTGACCTCGACCCTGACCCTAGGTCCAAATTTTAGATTCCTGAGGTTTCAGGATGTGGGGCTCTGGAAAGTTTTATTTCCCACTTTTGGGTCAGCTATTTCAGATTTCAGAATGGTAAACTCTTAAATTGTATTTAATCTAGGTCCATTCTAGGGTTTAAGGATTAATTGGAATTTAATTCTCCTATTTTGGCCTCTCTATAAGTTTGTGCCCTAGACTAGTATAAAAGGAAGCCTTCCTCTTTTATTTTCATATCCATCATCTACACACCATTGATATCAAGCATAAGTAAAATCAAGTGATCAAGAAATCATCAATTAAGAAAGAAGGAGAAGGAAATTATTCAATCATTCATTCATCCTAAATCATCCAAGAATTCAATAATTCAAGATCCAATTCATTAAGGAGATCCATTGATAGACATTAAAGGATTCAATATATTTGGAGCCCTCTTGTTGAAGATTCCTCCATCCACATGCATCCAAGCTTCTTCCTATTCCAAGATCCACTCAACATTGGTGTTGAATATCTAATGCAATTGATTGGAGAAATCCTACATTCAACTCTAAATTCATTTGGAGTATCCATACTTGTGGATTCAAGGATTCAAATCCTCCAAAAGGATCTCAACATAAGCAAGGTGAATAGTTCCATTTACTTTGTTTATATATTGCAATTTCAGTTATATTTCAAGGTTGATTAAAAATTGGGGTTTGACCAAGGAAAACCCCTCATCCAACAAAAAAACCCTTTTTCTTGCAGATCCAGGTGCAGGATAGCGAATATCAGTACAGATCTGAGTACCCTTTTTGGAGAACTTCTGGGATCCGAGAAAAGAATTTCTATTAGAACAGTGCAGGTCAAGGACAACCTTTTGAGGTAAGATTGTACCCTGGGGTAAGATTTTACCCCTATCTTGGGTCAAGGATGACCTTGCTTAGAAAATAAAAAGGTTTATGGGTTTTCTTTGTTTCTACATTTCCATCCCAAATCCAACTGCAAAATTTCCTAAAACTATACACAGACATAAAAAAATAGCATTTTCCAGATCTTCCATACTTGAGGTTAGTATTTTTTTCCAATTCAATTAAGATTCAATATATACTTACCATAACAAAATATAAGGTTATCCTCTTTCTTCATATTCTTCATTGATTGATTCATCTATTGACCATCCTCTTGTGGTTAATCAATTTAGATCTTCCTTTGGGAATTTGGGGCTAAGAAGTTTATCTTATATTCCTATCCTCATCATATTATCACATCTCACATAATTTTTCTTAGGAGAGCATTCTTTGTTCATCTACATTTTGGTGACCATGCATTGTTCTCCTACACCAAGTACCTAGATGGTGGACAATTTTGTAAACTCTTCATGGAAGAGGGCCACCTAAGAGGATCCAAAATTTGGAACAAAATTCTCAAGAGCAGAAGTAGTTTGGAGAAAGGGGTCATTTGGCAATTAGAAAATGGCAGGGACATCCAGTTTTGGGAGGATCCTTGGCTACTAGATATTATTCTAGCTTCCTCCCACTTCTCCCAACTAAGGAACATTCTCACTCTTGGATTTGGCACCTTGGTCTCAAACTTCATCACCAACAGAAAGTGGATTGATCCTACCCCTACCATGCAGGATAGACTAGATCTTTAAAACCTTGATACCAAACTCAATGAATTATTCTACTATGTTCGCATCCCCTTGATGGATTGGCCAGATAGACTTCTATGCCGACAAACCCAAAATAGAGGCTTCATAATTAAAATAGCTTATAATCTGCTGATCACAGAAATTGTTGATACCATGTGCTAGAAGAAAGTGTGGCAGTCCTAATTGATCCCTAAAGTGAACTTCTTTTGGTGGATGGTGCTCCATGGAAAAATTCTGACTCTTGACAATCTGAGTAAAAGGGGATTTAGCCTTACTAATAGATGTTGTTTATGCAAAAAGGAGGAAAGTATAAATCACATCTTCTTACAATGTGATTTTGCCATCAAGATCTGACAACAGATCCTAACCTGGTTCTACATTTTGTGGGTTCCTAACAAGGATATCCATGATTTGTTTCATCACTGGCTTTTTCCTTCCCACAACCACCTAATAAAACTCCTTTGGAATCAAGCCCTTCCCATCTTCTATTGGATCCTCTGGAAGGAGCATAATAATAGGATCTTCAGGGAGATTGGTCTTAATTCTACTATGGTTTTCTATCTAGGTCTCAAACTATTATAGGATAGGTTGCTTGTCTCCCACTAGAAGACCCCTAGTCTCTTGCCTTCTATTTGGGATGACAAAATTACCAAGATATGGGGTATTGATAAGGGATTCACCAATTTTGAGAACACCAAGCTCACAGCTCGTAAGGCTACTATCTGGACTCCTCCCCAGGCTACCTGGCACAAACTCAATTTTGATGGCTTGATTCGCAATGGTCTCCAAGATGGTAGTGGCATCATTTGTGATCATAGGGGGTGACTAGTGGCTACCTATGTTGGCCCTCTTTTGAATCATACTATCAATCAGGTTGAGAGTATGGCTCTCCTTTGGGGCCTAAATTTTTCCATTACTCTGGGATGTACCAGCATTTCTATAGAAGGGGATTCTAAAGTTATCATTGATACTATTTGGGAAAACTCTAGCACTGGTTGGAAAGTTGATAGTATTTTATCTGATGTTTGTGGTTTAATACAATGCACTCACAGGTCTACCATCATGGACACCTATAGAGAAGGAAACTTTATGGATGATGTCATAGCTTCTACTAGTCTGCATCTCAATAGGCTTTGGTGTTGGAGAGTGGTTAGTCAATTGCCCTAGATTACTCAAGACCTGCTTGGGTAGGAAATCAACAATGGTGAATTTGGGTTCCATGAAGTTTAAAACTTGGACCTCGGTTTGGGTGCCTACTAGTGGGGCTGAACGTTATCACATTCTTACCACTTCATCTTGTACTACTTTCATGTGCCACTTGGCATGTTTTATAGGGCCCATTAGATGTAACAGGGGTTTGACGTGGCATATCCGCACAAGGTTGCCTTTTATGGGCCATCATTATTCGAGATGGTTTCTAAAAAAAATGCAATCTATAGAGGATTATAAGAGATTTCAAGTGGATTTATTTCATGCCAATTGCATTTTAAAGAACCATCCCCACATGTTAACCCTCATGGCCTTACTAGTGAGGTTTCATGAGCTCCAAGGTAATTATTACCCTAATTATGGCACCCAACATGACAATACTTTAATTCTCTTAGGAATGGGAACACTAAGAGGGGCAGGTGAATCAATGCTCACTATATTTTATCTTTTACTTAATCTTAAACTGAACTTAAATACTTAAGTACTGAAATGAACATCCACATAAACATGAAACATCAAATCAACACATAACACCAATATGGTTACGGGGAAACCCAAATAGGTAAAAAAACCTGGTGGGAATTGACACCCACTAATATTTTGTACTAGCATTTTATGATCCTTGTTAGAAGATCCTTAACCTTGTTAGGAGTTTCTTTACAATGTATTTATTATAGTAGACCTTGTCAAGGGTCAGACCCTGTTAGGAGTCTTTTTCAATAAACCCTTTTAGGGGTGTGGACTCACTGTCTTAGAGCTCACTTCTCAAGTGGTGAAGGCTACAACCTTCTGATCTTATATACACACTATATCTATTGGATGAACTGTCACTGTGACACTACTTGTCTGATCAGTTCCTTTGATGCACTAATGCTTTGACCTCTTTCAAAGCTCTCATACATCCTATCAACTCTTTGCACACTTTTTTTCTTCTTATCTCAACTATTTATCAACTCTTCTATTATTTACAATGGGCGCATCTCATATTTATATGCGCATATAAAACAAATAACTAGGTTCGCCCTTTAACCAATTACATACAATGCTTCCAATTGAATTGGCTCAAGTGTGTTTACAAACAAACATAATCATATGTTAGAAACTTAATTACAATAGGTTCATAGCCTTTACAACATAAGAATATAACCATAAACTAAAATACTAACAGTCGGCTACTTGCTCTGTTCTTCTTTGGCACATACTGGCTGTGTAACTTCAACTGCATGTAACTTTGTCATACTTGCATATCTGATCATGCTCTCATAGACTAATCATGAATATAGTCTAACCAACTTATCTTCTATGGTGCATACCATAACATGATCATACACATGTGTTTTGATGCTCTGAGCTTCAGGTACTCTGTACACTATCCAGTCTTCAACACTTAGCCAATTTCTAATCTTCTCATCAAGTGCGCTGACTCAAGAACATTATATGAATTTTTTTCCATAATTAAAACACTATATCACATCATATACACTAGTATAGCCAACTTTCCAACAATCTCCCCCTTTTTTATTGATGTAAATAAAGGAATATGGAAAGGTTGCTAATTGTCCTTTAATACAAAAAAATTTGTCTTATATCTCCCTTATACATAAAATTCTATCTTATATCTCCCTTATACATATCTATAACCCATATTCTATACATACTCCCCCTTTGACATTAATGACAAAGGTGTTTCAAAACTATATCTATAAATACTTACTGTGAGAGAACATTTGGATATGCTATCTGTAAGTTTTGGATCTCTTTCTTCCAAAATGTGATCAATGAATTTATAATCTGGAGATGGGTGCATAGTGCATACTATAGCTTCTCCATCTTCTCCAAATATGTGCTAGGACCTTGATCATATGTCACCATGATGGCATCGATCTCCTTGATATTCTAATTTAGTATATCTAGTGAGGGCGCAAGAGCATTCCTTAGTTGAGTCTGCCTAGCCCTTATTTTTGACATCTCCTTTTCTGCCTTCTCAATCTTTTCAATTTGTCCTTGATACATATTATTGCACATATTTACATTAGTAAAGGGGTCTTTGACTGATTTCTTTACATTTTCTATCATTTTTTTTGCCTCTTGGATCTTCTTGAAGTGGTCATTAGTTAACTTGTCCAACTTGAGTGAATTGAGGTCAAGTGAAAAGTTACTAACCAATTCACTTAGCCTTTTATTTCTATACTTCTCTTTTGCAACTTGAGATGCAGATGCTTCTAGGCTAGCAAAGTTAGTTTTAAAAGCTGTGAGGATGTTGCTAACATCGTCAACTATACTGACCTTGGGCACTTTCTTATCTGAAGACAATAGGCTGTTTAATATGTTCACTGACTCAACAAATAGGGGATTCCTCATTACCTATTTCTCCTTGGCCTTATCCATAGCTAAGACACTAATCTTGATCAGGTCTTCTTCACCCCATGAGTCCAAACTAATTGTGTTAGGTGTCAAGCTTGACAACAATGTTGCTGATGGTAGTGGAGTGATAGGTGTACTATCCATCACTTCTAGTTTTACTCTTAGTATTTCAATAGATGGCTTATCTATTGTTTCATTCCTTTTTCCTCTTCTTTTTCTTTCTCCTCTTCCACCTTTTCTTCTTCTTTCTTTTCTTCTATATCTTGTATGTCCTCAATCAATATTTCTTCTTGTTGATTGGGAGGAGTGTTACTACAAAGAGTTTCAACCTCTTGTGTGCCTAAAAATGCCTCTTCAAACTTATCCAAATCCATTTCTTTGGCCGCCATAGTGACTTTTACATTATCAATAAAAATTGAGTCATCCTTAAATGCCTCTGACATGGGTGCTGACTTCTCTTCCTCTGATATTATTTCAACTATAGGTACTAGGTCTTGGGGACCTGTCATAGGTACATTAGTGGTCTTTGACTTCTTTGCAACCATTGTGGGTACTTGTGTTGTAGGTGCAGTAGATGGGTACATGTGCCCATTCATGAAGACCTTCTCAAAAGCCTTCTCTATTTCCTTAGCAACCAAATCATAATTCTTTTCCATTATGTGTAAGGTCCTTAACTTGGTTCTTACATACAGTTTCACTAAATCTAGTAACAGAGATTTCTCCTCTAGAGAACATACTGGCAAACTTTCATCTAAGATCTTTTCTCTTATTCTTGGATCTTCTTCAATGGCTTGTGTTTTTAGGAACTCCAAGATGTTCCACACATTATCAGGAATCATATTTTTTAGTTCTAGGAATGTCCTTTTGAACTTCAGCATGTGTTTGACAATCATTTTTGTGGATTTCTGATTTGTCAATTTCACTATACTTCTCATAGAACTTCCCTACCTGATCTATCCTTCCTTCACTAATGATTCTTGCACTTAACACACTGAGACTAGGTTTGAAGCTCACTTCTGGAGGTGCTTGAGTGGTCTTCCTATTCCTTGTTACTCGCAATGATGGATGATTAGTGCTAATCTCTTTCTTCCTCTTGGACATTGCCTTATACTCTGGAGGACCAATAAGGTCAACTGTTACTATGGGCGCAGAAGGAGTATCATCAGTTTTACCCTTCTTATCATCTAATTTTTCTATTTTCACCTTCTTCAACTTAGGATCCTTAGATTCTATCTTTTCTACTGTTGCGCTCTTTATTTCCAAAGAAATCTTTTCTTCCCTTGCATTGTCTAAGTATTCTTGTGATACGCCATGGATTCTCAAGATTTCTGAAGTAACCTTGGAAACTTTTCTTTTTGTTGCTGCGCTATTCAATACAGCACCTACTTCTCTTGTTTTCTCTTCATAAGCTCCCCATCTAGGTTCATTGGGGTCCTTAGGTGCTAATAATAGAACTTGAGCATAAGCTTCTAAGATTGGTTCTTCAACCTCATATCCAAGTGGATGAATCTACTTTGTCCTTGGTTCAACTACCTCCATGCATGTTTTGTTTGTCTCAACCATGAAACAAATAGTATCCTTGTATTTCTCAACTATCTTCTCTAGAATTTTGTATCTCATCTGCATCTTGGCTCTAAATTTCTTCAATTCCAGTGTCATGTAGTCCTTCAATGTACTCTCAGTACATGCCTTGAGAGATATCTATGGCATTGTGGGAATAGATTTATCTAGATACAAATCAGACACTTTTCCAACAATATAGAAGTACATATATATTATCAAAGACCTAAATCTGAATATATTGGTCTTGTCATGCTTGATGGCATTAATGTTATCTATTAGTTGTGTGTGAAGAATCTTGCACAAATTGAACTCTAGTCCATTTTTAGTCACAAGTCTTATTACTGCAAGAACTATGGTCGCAGATACACTGTTCACTCTACTAGTGTGTTGGAACCTATATCCCAGTTCATGGACATCAATTTGATGTCATCTTGTTCAATAGGCTCTATAGTCATTCCTCACCTATCACTTCTCAACTTACATGTTTTCTCAACAAGTTTTCTCACATCTTTACCCACTGGAAGAATGGTGCTTGTCTTTGAGAGGCCTATCATCTCATGAATTAGGTCACCTATAATCCTGATTGGCACTTCACCTATCCAAAATAGGTCATCATGGATCTTGTTGAGTAGGATCTTGATCCATTCCAACTCGTAGAACTCATATGTCGTAGCATATTCCACTATAGGGTGATTATTCCATTGTGCATACTCATCTATGAAGGTTTTATCAAGTTTTATCATTGTTTCTATGTGTGCTCTAATTCTATCCAAACCTACTGGTTCCATTTTGCAATATATGTATGCCCTAATGTCTTCGACATGTATAACACCCATAGGCATGCAGGAGAATGCCCCTTCTAGGTCATCCAAAGTGGATTTGAATGGGTGCCTCTTAAATACATATATGTTCTTCTCCGCAACATCAAAAACAATAAGAGTGGCCATAACTTACTTGTTTATCATTTTCTTAATGGTTTTCAAGATCTTCTGAATTGGCGTGATGAACTAGGGTTTCCACAACAGATCAAATGCACAGTAAATCACTTGATGAATCAATCTGCAATCCTTCACAATCAAATGCTAGGGTTCTTATTCTCTCTAATCATTCTGAATTTGAATGCAATGAGAGATCTAAAAAAATTTGTGTACTTTAAGGTAGAAGTTATGCCATTAATACTTTTCGCGTAAACCAGGCTGTCACAAAAAAATTCTAACTTTCATTCTACAAACAATCAGCTCGTGTGCTCTTGCACATAGTCTCCTAGTCTCCAAAAGGTTAACTCCAAAGGCACATACTCTGAGAGTGAGTATACTAGTCGTACAGGGGTTTAGAGCTAAATTAGCTCCCCCTATAACCCTGAGGGCCATTCATCCTGATGTAGAGGGTGCATCCTGATGCAGACCAAAGACCCTGATAAAAGGTGTGAAGAAGGAGTCATTCAATCTTATCAATTGGCACAAGCACCAAATTTTCATCATGTCACCTTGTGATAGACAATGGTTGATGGATTAAAGGTTTTAAGATGTTTTAAGTAGCATAGTGTTTATGTTTCTTTTTTTGTAATAAAAGTTTAAGGATTGATTTTAAGGTCTCCTTATACTCACCCAATGTTTGGACACAAGACCCTTGGTGAAACTATAAACCTTGGCATCATTTGGTCCATGGGTGCATTATGGTTTGAATAAATGTTTTTCTAGGTACCTTTAGGTGGTTTTTGGAAGTCTCAAACAAATTTAATAAGGTTTCTAACATTCCAAATTACACTTATTCCCTTATCGGCAGATTTGGTTAAAATGTTGTATGCAACTTTTAAAAGTTTCTTCAAAAGTTGTTATTTGATGTATTGAACGGACATAACCATCTAGATGGTTAAGAAACTATCCACAGAGCCTTTTTAGGCTTACATTGGTCAGAGATAGGGGGAGAATACATTTTGTATGAAGTTTGCTTTCAAAAACTAATAAAATGACTCTATTTTAGAGCAGTTTCTGTGTAATTAGTAGCAATAGTACGGTAGTACGGACATGAATAGATGACCAGATAGGTCTGGAAGTGAAAGTAGGTTTATTGGATGCTTTAAAGATTGGTTTGATTGACTAACTTTGTTTCATATCTAAGTTATTCTAAAGTTTCTGTACACTGTTTATAAAACCCTCATTTTCAGGGTTTATCTGTCTTAATGGCCATAACCTGAATTCTATCCATAGGAATTCTTTCATTCTTGGTGAAATGCAGGTTAAGGGTATATACTTGCCTATTCCAAATGCTCTGAGATGGGAGGTTATGTTTGAACAAAGTTGGAGCAAGCCCTAGTTCAAGAATCTTAATGTTCTTGACTAGAAATTGATGGTTTATGTAACATCAGCAGGTAGCGACCAGTATAGGACCTAAAAATTTGTTGAAACTAGATCTCTAGAGCATGGTGGACAATTCCAAGCTCTGACTTTGGCTTCACAACCCCATTTTCAATTGCTTTGTTAAGGAACCCACACCTAAGGCATGCATTAGGTCTGCGGACTCCATGAAGAAATTGATGTGCAGGAGTGAGATCAAGGTCTGAGAGTTGGAAGTCTAAAAGAACATCAAAAAGGGTGTCTATAAATCATATAATGTCCTAGGGTCCTTTGTTGAATTACAGAGTTATTGGGGTAAAGCAGGTTTGGGAGACCTAATTGAATTCCTAGGTGCATTGAAGATTGCCAAGTCCCAAGCATTTGGGTGGTTAACCATTGGTTGGAATTGTTTGTTTTAATGAAGGTGAAGATGTTTATGACCACTGATTGGTTTGTCAAAGCATACAATAGTGAAAGTCTTATTTGATGGAAAAACAGGGAACTTATCCCTAGAAGGGCATTTTGAATCAAGTTGGATTGTATTTCAGGGTTGTAGAGAGTATATTGAAACCTTTTAAATTCATGTCATTGCAGAGTTTACACCTTTCCATATTGGAATCAGAACCTAAATGAGTGATTGAACCAATTTGGTGTCTTGAATTCGGTTGGGGCTTAAGACCAAGTTTCTTGCTGACCACTCTGCATCAAGTGGTATCAGAGCATCAGTTAGTAGGTCTTTTGAGTAGGGTGCAGAACTAGTTGACAAAATTCCTCCAAAGGGACAAATGGCTAGGGAGATGGAGGAGTTGAAACAAGAGATTGAAAGGGAAAGAAGGGAGAAAAGAGAACTTGAAGCCTCCAAAGAGAGGGAAGAAAGGAAAATGAGAAGGGAAAGATTGCAATTCATTGCAAGGATAGAAACCTTGGAAAAAGAAAAACAAGAGATGGAGCAAAGGAATCATGAAGAAGAGGAAGTGGGTAACTCTAGTCAAGAGCATGAGGCAGCAGATGACCTTGAAGAAAGAAGGTTTATGAAGATAATCAAAGTAGTGCAAGGGAGTGGGATAAAGAATCATGTTGATTTGTGACTTTACCATGGAAGGATAGATAGTGAAGAGGTGGTAGGGTGGATTGAAGCCCTTGAAAACCATTTTGATCTTGAGGATGTTGAACCTGACAAGAAGGTGAAAATTGCCAAAGCAAGGTTGAGAGGTACAGCCTTAACATGGTGGACTAGTGTTCAAAGAGATAGAGAGGAAAGAGGTTTGAACAAGATTTCTAATTGGGATAGAATGAAAACTATGATTAGGAGTCAATTTCTGCCCTCTGATTTAGCCATACAGATAAAGATGAAGAGAAATAATTTGAAACAAAAGGATATGGATGTGATGACTTACACCGAGCAATTCCACACCCTGAGCATAAGGGGAGGAGTGGAGGATGGAGATGAAAAGGTTGCTAGATACTTCAATGGTCTAAAATATAGTATCCAAGATGAGATTGGTTTAAATGTACCAAGAACCATTGGTGAGTGTTTTCAACTTGCTGTTAGAGCAGAGGAGAAGTTAAAGAGGAAGATTGATAGGCAGAGTAATCAGAGAGGAGGAGGTGCAATGAGAGGAAGAGGTGGCAGAGGACATCTTGATGTTGCAACAAATCAGGATAAAGAAAAAGGTAAAGAAGTGGTGACTGAGACAAGAGGAACTTTCAGAGGAGGAAGGTCAGGAGGTAGAGGTCCTAGTGTATTTAATGGGACATGTTTTACTTGTGGTAAGGCAGGGAATCAATCTTATCAATGTCCTGAGAAGATGAAAGACAAAAGAGTGCATTTGGTCCAAGAAGAAAATGAAGGGCATGAAGAAGACATGAGAAGAGTTCATACTGCAGGTCCAATTGTGGAAGGAGAATTTCTGATGTTTAGAAGAGGACAGCAGCAGCAGATCAAACCATCATTGTTCAGAACAAACTACCTCAGTCATGGCAAGGTATGCAAATTGATTATTGATTCAGGTTCTTTTGACAATTTAGTTTCTTATGAAATGGTCAATAAACTAGGCTTGGAAAAGTATCCTATAGACAGACCCTACAAAGCTTCTTGGGTTGGTGATGAGAGCATTATGGTTAGGGAACAAGCAGTGGTAGATTTTTCTATAGGACCATACAAAGATCAGGTTGTGTGTGACATCATACCAATGACATGCAGTCATATTATCTTTGGTAGGCCATGGAAAGCCTCAAGGAACACCATTCACTTTGGAGCATCCAATGTTTATCTTGTGCATAAGGATGGTATAAAATATAAACTTACACCTTTACCTAGTCAAAATGAAGAAAAGATAATTTGTTTTGGCCACAAAGAGTATGTTAAGTTGCAGGATCAGAAGCAAAGAGGTCTGGAAGTAGTTAACTTTCCCCTCAAGCCTTCTTGTTTGGTTGTAAAGAAGGAAGTCATTCAAGATAACTTGCAGCAGACAGTTCAGGGTACAGTCTCAGAGGAAGGAGTATACATTGGTACAATTTGGTGTCCTAGAATACTATCAATAAAAGCAGGGGTGCAAAGAGCATTGAAGACTGAAGTACACTATCCAAGAAATCTGGAACAACAACAGCATGGCAAACCTCTGACAGAGAAAAAAAATGTTTGTCTTAAGACAGTCAACAAGGATGTTGTCTTGAAGGGCAACCAACCTCCATGTAATTTTGATTCGATTCCATGTCTTGTAAGATGTTCTTATATGCAGGATCAGGGCTTGAAGATGAAGACTAGAAGAATGCCATCTAGGAGAATGGGTGGTAGAAGGACAATCCCAATAAACTCTTGGGACAAGATTCTTTTTCAAGGTGGGGTGTTTGATGCAGGGGCATCACTGATGCAGACCAAAGACCCTGATAAAAGGTGTGAAGAAGGAGTCATTCAATCTTATCAATTGGCACAAGCACCAAATTTTCATCATGTCACCTTGTGATAGACAATGGTTGATGGATTAAAGGTTTTAAGATGTTTTAAGTAGCATAGTGTTTATGTTTCTTTGTTTATAATAAAAGTTTAAGGATTGATTTTAAGGTCTCCTTATACTCACCCAATGTTTGGACACAAGACCCTTGGTGAAACTATAAACCTTGGCATCATTTGGTCCATGGGTGCATTATGGTTTGAATAAATGTTTTTCTAGGTACCTCTAGGTGGTTTTTGGAAGTCTCAAACAAATTTAATAAGGTTTCTAACATTCCAAATTACACTTATTCCCTTATCGGCAGATTTGGTTAAAATGTTGTATGCAACTTTTAAAAGTTGCTTCAAAAGTTGTTATTTGATGTATTGAACGGACATAACCATCTAGATGGTTAAGAAACTATCTACAGAGCCTTTTTAGGCTTCCATTGGTCAGAGATAGGGGGAGAATACATTTTGTATGAAGTTTGCTTTCAAAAACTAATAAAATAACTCTATTTTAGAGCAGTTTATGTGCAATCAGCAGCAATAGTACGGTAGTACGGATATGAATAGATGACCAAACAGGTCTGGAAGTGAAAGTAGGTTTATTGGATGCTTTGAAGATTGGTTTGATTGACTAACTTTGTTTCATATCAAAGTTATTCTAAAGTTTCTATACACTGTTTATAAAACCCTCATTTTCAGGGTTTATCTGTCTTAATGGCCATAACCTGAATTCTATCCATAGGAATTCTTTCATTCTTGGTGAAATGCAGGTTAAGGGTATATACTTGCCTATTCCAAATGCTCTGAGATGGGAGGTTATGTTTGAACAAAGTTGGAGCAAGCCCTAGTTCAAGAATCTTAATGTTCTTGACTAGAAATTGATGGTTTATGTAACATCAGTGGGTAGCGACCAGTATAGGACCTAAAAATTTGTTGAAACTAGATCTCTAGAGCATGGTGGACAATTCCAAGCTCAGACTTTGGCTTCACAACCCCATTTTCAATTGCTTTGTTAAGGAACCCACACCTAAGGCATGCATTAGGTCTGCGGACTCAATGAAGAAATTGATGTGCAGGAGTGAGATCAGGGTCTGAGAGTTGGAAGTTTGAAAGAACATCAAAAAGGGTGTCTAGAAATCATATAATGTCCTAGGGTCCTTTGTTGAATTGCAAAGTTATTGGGGTAAAGCAGGTTTGGGAGACCTAGTTGAATTCCTAGGTGCATTGAAGATTGCCAAGTCCCAAGCATTTGGGTGGTTAACCATTGGTTGGAATTGTTTGTTTTAATGAAGGTGAAGATGTTTATGACCACTGATTGGTCTGTCAAAGCATACAATAGTGAAAGTCTTATTTGATGGAAAAACAAGGAACTTGTCCCTAGAAGGGCATTTTGAATCAAGTTGGATTGTATTTCAGGGTTGTAGAGAGCATATTGAAACCTTTTAAATTCATGTCATTGCAGAGTTTACACCTTTCCATATTGGAATCAGAACCTAAATGAGTGATTGAACCAATTTGGTGTCTTGAATTGGGTTGGGGCTTAAGACCAAGTTTCTTGCTGACCACTCTGCATCACATCCACTATGGATGCATCCAATACATTTTCATCAACCTTATCCTTCTTTCCTTCTGACCAAATTAATCTTGCATCCTCTGAAGCTTTTACAAACTTGACTTCTTCTTCAGGATCCAATACTAGTTCTTCCAGCTTTTTAGGGCTTTCTTGACCTTGCGTCATTGATCTACAAATCTTTGAGATGTCTCCAACTTTTTTAGAAGGGTGAAAAATGAATGGATGTCTTATATGCCTCGGCATTAACATGGGTCACCTTTTTATAGTGTCTTGCTGAGTGACCATTATAGTTACATATCTGACATGTAACATTCTGAGACCTTATATTTTGTTGATTCTTATTTCTTTGATTATACCGAGTCTTGTTCTTCTGACTTTTTTTGCAATTCATAGCTCTATGACCAAATTTATTGCATGAATAACAATAACCATTGAAAGGTCTTACCTTTGTACAGTTCCTCGCTATGTGTCCATTCTTGTTACATGCATAAAAAGTTCTATCTACTAGCTTGCGCTCATTCTTGGATGGTTCAATATGATCTTTATTCTGACTTCTAGTCTTCTTAGCATCTAAGGTTTCTTTTGGTGCTTTCATTCTTGCTTGCATGTTGTCAATCTGATTTTGTGCTTCATTGAATCCAATGCAGCTAGTATCTCCTTTAAGTCTTCTTGCATACAACTGAGATTCTATCAAATTAGAACTGGTATGTAATTTATCAATGTGATTCTTTGCCTCTTTCAATTTAGATTCCAAGCTTTCCTTGCTATTTCTTAGCTCCAAAATTTCCATGTTTGCTTGCCTCAATTCTTCATTCAGTTGAAGGTTCTCTTTGATCTATTCATTATAGACATGTTGGTTGTTGATCAACTTGTCCTCTAATTCTTCAATCTGTTCTTTCAAGGATGAATTTTCTTCATTCAACTTCTTGATCGTTATCCCTAAATCATTGGTAGAGCATTCTTTTAAATATTTTCTTAGCCTTTTGAATACTATTTGAGCATCACTGAATTTTTCCTTTAGTTCTTCAATTTATTTTACAGATTTGTCTAGGTCTTCAAGAGCAGCTTCAAGATTTCTTTTTAGATGTTTCATTTCTTCTTTGTTCATGATCTCCTCAGGTGGTTAAACCTCTTCACTGAGGACCAGAGCTCTGATACCAATTGTTTGGAATGGGAACACTAAGAGGGGGGCTGAATCAGTGTTCACTATATTTTATCTTTTACTTAATCTTAAACTGAACTTAATTACTTAAGTACTAAAATGAACATCCACATAAACATGAAACATGAAATCAACACATAACACCAATATGGTTACAAGGAAACCCAAATAGGTAAAAACCTATGTGGGAATTGACACCAACTAATATTATGTACTAGTGTTTTATGATCCTTGTTAGAAGATCCTTAACCCTATTAGGAGTTGCTTTACAATGTATTTAGTATAGTAGACCTTGTCAAGGGTCAAACCCTATTAGGAGTCTTTTACAATAAACCATGTTAGGGCTGTGGACTCATTGTCCTAGAGCTCACTTCTCAAGTGGTGAAGGCTACAACCTTTTGATCTCAAATACACACTATATTTGTTGGATGAACTATCACTATAACACTGTTTATCTGATCAGTTCCTTTGATGCATTGATGCTTTGACCTCTTGAAAAGCTCTAATACATCCTCTCAACTCTTCACACACTTATTTTTTGATTATCTCAACTATTTATCAACTCTTCTATTATTTACAATGGGTGTATCTCATATTTATATGTGCATACAAAATCAATAACTAGGTCGGCCCTTTAACCGATTACATACAACGCTTCCAATTGAATTGGCTCAAGCGTGTTTACAAAAAATATAATTATATGTTGACAACTTAATTACAATAGGTGCATAGCCTTTACAACATAATAATATAACCGAAAACTAAAATACTAACAGTCAGTTGCTTGCTCTGTTCTTCTCTGGCACATACTGGTTGTGTAACTTCAACTGCCTGTAACTTTTTCATACTTGCATATCTGATCATGTGCTCATAGACTAAGCATGAATATACTCTAACCAACTTATCTTCTAGGGTGCATATAATAACTTAGTCGTACGCATGTGCGCTAATGCTCTGAGCTTCAGGTACTCTATACACTATCCAGTCTTCAACACTTAGCCAATTTCTGATCTTCTCATCAAGTGCGCTGACTCCAGAACATTATATGACTTTGTTGCCATAATGACAACACTGCATCAAGTCATATACAATAGTATAGCCAACTTGCCAACAAATTCCTCTCTTCATCTTTCATTTCACCATTCCCAACTTCTGCCTTGTAAAAAAATTGGGCTCTAAGCCTAGTGCAAGTAGTTTTTTGAGTTACCATTCTAGTTTCAACCCTTCTAGTCTCAGGGGCGACTGCTTCTCTATTCCTATGTTTTGTGGGGTGTTGAGTGACTAGCTTCTAGAGATAAAGATGGGAGGAAATAGGAAGAGAATTGAACCAGACAAGATTAAGGAAGAATTCTCCTCAGACCCCATGGTCATGTATTTATGTAAAGAGGGAGGTATTCTTCCTTTTATGGAAACTCTCACGAGTCATGCCGAAATGGTCTACAGGTAGTTTGTTAAGACCTGCAATGGAAGGAAATTCACCATCAATGGTATCACCTTTGAGATAAATGAGGAGGTTATTGGCCAAGCTACTGGAATGCTGACTGCTAGTAGAAAGTGGAAGAAAACTACAAAAGCCTACGCGAAAACTGAGTTCATTCAATTTTTTAAGAATGAAGATACCCTAGTTTCCAAAAATGGTGGCTACAACATTTCTAACCTCCCAGCATTATGGCCTAAAATGTCCAAGCTGGTCATCAAGTATTTCACCCTCGAGGGTCACTATAGTACTTTCTACAACTACCATCTTCCTTTTTTAAATCATTTTTGACATAAAATTTTTATTTCCTTATCTTTTTGCCTATTACACTCCTTGAAGTCCAATGTAAATTATTTTAATGAGGCTATTTTTCTTGGGAAGAATATTGTTTACCTCCATCAGGGTCTATTCCTCAGACTGTACAATTTCTATCATACCCTCTACCCCCCCCTACTGTGCAAGTTGCCCACTCTGTCCAGCAACCTTTATCACCTTCAGTTCCCTTAACTAGGGCCTTCCCACACCCTCTAAGTCTAAAGGTTTCTCTATCCCTACTACTAGCCCTAAATCCTCTGAAACCCAAACCACCCCTATTTCACAGACTGCCCCCAAACATGTCCTTATCCCTAGAGAATGATCTCAGCCCCCTCCCAAAAACAAAAATCATCATTAACCTAGATTTTCCTTTAAATACATATCCCCTGCCCATCTCTACCAACCGCTCCTCTCATCTTTCCAAAGATAAAGGAAAAAAATCTTTCAAGGAGTTTATGAGCCAGGAGGATACCTCTGTCGGCTCTCCTAGTAGAGAAGGCTCAGATAATAGTTCTGACTAGGTGGAGAATAAGGTGGAGAAGGACATCCAAACTACCATGGCTGAGGAGGAAAAGCTGGAGAAGGACCTCATTGCTGGTAAAGAAACTATGGGTAGTGGTCTGGTGGGAAGAATTAAGTACCAATTTTCTTCACTGAAGAACACTCTAGAAAAACTCATCCAGGACCTTGATAAGACCAATAAAAGACTAGTGGATGTCAGCAAATTTAACCTCAAGGTGATGCACACATCTTCTACCATGCTCTGCCTTCTCAATGAGAAGCCTTCAGAGGGAAAGGAGTCCATAGAAGGAAACCGTGAACTCTTCAAGTTCCTAAATGAAGAATGGGTTGACTTGTTGCTGTCAAAGCACTTATGGGATGGGAAATGACTCTATGGCTAGATGGGTACATGACTGCGGATGTTGGGGCTGACTCTGGGCCTTTTTTTTGGGCAGGCTTTTTTAATTTTTGTATGACTAAGACTTTAAGTACTATTTTTAGCCATGCATGGCATATGCTCCTTTTGATGATGGATTTTACCAAAACTATTTCATGGTTGTTTTCTACTCAGCGGATGTGCTGGGTTGAATTTGGCTTGTATGTTTTTTATAGAGGTAGTTGCAATGTGTGCTTATCTGCTACTACTGCTACTTTCGAAGTTGGATTAATATTATGTTAATTCTCTTAGTTAGCCTCTTTATGTTCCACGAGCCAACACCCTTTTGCTACTACTTTTTTCAAAAACAAAACATATTGAAAAAATTGTTTATCTATAATTTGATTAGCTGAAAAATTTGGACTAATATGGGCGCTTTTTTTGGAAATCTCCACATTTTCATCTAAACATTTATAATATTGGATTATGTGCATCTAATATGGGTGCTTTTTCAAAAATCTCCACATTTTTATCTAAACATTTATAATGTTTGATTATGTGCATTGAATAGTGATTCCCATTTACCCCATAATTATTTTATTTTCATTAATTATTGAATATTTTATGCTATTTTCCTATTACTAATATGGATGCTTTTAATATTGTCATTATGAAACAATATTGGGTGTATGAAAAATTAGAGTTTTCAATTATTAAATATTAAAAATTATTTAGACTTTAAAAAATTAACATTAATATATATCGGTATATAAAATATAAATATGAAAAAAGTGATTTGAAGATTATAAATTCAAAATTGATTTGGATACAATTAAATTAATTGTAATAAAAAGCTTTGACTTGAATATTATAAGATCAATTATAATTTAAATGAGTTAGTCTTTGAAAAATTAAAATTAATATACGAAAAAGTGTTTTAAATATTATAAATTTTAAATTGATTTTGATGCAATAAAATTAATTGAATAAAAATAAAGAAAAATTGAGTTGGATATTATAAGATCAATTATATTTTAAAAGTTATAAAAAAATGATTTAGAGATTATAAAATCAATTACAACTACAAATTGACTAACATTACAATTGTATCTAGGTATGCAAAAAGCCATTGAACTCTTATATTTTGTCATATTTTGTTTTCCAACTTTTAATTATCTTTAGAATATGTTAATTAATTTTTATTTTTTTTTTGGCAAAACTGGTGAAGCCATTCTATTTTATTAATATTATTTTGTATAAACACTTCTTTGGAGGGTTCCTGAGGGAAATAAATAGGAAGAAAAGCCTCATTCATAGCCATGATTAAACATATATAGAGAAAGCAATACATTGTATGTCCACCAAAAGGAAGTAGACAATATAAAATGATGTATGTACCTATATCCTTTGTATTACCTTAGACAAGCTATACTCGATACAAAAACTTCCTCAAAAAACCAAGTAATGAAACTACCCTTGAGCTGAAGAAGGACCCATGATTCCCATCCCCTTAGCCTCATGATGAGCACAATGTCAATGGAACTGATGAGCAACAGAGTTTCTAGAAAAAGTCGGTGGCTGGCCAGGCGAGAGTAAGGGTGAATCACCCACCATGAGAGAGATGTTGTCAAACACCAAGAAAGCCTTGGTCGCAGTATAATTTGGCAAGATGTCCACCAATTTGGTTATTTCTCTTATGAAGAACATAGTGTCCTTACCTTCCAGAGATATCTTCAAAATGTCATACAGTCTAACAAAATTTTCCCTAGAATCAAGGTGGTCAACTAGAAACACTCCTCCAGCCCTTGCCTAGGAACCACGAAGGGAATATTGTAAAACTACCTCATGAATTTCTCCAGAAGATCCAAATTTTGTCTTGAGAAGGGTGGCCGCAATATTTCCAAACCAAAAAACCCAATAGCAAAAGCAGAATATAATGTAGAAAACCTGTAATTAGAGAAGCTCGAATGAAGAAAACACACTACCCGTGCCCGAAAAATATATGCTTGAGGCCTTTGGAATTTGAAATGTGAAGTTAATACCATTTTACTGTAATGAATGCAAATTTAAATCTTCATACATGCCAAGAATTATAAAATCTTTCCAAAAAACCTACTTCGAACTATAAATAATGTGTAGGACGAGAAGAAATATTTTGTCATGGATGTGAAAGGATCCAAATCCTGTGATTGCCACCTATGAATGACTGGATGAACCAACCCTATTTTCGCACAATCCACTGACACTTAGCATAAATACGCATTAGGGTAGAAGTGATATTTGAAGAAGGCAATCGTAACCTTGTAAAGGGAAATTATTTGAAAAGATTCATGATCGCCATATGAAAATTTTGAAGGTATGTGAAAGCCACCTTTCCTAAACATCATTACCCAAATCCTGCGCCCTATGTCCAAAACTTACCTCATTCAAGTTCCACTTAGAAAACATGATTGGAGAGCCTACATATTAATTATGAAGGACACCTTCATCCTTGAGGAATTCTAGAACCATTTCTCAGGAAATTATAGAGAAATTGGAGTCCTTACAGAAGTTCCCCAATTCCACAACTCGATTAGATAACCAATCTACAAATTTGTTCACTTCTCTGAAGAAGTGGGAGATCTTGTAAGATAGGAAATGGGGCAGCAAATGCTAGACCTCCATAAGGATACAATAAAGCTCTTAGCTGATAACTTTTTGGGAAATGAGGGAAGAAGTTATAATTTGAGAGTATCCCTCAATGTGAATGTCTTGGACCCCAAGTTGCACATCGATCTTGACACCATGTAAAAGTGGCCTAGCTTCAGCTAAATTATTAGAGCCATTCGGAATCCTACAATAATCTTCTTGTAGAATAGATTTATCTTCTTTTCGAAGAATGAAGCTAGCCCTTGATCTACCCAGGTTGCCCTTAGCCACACTGTCGAAATTCAACTTAATAAAAGGTGAGTCAGGAGGATGCCATTTAATTCTAGATCTAATTTGTTTAGTGGATAATTTTCCAAATAGAATTCCTCTGAATGGGATGTTAATGAGCTTCCAATTGTTCAAAACAAATTTATCAAAAGAAGTGTCTTTTCCTATATAGATTTTTTATACAATTTTATTATTCTAAAATACAAAATCATACTAAGAAAAAATCCAAATGAGCACACACCTCCACACATTAAAAAGATCTCAGCATAGAAAGCTTTTCCAAAGTAATTAATAGTTTTACTATTGGTAACTTTTGAAGATGCAATGTGGTCATACATAGTAATAAATAGGTACTTCAAAATTTGTAAATGCATAAATAGATGTATTATTAAACTTTAGCCTTGTTAAACTTTTCTTCAAGTAGAATGATAAAACTTTTAGACTGAGTAATTATCTCAATTTATCATAGTATTGGTTACTCTCATTGTTAACAACTCAAGCCTTCCCTTACTATACTTGTGTGCCAATTTTGATTTTAGATATATATATATATATATATATATATATATATATATATATATATATATATATATATATATATATATATATATATATATATATATATATATATATATATATATATATATATATATAATGAATTTATCTAATGTTATGATTCAATAATTAAGTTAATTTTGCATCCACCTTCTGTGCAATGTAAATATTGGTGGTGGAATTTGGGGTATGTCTTCAAGAATCATTATCATTTTCAATATTTTACCTAAATTTATAATTTATAAATAAGACTTTTATCAACCTCTTGCGCAATGTAAATATCAGTGGTGGAGTTTTGAGTATGTCTACAAGAATCATCATCCTTTTCTTTTTATTCAATGTTAGTGGTACCTTTTCTTCATGATATTGTAAGCTATATTGACATTAAGATTTAATTTCATCTCCCCAAGTTTTATCTTGATATTCTTAAGAGCATATGTTAAAATTAAGCTTAAAATTTTACTTTTCTTTCATCTCTAGTCTACTAAAGCCTACTTTAAGGGAAAAACCTTCTGCAAATTTTTATTCATATTAGAGATGTCTTTCTCTAAGAGACTTAACACCTTCAATCAACTTTTTGGGATACAATATTATGTATGTATGTATGTATATATGTGTATATGTATATACATATACATATATACACACACATGTGTATACATACATGCATACATACGTACATACATACACATATACGTACATGCATCCATGCATGCGTACACACATATACATATACAATTTAAGGTGAAGACTTGTTAGTGGGATATTTCTTCTTATGTTGAGTAGATTCATTATCACAATACAAGTTTATAACATCTCGTAAATAGCTAGATCACTGATATAACTATGGATATTAATTGGTATTATAAATCTATTCTTCAAAAGGGATGTGTTTGAGATCTATTCATTCTTTTAATAGCTACAATATTTTATAGTCCTTGTTACAACAACTTAAGCATGTTGTTGGTTGAGATTGTAAGATTTAGTCTCCTTATGATTTTTTTAAAATTCAGCCCCACAATTAGAAATCCAATATCATTTAGATCTTAGGCCCCTTGACCCATCTTTTATAGAATATTCAAGCCGATCAAGGTTGATTTTCCATCTATCCTTCATATTCATGAGAATTTCACCTAATGTTATAATTAAAAAATCAATACAATAAAAATATTAGCAATGGAATCTTAATAATGTCTTCAACAATTATACTCTATCTTTTATACAAGATTCTTGGTATCTATTCTTAGTTTTATACATTAAGATTCATTTCCCCATGTTCTAGCTTGAAAGACTTAAAAACATTTTTCAAATTAAACTTAAACATTTTTTCTTAGATCTCTTATAGTCTTAAATTAGATTAACAAGGGAAACTGGAAGAGCCGAAATTATGAAGTTCATTACAATTTACAATACTGCCATCAAGACAAATGAAACTGATCTTACATAAGCAAGATTGATAAAAGGACAAAAATTAAGATTGATAAAAGAAAAAATAGAAACCTAAAAGTCAAAAAAAGAAAACCAGCAAAAGACTAGGAATAGACTAACAAACAAAATAAATATCAACAAGTGCCACGTAGTGGCTAAGTACTTGTCTTTAATTATAATAGAAACTATAATAGTATATTAATTTTTTAATTACTATGTTTTATATAGTAATAGTAGAAATTATAAATTTTTATAAATTTTTAAGTTATACTAGAAATAATAGTATATTAATTTTTTAATTATTATGTTTTATATAGTTACAATAGAAGTAATAAATTTTTATAAAAGAATTTTTATTAAAACTATTATAAATAAATAAATTTAAATAAATTGATCTTTTAAACTAAATTTTAATAAGTTTTTCAAAATAAAACTATTATAATAATATTAAATATTAATTTAATATAGTTTAATTTAAATATTAATATTTTGTAAAGAAAAAATAAAAATTATAAGCAAATAAAATCACATTAAATAGTCGTTAATGTATAATTAGTATATAATAAAAATAAAAATTAAAAAACTTTAAAAATATGAATAAAAATAAATATATATTATAATATCATAGGTTGTTATTTAAATTATAATATATTGTAAAAATTAATAGTATAAACATGATTGCTAGAATGGAACAAAATTTATGGATGAGAATAAATATATATTATCCGACAATAAACAAAATATGTGGTAACCTAGGGTGGTTGGAATATCTAGACATTTCAGTATGTGTGGGTCTAAAAGAACTTCCAAAGGAAATAGATATATAATTGAGTTATCACTCATCACAAAAATCCACGGTATTGTTTACTACATCGAGTATCACTGCAGCTGATCACAAAATCAGATTTTCATCTAAGAACATAATTGCTATCACATTCTCCTAGAGCTCTCTAAAGTTAGCCATAATTTTAAAAAAATCCATTAGGGTTCTATTTTTTTTCCATTTGATAGACACCAATTTATCCTGTGACAATTCAAATTGCCATTTGTTTATCAAGTGCATTCAATTGGCTATATCTACAGCGAGGAACTCAAAATAATGGGCTATTTTGCTTTTATACTAGTCATAATGTGACATTGTGTTGTTTCATCAAATCAACCAAGGACAACGATAACTATCAATTGCTTGCATCTATGTACATGCTAGAAAGGAACTACTTCAATAGTGGACATTCCTTGGCCTTTGCTACATTCAAAAAGTTGTAAGGCCTATGCAGAGTATTACAAAAAGGCCTGTATCATTCTTGGCCACATGCCAAAAATATCTGTCCTCAATACAAGTGTCCATATGTTGAGCCCACACAAAGATTTTTTATTTGGGCTTTAAGTATCTCTGGACAAAATATTCCCAAAAGAAGCAGAACAAAGAACAAGTTTCCAAATCTCCCATTCATCTATTTTCCATTGCTTATTACTGTTGTATAAATAAGAAATTCAAATTTGATGATACTAAAAAGGAAACAATAAAATCTACAAACTAGGGCATAAACTGATAACAAAAAAATCCTCTGTAACTAGGGCATAAATCTGGAAATGAACTTGCAGCTGATTATTCTAATTACATCACAGATTTCAGAATAGATTTGGGACCATAAACAAAAATTTATGTTTGTTATTGTGATAAAAAATAATTGAAAATAACCCAGAATTTTCAGAAATAAGCATGACTTGATTTTTTTCTTTTTTTTTGAGAGTTGAAGACACGAAAATAGGCAGTATCAGGTATAGATTTACCTCAGAATTATTTTTGGGTCCCAAAAAAATAGAGGTATTTCAAAAGAACTTCGCAATTAAGCTTGTTACAAAGTTAGCTGAGGATGTCAAACTGAGCATAAGAAGAGACAAAAATCAGTTGCGATAAGATATTCAAAGAACTCAAATATAAAGGGTCATCTAAAAATGGCCTGACATAGCAATAAATTCAAACCATAAATTATAATAATTTATCAGCAAAAATTCAAGACGGGCCAAAAAAACTATTTGGCATACCTGATTAATCAAGATGTGATGAGAACTACAAGCCATCAAAAAGAAACATTGGATTAAATAAAGAAAATACCGATAAAATGGCAGCAATAGTAGAATATGGGAAAATGGTTGAACAAGTGTGCAACAAAGCAAGCACCAGTTGTCGAAAAAAAATGAATTGGTTGTTGATAAAAAAGAATCTGATAATATAGGTTCACAAAATATTATATTTTACAATGCCATTGTGATAAATCGCGTATAAGAGCTCAAATGCAATCACCCAATGAAATGCTAAATAAATAATTTATAGATATTATAAAGCTAAAAATTTTGCATTTATATACGCATAAATATAAAATTCATAATGAAATGTAAAATAGAATTTATTTTTATTGGTCTAGCAGAGTTCATTTAATTACTTGTTAACTTAAAAAATCAAAAAGTAATACAATAGTACTTAGCCTACGGGCAAGTACTAATAAGAGACTTTAGTCCCTTCGCTGCCTGGCAATCAAATTGCAGTATAATCATTTTGATCTCTTATCTATTAAAACCCGTCGTTTTAGGTAGAAAACTTGTGCGCATTGACATTGCTTGTTACAGATCTCTTTCCGACACCTTAAAGTGTCTTTTTTGACCACCGAAGTGTTGGAATTATATTTATTTCCTTTTCTCACCCTTCCTCCGTACTCTTTCTCTTTGGGAAACCTAATTGCTTTAAATTGGATTAACAATAAGCCACGAAGAATTTGTACTTCCTTTAATGCTCAGTTTACAATCTTCATTCTGTGGGTATCCTTAATTCTCATAAATAGCATTCTCTCATCCATTCAGAGATCATAGATTTTTTTTTATTTTACTGCTCACCTTACCACCTTTAGTTAACGGTACCGCTTTTATTCAATGCAAATAAGAGTCCCATTTCCATTTCTCCAGTGTAATTACAATAGACTGTCTTTAATATTTGATAAGTCCTGAGAAAACTGTTTTTCATGACATTTCGTGCATTAATGGATGGATCACTGATCCTTCACAGTCAGAAGTACGGATAGTGTCAGTTATTTTCTGTTTTATTCATATCAGTCACGCAACCAAGCTTTACAGACATTACAAATCGTGGGGAAGAGCAACCAATCTATCCAGGACCACTATACATAAAAGGCACTTTTATCAGTAGTCTACTTGGTGGTTCGTACACCGCAAATGTGGTCGGTTCTACAAATTCACAGATCACTTTAACAACCATGCCGACCACATGCAAAACACATGCAATATTCGTCTTCCCCCACGTCTATAAAACCCTGACCCTAAAACTCATATCTTCACGCCGCCCTGCAAATCACATCCACAAGCATGGCATCAATCCGCAACATTGTGTACGCAAAGCTGGCATCACTTCACAATGCTCTGAAGCAGTTGCATGGCTACAGACCAGGAGCCTCTGAAACCATGCAACTCACGCTACGCCCCTTCCTCGAGAGTGACATTGATGACTTCTATGGATGGGCTGGGGACGACGCAGTCACACGCTTTATGACATGGGACGCCTTTGCCAACAAGGAAAGCGCGAGGCAATTTCTGATGACAGTTATAATCCCTCACCCATGGTTCAGGGCCATCTGTATCAATGATAAGGCCGTGGGTCACGTTGTGCTCAGACAGGGCACAGGGATTCATAGCTGTCGTGCTGAGCTGGGCTACGCTGTTAGCAGAAAGTACTGGGGCGTGGGTATTGCTACTGAAGCTGTCATGCGCGCTGTACAGGGCGGGTTCTCTGATCTTCCTGGGCTGAGGCGCATAGAAGCCATGGTGCTGCCTGAGAATTTGCCTTCCCAGAGGGTGCTTGAAAAGGCTGGGTTTACTAAGGAATGTGTGCTTCGACGTTATCTTAAGATGCATGGGAATGTACGAGACTGTCTTCTTTACAGCTACGTTTTGCCTGCTACTTCCTCCTCTTCTTCTTCTTGATCTTATGAGATCATGCCCACTATCGATTTATTAACAGTGATGTAGTCTTTGGGTATCTCTGTTCAAAGATGGTATGGATATATTTATACTATGGTAGAATAAGATGAAGTATATAATCTTCCTAAGGTAGTACATAGTGGGTATCTCTATTCAGGAAAATATAATTAGTGTGGGTATTCAAGTATGATTATTATTATCTGAGAGGTGCAAGGTATATTGGCATCAAATCCTATTTATGTACTATTAAATGTGTGGGTATTCAAGTATGATTAGTGTTTTTAATGTAATTTGAGGGGTGCAAGGTATATTGGCATCAAATTTTAATTATGTACTATTAAATGTGTGGGTATTTAAGTATGATTAGTATTATTAATATAATTTGAGGGGTACAAGGTATATTGACATCAAATCTTATTTACATATTATTAAATGGTTGTTTTTAAATATTTAATAGTTTAATTTTAGAAGATACATTATTGTTAATAAAAAAAAGAGTTATTTCTTTTGCTTAGATGATTTGGTTTCAAAGATTAGGAAGTAGATATTTATTTTCTATTTGATTTTAAGGACGTGGAAATAAATAGCTATTTTATATTTCAATGTAGAAAAATATTATTAATTATTTGATTTTAAATTATTTAATAGTTAATTAGAGTAGTTTTATTTGAAAATTAATTGTCAAATTATAAATTATAAAATAAAGATTAAATTTCAAATCAAACAAATTAAATATGTAGAATTACTAACAAGCTAACTCGATAAAGTGTGTGGAATTGAAAATGACATTTAAATAGAAGGTCAAGTTTCTAATATAAATTCATGAATCGGTAATTTATTTTTATAATTCATTTGTTTCAATTGTTACTACATGAAAAAATAGAAGTTATGATTGAGTAGCTAAGACAACGGATAATCATCATTGTAAGGCTTTTTTTTACCATATATTAGTTTAAAAGAACCTATAAAATCATAAGCTTGATCATTATATTGATATTTGTCCATCACTATCTTAATATCAATGTGACTGAATAGCTAAAATGAAGGGGATACCTCCTCAATAGAAGGGGGTACCACCTCAAGAGAAGGGGATGCCACCTCAATAGGAGCAATCAGGAGGAAGACAACAAGCAAGGAAGTCCCAACAGGCTCTAAACTAGTCTTTGAAAAACTAGTGTCACAAGAATACAATGTTAAGAAACCACCATCCTCCCTCCACCAAAAGATCCCCACCTCTATATGGGATGCCTCCACATCAATAAGGAGCATGAAAGAGAAAAATAGAGGGCCCATACATCATTCCCACAATATAGTTGCCAACAGAAACCCCACCTTAATAGGGGTAGGCTTCACCTCCATAGAAGCTATACCAAAAGGAGCCCATCCAAGGGCCAAATAATTCCAATAGGGAAAAGGACTAGTTGAGTCCCCAATCAATCCATGCCCTAACAAAAAATAAACCAAGTCAAGGTTGGGCCCTTGAAAACTTCTAACACCAGCTTGAACACCAAGAAGAATAGAACCAACAACAACACAACACTACACAAGAAACACATAATACTTAACAGGAAAACAATATGATTATAAAAGACCCAAGGCTTCTCTCTATTAGGAACCCACAAAATGTTTAAATTTAGATAAGGGAAGAGAACCCCAAAACTAGTTTCCATAGAGCAAACTGAAAGCAAGATCATTTCTCTAAGGATCCATACAATGGAGCCACCTTCACTAAGCTTTCAATATAAGGCCAAGGATAGGCCTAAAAGCCACAAAAATCATGGGATTTAGTCAATAAAGGTCTAGGCATGAATCTATGCCGACATCGAGTAGAACCAACAACACATGCAAAAACCTTATTCAAGCTTCTATGTCTTAGCAAATAGGAGATCCTAAGCAACCTCATGTGTCATCTTAAAATGAATGCACTCATTATTTAAGACCTTTTAGCTTCTATACTTTACCAACTTTATGGACCATAGATGGATTCATGTTTGATCCCCCTTTTCTCCTCTTTTATCCCATATCTTCCATTTTCAACTGTGTAATCTCTGAGACCTCGTGGATGGCTCCCTGTGGACCAACCCTAGAATAGGTTGACCAAGTCAACCTACTCTAGAATAAGTTAACCTCAGCCGACCTATTTTGGAATAGGTCAACTTGTTCTAGAATAGGTCAACCAGATCAACTTGTTCCCCGGGGATTCTAAATCTTGAAGCTAGTGTTGTCTCGGGGAATTAAATTGCAAAATTGGGTGACCACATCGGCTTGATTTATTTTCCTGCCCAAAAAATAGTATAAAAGGAAGCCTAGGCACCTCATTTTAACATCTATTATCATCTATTAACATTGACACAAGGGAGGATGTAGAGAGGGGCCAAAGGCACACCCTAACCAGATCCACCTTGAAGAGATCACACGTGGAAGTAAATAATAGACAAGTGAGAGAGAGAATGCAAATCAACTTCTTATATTTCTTCAAATTGATTCATACATGTCGAGCTATAAGGCGTTCCTAGTTAGGGCTAGATATTACAATTCAAGTACAAAAGTCCTCCAACATGTGAGGATCTGAAACTATCTTCTAGCTTCTAACTTATATCTCTATCCCCAAAACTTCCTCCCTAAACTACAACCAAAGATTACAATATATACAAGAGGCTACTGAACAAGTCGGCCTTCAGATCCACCATCAATAGAAGGAATGACCAGATCTAGGTCCACATGCTTCCCAATGATTGATACTAGCATTAAATCCATGATTATAATTAATTGCACAAGTCTGCCTCAACAGGAAACTAAAATAAACAACTCGGTAAGAAAGGATAACCAAGTGCCAAGAAAGAGATAAGCGAGCGTAGGGAATTAAACGACCAGCTTAGTTAACAAAGGAAATCGAGTAACTACCAAACCAACTCAGTCAAAGCATGAACTGAGCAACATAGGAAAAAACAAACTTATTTTTGGTGACACGGGATTGCCAAGGACCCGAGATGCTCCTACATCAAACACCTGGGGTTATTTGAAATGATTCTTCAAATCATGCAGTAGATACAACCTGAGCTGAATCCAACTCATATTGTGAAATCCATGAACTATCTTCAATCGATCTATTCTTACACTTTACCATATATTCCATATACTATTTTCCTCTTGTACTTATGCCAACTCTTTGCTCCAAAATTTTCTCAACTTCTTCTATCTATTTCTTAGGATAATCATTTAGTACTGTCATTTCTTCATCCGATTCGTGGTACTCATACAAATCAGAAATGTTGAATATAGGTGATATATCCATGTCATCAGGTAGCTCAATCTCATAAGCTTTTCCACTGTCAAATTTCCTCAAAATTTTGCAAGGACCAAACTTCTTCATTTTCAGCTTCTCATATGTTCCAACAGGAAATTTGCCTTTCTTCAAATGAACCATTACTTCATGACTGACTGCAAAAGTCTTATATCTTCTAGATCTATCAGCTTTGTCTTTTTATTTTTTATTACTTTTCTCCAGCATATATTTCACATCTTCATAAAATGTCTGCATGAACTCAGCAAACTTTACTCCTTTAGCACTTCTCTTTTCTTCATCAGTAATATCCCTCAAATCTGATATACCTCTTAGTTGTATGCCATTTACAATCTCAAAAGGTGTTTTCCCAGTACTCCTATTCACTGAATTATTGTATGTAAACTCTGCTTGTGCCAATACAGAATCCCAATTACTCAGTGTGTCTCCAACTAAACATCTCAAAAGATTACCCAAGCTTCTATTCACAAATTTTGTTTGTCCATCAGTCTATGGGTGAAATGTAGAACTATACCTCAACTCAGTGCCAAAATTTCTCCAAAGGGTCTTCCAAAAGTATCCAACAAACTTACTATTTCAGTCAGAGATGATACTCCTCGGTAATCCATGCAATCTGACAATTTCCTTAAAGAAAAGATCTGCTATATGTACTACATCTGATGTCTTTCTACAAGGTATAAAATGTGTCATTTTAGAAAATCTATCCACAACAACAAATATAGAATCATTACCTCTTACTGTCTTTGGTAAGCCATGAATAAATCTATACTAATATCAATCCAAGGTTTCTCAGGAACAAAAGCTGGTGTATACAATCCAGTATTCTGACTTACTCCTTTTGCAACTTGACAAATTCTACAACTTTTCACAAATTTTTGAACATCCTTATATACAACTATGGCCAAAAGTATTTCTCCTTAAGCAAATTCAATGTCTTGTCAACACCAAAGTGTCCAGCCAAACCACTACTATGTTTCTCCTTTATCAAATTAGTTCTCATTGATCCTCTCAGTATACATAACTAAATACCTGTAAACAACATACCTTCTCGAATGAAATGTTCTTCCAATTTAGTACTTGGTTGATCTTGAATAGGTGCTCTGCACTTTCTCCATGACTCAAAAAAATTAGGATCAAATTCATATGAATCTCTCATGTCATCAAACCAAGAACGTCAATTTTCATCTAGGTCAACAAAGATCTCCTTCTACTCAATGCATCAACAGCTCGGTTAGTGACTCCACTCTTATGCTTTATCCCAAATGTATGACTCTGCAAATATTCAACCCATTTCATATGTCTCTGATTCAACTTATTCTAACTATACAAATACTGTAAATCTTTATGATTGGTATACAACACAAATTCACTTGGTATCAAATAATGTCTCCATTTCTTCAGGGCTTAAACAATAGCATAGAATTCTTGATCATACATAGAATATTTCCTTTTTCTTCCACTTGCATCACATTCCACTTGAAATACCTTATTGAAAATAGGCAATGCTAACACAGGCAATTCTACAACCTTCTGCTTCAAAGTCTCAAAACTTTTATCAAGTCCATGTGTCCACTTGAATTCTCTTTTATCTCCTCTCATAGTCTCAATCATAGTATTATAGATTAAAGTGAAATTCCTAATGAACTTTGGGTAAAAACTTGCCAAACCATGAAATGATCTTACCTCACTACCATTCTCAAGTGTAGGCCAATTCAAAATAGCTTCAGCCTTTTCAGGATCCATTTTCAAACCATCAGATAAAATCACAAATCCCAAATATAATTTCTTCTTGCATGAAAGAACTCTTTTTCATATTTATCAGCAACTTTTCTTCTTTCAACCTCTATAATACTTGTTTAACATGTAACAAATGTTCTTCTCTATTCTTTCTAAATATCATACTATCATCTAGGTATACAATCACAAATTAACCTAAGAATTTCTTCAAAACTTCATCCATTAATCTCATAAAAGTACTCAGTGCATTAGTTAAACCAAAAGGCATAACAAACCACTCATACAAACCTTCATTTGAGTCTTCCACTCATCACCTTCTCTAATTCTGGTTTGATGATACCCACTTTTCAAATCAATTTTGGTAAAATAGTTTGCTCCAGTCAAACTGTCCATTATGTCATCCATTCTCGGTATAGGAAACCTATATTTAATTGTTATCTTGTTGATTTCTCTAGAATCAATACACATTCACCATTTTCCATTCTTCTTAGGTGCCAATACAGTTGGTACTACACAAGAACTCAAAATTTCTCAGATCAAACCTTTCTACAATAATTCTTGAATCTATTGATTCAATTCCTGATTCTCAGTAGGTGTCAATCGATGTGGTACCTTATTTGATAAATTAGCTCCAAGGATTAGATCCGTGCAATGATCAATGCTTCTCTTTGGTGGAAAACCATTAGGTACATTATCAGACATGATCTCTCTATACTCGATGAGTAACTTATCAATCTCTTCAAGTATGTTATCTTTTATTTTCTTACTCAGTTTGTTAGGAATCACAGCAAAGCATACATCATTCTTCTTCAAATCATTAACAAAATTTCTTCCTTCCATCAAGAAAACTTTCATAGATGTACAAACACTACTAACATGTTCTTCAATCAAAGGTAACAAGATTTGTCTTCTGCCATTAGCCCAAATAGTATACTTATGCAATCTCCCATCATATATAGCATGTCTATCATATTTCCAAGGTCTGCCCAAAAAAATATGACAACAATACATAGGCATGATATCACATAACACCTTATCATAGTACTTTCCAATCTTCAAACTCACATAACATTGTTCACTTACCAAGAGTGTATGCTCATCTTTGATCCATGAAATTTGATAGGGCTTTGGGTGTTCCAACCTTTTCAACTGCAACTTTGTAACCATTTCCTCAGATGCCAAGTTCTCTAAGCTTCCACTATCAATGATTACCTTCCACACTTCATTAGAAACTCTACATCTAGTCTTGAACAAATGTTTCCTTACCAGATCTTCCTTATTACTTTCACTCCAAAGTGCTCTCCTTACCATTAAGTTATTTTCCTTCTCAAGTTCATTTGGTGACTCTTCTTGCACCAAAGCATTTCTACTGCTACCAACCTTCTTACTTATTTGTGTACACTCAAATGATCTATGTCCTTCTCTACAATTGTAACAATTTCCTCAAAAAATTCCTCTATTATAACCACCTCGGTAGTTATTGCCTCTACCTCTAGATGAACTTTCACCTTTCCACTCGGTCTTGCCTTTATCCAGATTTGTTTTTTCTGGTTTAGATCTATTGTTTTCACCATAGGATCTACCTCTTCCTCTAGGGAATCTACCACCTCTACCTCTTTGCCTTTTCTTGAATGTCTCTTGTTCAATTTCTCCTCGGCTTTCAAGGCAAATTGATAAGATTCTTCAATATTCTCCAATTTAACCAAATTGATTTCTTCTTGGATGGAAACTCTCAATCCATTCAGGTACCTAGCACTTATTTTCATATCATCTTCATCATGTCCAGATCTAATATATAATCTATAGAATTCCTTAGTATACTCTTTTACTAAGCTATCTTTCTGCCTCAAACTTTGCATTCGCCTAACTAGGTTAATCTGATAATCACAAGGTAAAAACTTTCCTTTCAACTTATTCACCATCTTATTCCATACCTTAATTTTTTCTTTGCCTTTCCTCTTTCTATCCAATCGTAGATATTCCCACCACAAGGATGCATGACTTTTCAACTTTGTGCTTTTAATTTTCACCTTCTTTTCCTTAGGGACATTTTCATATTCAAAGTACTTTTCCATCTCGGTGATCTAGTCCACCAATTCATCCAAATCCAATTTTCCACTATACTCGGGAGGATTGAAATGTGGTGTAGACTTCAGATTTGTCAAATCCTTCAACAATCTTTTCGCACTTTGATCCATCACTGGTGCATATTCTACATCACCTTGTTCTTCCTCAATTTCATCATCACTAACATCTTCAAGATGTCTTCCTCTTTGCTGGGTTATTTCAATAGCTTCTAATCTAGTAGAAAGTTGTCTCAACATGTCTTCCAATCCTGGATCCACATCTTGCCTCCCATGAACCATCTTGAAACCCTCTACAATTGTAGGCCAGATCACAATCTTCTACCCCACAACAAATCAACTAGGGTTTGACAAGAAGGAACCCTCAAACCTAGATTCGTAAACCTAGATCTAGATCTCACCTCAGCTCTAATACCACCTAATGCAAGGGAGGATGTAGAGAGGGGCCAAAGGCACACTCTAACTAGATCCACCTTTCAGAGATCACACGCAGAAGAAAATAAAACACAAGTGAGAGAGAGAATGTAGATCAACTTCTTATATTTCTCCAAATTGATTCATACATGTCGGGAAGTAAGGCCTTCCTAGTTAGGGCTAGATATTACAATTCAAGTAGAGAAGTCCTCCAACATGCAATGTATCTAAAACTATCTTCTAGCTTCTAACTTCTATCTCTATCCCAAAAACTTCTTCCCTAATCTACAACCAAAGATTACAATATATACAAGAGGCTGCGCAAAAAATTGACCTTCAGATCCACCATCGACAGAAGGAATGACCAGATCTAGGTCCACATGCTTCCCAATGATAGATACTAGCATTAAATCCATAACCATAATTAATTAAACAAGTTGGCCTCAACAAGAAACTAAAATAAAAAACCTCAGTAAGAAAGGATAACCGAGTGCCAGGAAAGAGATAACTGAGGGCTAGGGAATTAACTGACTAGCTCTATTAATAAAGAGATAACCGAGGGCCAGGGAATTAACTGACCAGCTTCTCTTCAATTGAAAACCATCAAGTGCGTTATCAAACATGATCTCTCTATACTCGATGAGTAACTTATCAATCTCTTCAAGTATGTTATCTTCTATTTTCTTACTCAATTTGTTAGGAATCACAGCAAAGCATACATCATTCTTCTTCAAATCCTTAACAAAATTTCTTCCTTCCATCAAGAAAACTTTCATAGATGTACAAACACTACTAACATGTTCTTCAATCAAAGGTAACAAGATTTTTCTTCTACCATCAGCCCAAATAGTATACTTATGCAATCTCCCATCATATATAGCATGTCTATCATATTTCCAAGGTCTGCCCAACAAAATATGACAACAATACATAGGCATGATATCACATAACACCTTATCATAGTACTTTCCAATCTTCAAACTCACATAACATTGTTCACTTACCAAGAGTGTATCCTCATCTTTGATCCATGAAATTTGATAGGGCTTTGGGTGTTTCAACCTTTTCAACTACAACTTTGTAACCATTTCCTCAGATGCCAAGTTCTCTGAGCTTCCACTATCAATGATTATCTTCCACACTTCATCAGAAACTCTACATCTAGTCTTGAACAAATGTTTCCTTACCAGATCTTCCTTATTACTTTCACTCCAAAGTGCTCTCCTTACCATTAAGTTATTTTCCTTCTCAGGTTCATTTGGTGACTCTTCTTGCACCAAAGCATTTCTACTGCTACCAAGCTTCTTACTTTCATGTGTACACTCAAATGATCTATGTTCTTCTCTACAATTGTAACAAGTTCCTCATAAAATTCCTCTATTATAACCACCTCGATAGTTATTGCCTCTACCTCTAGATGAACTTTCACCTTTTCACTCGGTCTTGCCTTTATCTAGATTTGTCTTTTCTAGTTTAGATCTATTTTTTTCACCATAGGATCTACCTCTTCCTCTAGGGAATCTACTACCTCTACCTCTTTTTCTTTTCATGAATGTCTCTTGTTCAATTTCTTCTCAACTTTCAAGGCAAATTGATAAGATTCTTCAATATTCTCCAATTTAACCAAACTGATTTCTTCTTGGATGGACACTCTCAATTCATTCAGGTACCTAGCACTTATTTTCATATCATCTTCATCATGTCTAGATCTAATACCTAATCTATAGAATTCCTTAGTATACTCTTTTACTAAGCTATCTTTCTGCCTCAAACTTTGCATTTGCCTAACTAGGTTAATCTGATAATCACAAGGTAAAAACTTTCCTTTCAACTTATTCACCATCTTATTCCATACCTTAATTTTTTCTTTGCCTTTTCTCTTTCTATCCAACTGTAGATATTCCCACCACAAGGATGCATGACTTTTCAACTTTGTGCTTGTAATTTTCACCTTCTTTTCCTTAGGGACATTTTCATATTCAAAGTACTTTTCCATCTCGGTGATCCAATCCACCAATTCATCCAAATCCAATTTTCCACTATACTCAGGAGGATTGAAATGTGGTGTAGACTTCAGATTTTTCAAATCCTTCAACAATATTTCTGCACCTTGATCCATCACTGGTGCATGTTCTACATCACCTTGTTCTTCCTCAATTTCATCATCACTAACATCTTCAAGATGTCTTCCTTTTTGTTGGGTTATTTCAATAGCTTCTAATCTAGTATAAAGTTGTCTCAACATGTCTTCCAATCCTAGATCCACATCTTTCCACCCATGAACCATCTTGAAACCCTTTGCAATTGCAGGCCAGATCACAATCTTCTACCCCACAACAAATCAACTAGGGTTTGACAAGAAGGAACCCTCAAACCTAGATTTGTAAACCTAGATCTAGATCTCACCTCAGCTCTGATACCACCTAATGCAAGGGAGGATGTAGAGAGGGGCCAAAGGCACACCCTAACTAGATCCACCTTTTAGAGATCACATGAAAAAGAAAATAAAACACGAGTGAGAGAGAGAATGTGGATCAACTTCTTATATTTCTTCAAATTTATTCATACATGTTAGGATGTAAGGCCTTCCCAGTTAGGGCCAGATATTACAATTCAAGTAGAGAAGTCCCCCAACATGTAATGTATCTGAAACTATCTTCCAGCTTCTAACTTCTATCTCTATCCCAAAAACTTCTTCCCTAATCTACAACCAAAGATTACAATATATACAAGAGGCTGCGCAAAAAAATTGACCTTCAGATCCACCATCAATAGAAGGAATGACCAGATCTAGGTCCACATGCTTCCCAATGATAGATACCAGCACTAAATCCATAACCATAATTAATTACACAAGTTCACCTCAACAAGAAACTAAAATAAAAAAACTCGGTAAGCAAGGATAACTGAGCACCAGGAAAGAGATAACTAAGCGCCAAGGAATTAACTGACCAGCTCTGTTAATAAAGGAAATTAAGCAACTACCAATCCAACTCAGTCAAAGTAGGAACTGAGAAACACAGGAAAACACAAACTTGTTTTTGGCGACATAGGATTTCCAAGGACCCGAGATTCTCCTGCATCAGACATCCATAATATTTATTAGAGATCTAGCAATCACACAAGTTCGAGCATTCAAGCATTTATCGAGGATTCAAGATTCAAGGATCTTTTGTGATCATTTCCTCTTTAAGATCTAGCATTTAGTTAGCCATCAAGGGAGGAGATCTACATTTGAGGCATTCTTCATCTTCTTCATTGATGCACGTTTACATCCATGGCTCCATGATGCGGTTTTGGTAGATCCATTACATTTGTGGAGATTTCCTACGTCTTACATTGCAAATTCAACATCTATAACATACAAGCATTACAAAATCCTTATTGACAAGGGTTTCTATAAGAAAGGTGAATACCTAAATTTTTCTTATTTCCTTTACATATTTACATTTCAATTTCAAGGTTGATTCCATAATCTAGGGCTTGACCAAGGCAAGCCCTCATCCACCCAAACCCCAAAACAAGCTTTTCTATGTGCAAGAAAAGGATATTAGAATTTGGAAACTACCTGTTGAGATATTTCTGAAGAAGTTAGGTAAAATATGTTAAAGTGTCCCATGAACATGATGACTTTGTGGAAAAGTGTCTGGAACATGTTGCACTAGGTCAACCTGTTCCTAGAGGTCTGGGAAAAAATAAAAAAATTGGGTTTTCTATTATGATCACAAATCCACAGTCAGAATTTTTTTCATAGGTTCAGATCCATAGTTTTTAGAGAAAAAAGTATATTCCTCTACACATTTCAAGGTTATTACTCTATCATTCATTTCATTTCTTAGTCTAGACCTATTTTCATATCTTAATTGGTTTGATTTCATACACTTAGCATCTAGATGTATCTTACTTTTCTCATTAAATCAATTGGCTCAATTTCACTTTTGTATTTACACATCTTTAATCAAATCCAACATTCCATTAAAGGGGACTTTCTTGCATACTTCCTTGATATAATTTTGGTTTATCATTGGCATCCCTTCATCTTCTTTGGTTTTGCTAATCTAACTTGAGTTATACTGAGAGTTGTGTTTGGAAAACCCTCTTTCTCTTCTATTTTGAGTGTTAGTATTGAAATGGTTAATTAATGAACTCATCTCACATAGTTTATATTGTTAGATTGATTAGTATCCATTTCACACCTAAATTTTTTTGGTGAAGCTAACATGTCACAACTTCCTTTTGATATTGGTGCATTATTTTGTGTGTTCACCTTCACTAAACATTTTAGTGAACCCAGCGTCTTATACCTCTTTCTTGGAGTTAGATCCCATGATACATTTTTTGTTTACCTTATTTTCTAGTGAGCCCAACACATTCCTTCTTTCCTTTTTGATTTTGGAGTTAGGTTTAGCTATATTTTGTTATGAATGAATGCTAAATTTTTTGAATCCATTATGTAGAAATTGTTATTGCATTCATGACTATGATTGTCATTGATGTCAACACAGTGATCTACTAGAGATTTGCAGAGGAGCAGACAGTGTTTGGATTAGCGCATGTGGGATATTATAGATAGAGCTATGTGATGTTGAGTATTTACTCTTTGATATTTTATATGTTTATGGTTAATAGTGTAGATAGTAATTCATTAATTCATGGAATTTATGAGCATTTTGGTGGAAGCAGTATTCAGGCAGTGTTCCTGAGTAGCGGTTTGTGGAAATAAGATGATATCTCCTAATTGGGATGGAATCTGGTTTTGCACAATTAAAGGGAAGTTGAAGACACATTGATAGTGATGTGGATGATAGTGAAAAATTTGAGGTCGCATGAGCAGAGAATTATTGTAATTCAAAGCCGAAAGTTTTGTGTAATTTTTTATGTAGCGTGTGGAAACTTTTTTTTTTTTATTAGATGCTGACTCATTTGTAATTACTTGAGTGTGGTATAAAGGAAGGAATGTTTTTCCTTGTTGTAATATAGTTGAATATTGATATGATGATGTATGCATGAAGTGAAGAAAAGAGCTAATACAATTGTGAAAGTGAATTTGTGAAAGAAGACATGCAAGGTACAGAGATCTGAAATTGAGATCTGGTGTAGTAGTGAGTGAGGTTTGGCATAGTTAGAGAAGAGGTAACATATT
Organism: Chamaecyparis obtusa; assembly: GCA_027943335.1. Lineage (NCBI taxonomy): Eukaryota > Viridiplantae > Streptophyta > Pinopsida > Cupressales > Cupressaceae > Chamaecyparis > Chamaecyparis obtusa. The sequence continues at coordinate 435,760 of BSBK01008042.1, read as the reverse complement.
GTTGAGATCATTAATCTTTTGGTATTATTCTATTGAGTAATACAAAGATCAGTTGGATAGTGTGTTCAGTGATCTTGCCCTTGAAGTTGTTTGGGCAGTGGGTCCTTCTGTCTTCCATAACTCTTAATAGGGTTAGAATCTTTTAACAGGGATTCAAAATCTCCTAACAGAGATTCATATGTACTGAATGTATTTCATAAGACTCCTAACAGATTCTATCCTTTTACAAGGAATATTCATATTAGTGCATCTTTTGTGGGCATCATTCCCACCGAGGTTTAGTTTTTGATCAAGAGGTTCCCTAGTCAACATATCTTGTGTCATTATGTTATTGTGTATGAATATCTTTATATGGTTGGTAATTATATTTCTTACATGGTTAAATGTTGTTGAAGTTGATAAAAGTTATAATTATCAGATAACTGATTCACCCCCCCCACCCCCCCCCCCCCCTCTCAGTTATCTTGGTGGACTTTACTTTCTAACAATTGGTATCAGAGTGGTAGGTCCTTGAAAGAAAAGTTTAACAGCTTAAGGAGATCCATGGTGAATTTTAGGAAAGAAAGCCCCCTAAGTTTGATGGAGTGAATTTTAACAGCTGGAAAGAAAATATGAAGACACATCTACTGTGTTTAGGACTAGGCTATTGGTTGATTACAAAGAATGAGACTACTATCATTGAAGAGGATAATCTTGAAACATGTTTTAGTGATGAGAGAGATCTATTCATGTGTAACATACTTGCCAGAGAAGCACTTTTGACAGCCCTTCCAGAGAATGAGTATAGTTAGGTAAAATGTTTGAAAATATCTCATGAAATTTGGGAAGCTTTACACTCTACTTTTGAAGGTGATGAACATGCAAAGAAAGTTAGAGTACATAATTGGATATGTGTATTTGAAGATATAAGAATGATAGAAGATGAATCTGTTAGAAGTTATATTGGTAGAATGTCAGAAATTGTTGCAGGCATAAAATCTTGTGGAGGAACAAAGATAGAGATGAAGTGATATGGAAAATTCTTAGGACATTGACTTCTATGTTTAAGCAGACAACATAGATGATTGAACAAGTTATACCTTGTACTTCAAACTTTACAAGAGAGACTCTTCTTGGAAGATTGGAAGCAAAAAAAATGAACCTGAGGTTATTAGGAGACTTGCCTAGAATGGAGATAGCATTCAATACTCTTACTGTTTACCCTACTTTGTCAAGAAGCATCAGTGTGAGCGGAGATTATGCTAGCGGCAACAGATCTAGAAATGAAGAAGGTAGGAATATTGAAGAAGGTATTGTCTTGCTTGTGAAGAGAGAACTGGATAGTAAGAAAAATTTTAAATTTTGGACTTCTCAAGAATATGGTCATTTTGCATCTAAATTTCCTAAGAGAGTCAAAAAATATAGAAACAATTTCAAGCCTAGAAGATCTAAGGAATGTTATTATGCTAATGATGAAGATCTTGAAGCTAGTATAGAAAGAACTCTAAGTGAAAGTGATACTGAGAATAATGATGACATAGAATTTGTAGCAATTAAAGAAGAAAATCTAAAAACTGATGTTAAGGAAGAAAAAGCCCTAGTTTCTCAAGTTGAAAAGAAAGCTGATTGGATTATAGATAGTGGTTGTTCACAACATATGGCTGGAGACATGAAAAAATTCATAAAGTTTAACAATTATGATGGAGGAGTTGTTAGAGTTGGAAATAATGCACCTTGTTTCATTAAAGGTATAGGATCTATTACTCTTGATGGGAAGACTAATACTGATGATGTTTACTTTGTGGATGGTTTGAAACATAATCTCTTGAGTGTTGGATCGTTAGTTGATAAGGGATATCAAGTTTGGTTTACTGAGAAAACTTGTGTGATAAAGGATAAAGATGGAAATCTAATTGGAACTGGATCTTGAACCAAAGGTAATGTATTTCAGTTGAATCCTATTGAGATGACATGTTTGAGTACTACACTTGCAGTAAGGGATTTGCCTAAAATTATGAATCCTACTAACATGATTTGCAAGGAATGTGTGATGGCAAAATAGAAGAGAAGTTCATTTCCCAGTAAAAAGTTTACATCTGCAGAGAAGTTGGAGATTGTTCATACAAATTTGAGCAGTCCTACCAGGACTAGAGGATTCTATGGAGAAAGGTATTTTATGATTCTTGTTGATGATTTTATAAGAATGATGTGGATTGTATTTCTTAAAGAAAAATCTAAAGCATTTGATAAGTTTAAGATCATTAAGAATAAAGTTGAGAATGAATTTGGAATGAAGATTAAATGTTTGAGATCTGATAGAGGTGGATAATTTACTTCTAGAGAGTTTAACACCTTTTGTGAAGTGAATGGTATTAAGAGACAGTTTTCAGTGCACCTAGAACACTTGAACAAAATGGTATTGCAAAAAGAAGAAACAGATCAGTGACTAAAGTAGCAAGAGCTATGTTATTTGAGAATGATTTGGCGAAGATATTATGGAGAGAACCAGTGAACACAACAGTGTATACAATGAATAGAGTACAAATCAAAGCAGACACAAACAAGACACCATATGAATTATGGTTTGGACATGCACCCTCAGTTAAGTATTTTAGAATTTTTGGAATTAAATGTTATATAAAGAGAGATGATGACATTGGAAAGTTTGATCCTAGAAGTGATGAAGGTATATTTCTTGGATATTCTTTGAAGAGCAAATCTTATAAATGTTACAATAAGAGAACTAAGACTATTGTTGAGAGCACAAATGTTAAAGTTGATGAAAAGTTCAAAATTCAGGAAAGAATGCTTGATTATGAATCTGATGAAGGAACTCATCCTAAGCCTAACATTGAGACTATTGAATTATTCTATGAGACTGACAGTGACTTGTTGAATGAAAGCCACAGTGAAGTTATTGAAGAACTAACACCTGAAGTAAGATCTAAGACAGTGACACCTAAAAGGAATTTATCAAGGAATCATCTTGTTGAGTAGATTATTGGAAGCATTGACAAAGGATTTCAGACTCGAAATAAGGTACAAGAACAGTTATGTTTGATTTCTCAAATTGAACCTAAATCTACTAGTGAAGCTTGTGAAGATGAACATTGGATTAAAGCTATGAAAGAAGAACTAGATCAAATTGAAAAGAACAAGACATGGGAATTGGTCCCTAGACCTAAAGATAAGAATGTTATTGGAACTAAATGGGTATTTAGAAATAAGATGAATGAACAAGGAGAAGTAGTAAGAAACAAAGAAAGATTGGTATGTAAGGGATACTCACAACAAGAAGGAATTGACTATGAAGAAACTTTTGCACCAGTAACAAGAATTGAAGTAGTAAGAATATTTTTGGCCTATACAACTTATAAAAAATTCAAAGTATATCAGATGGATGTGAAATCAGCATTTCTGAATGGTGAATTGGAAGAATAAGTGTCCATTGAGAAACTTGAAGGTTTTCCTTTGACTCAAGAAGGAGACATGATATGTAAACTGAAGAAAGCATTATATGGAATAAAGAAAGCACCTAGAACTTGGTATGCAAGATTCGATAAGTATTTGTTAAAATTGGGATTTACAAAAGGAACAACTGATAGCAATCTGTACACAAAATAAATTGAAAATGGTTTGTTGATTGTAGTTATTTTTGTTGATGACATTATTTTTGGAGGAGAAGATGAAGCTAGTGAAAAATTTTCTAATGAAATGAAGAGTGAATTTAAAATGAGTATGATTGGTGAAATGAAATACTTTTTGGGATTACATATAATGTAGAATAGTGATGGTATCTTTGTAAGTTAGACAAAGTACCTGAATGACTTGTTGAAAAGATTTGGAATGGAGAACTGTAAACCAGTTGGAATACCTATGGTAACTAGACATAAATTATCTAGCACAGATGAAACACCGACAGTTGAATAGAAAAAGTACAGATCTATGATTGGAGGATTACAGTACTTGACTCATACAAAACCTAATATAGCACATTCAATTGGAATTGTAGCAAAATTTCAACCTGAACCTAGAGAATCACATTATGCAACAATTAAGAGGATACTGAGATATTTAAGAGGCACAATAGACTATGGATTGTGGTATGTAAAAACTGATGATTTTACCCTATGTACATATATAGATGCTGATTGGGGAGGCAGTGTTGATGATAAAAAGAGAACCAATGGTGGAGCTTTTTTCCTTGGAGGAAGATTTGTTTCTTGGCTAAGAAAGAAGCAGAATTGTATTTCACAGAGCACGGTAGAAGAAGAATATGTAGTAGCAGAAAACAATTGTAACTAGATAATTTGGATGAAGCAAATGCTAAAGGATATTGGATTTAAAGTTTGGTGAACCTATTGTTATACATTGTGATAACACCAGCACAGTTAGTATGTCTAAGAACCCTGTATTAAATTCTATGGAAAAGCATAGAGAGATTAAATATCATGTAGTAAGAGAGAAATTTGTTGAGAAAGAAGTCAGACTTGAATACATAAGCACAAAGGAGTAGATAGCAAAAAAATTTATGAAGCCTTTTCCTAAGGATACATTTGAGTATCTAAGAGGTATGCTTGGGGTTATGCCCCAGCCTACTTTTGAGAAGTGATACAGATTGGTTGCATCCATCCAGTGGTATATGAGCCTTATCTTTCTTCTAGATTGGATGTTGGTACTTCTTCTATGGGGGAGTATGTGTATCTAAGCTGAGTCATGAGGACTCTAGTGAATGTATTTTCTGAGTAGTGTCTTTTGACATTGGAGTTGTTGACATAATGATGAAATTTTTTATCATTGATGTCAATGGGGGAGAAGTGTACATGAAAAATCATTTGTACCATTTTTTGAAGAGAATTGAATAGGAAAACAAAGCAAGATTTGATTGATGAAGAGGACTTGAAATATTTTTTAAAGAACTAGTGTTGCAGTATTGGATTTTTGGAACATTGGATGTTTTTCATCTATGTTGCCATCAATGCCAATGGGGGAGATTGTTAGGAATGAATGTTGAATGTTTGGTAGTCATTCTATAGTAGTTGTTGCATTCATGACTATGATTGTCATTGATGTCAACACAATGATCTACTAGAGATTTATATAGGAGCAAACAGTGTTTGGATTAGCGCATGTGGGATATTACAGATAGAGCTATACGAAGTTGAGGATTTACTCTTTGATATGTTATATGTTTATGGTTAAGAGAATAGATAGTAATTCATTTATTCATGGAATTTATGAGAATTTTGGTGGAAGTAGTATTCAGGCAGTGTTCTTGAGTAACAGTTTGTGGAAATCGGATGATATCTCCTAATCGGGATGAAATCTAGTTTTGCACAGTTAAAGGGAAGTTGAAGACACATTGATAGTGACATGGATGATAGTGAAAAATTTGAGGTTTCATGAGTGGAGAATTATTGTAATTAGAAGCTGACAGTTTTGTGTAATTTTTTATGTAGCATGTGGAAACTTTTATTTTGTAATTGGATGCCGACTCATTTGTAATTACTTGAGTGTGGTATAAAGGAAGGAATGTTTTTCCTTGTTTTAATATAGTTTAATATTGATATGATGATGTATGCATGAAGTGAAGAAAAGAGCTAATACAGTTGTGAAAGTGAATTTGTGAAAGAAGACATGCAAGGTATAAAAATTTAAAATTGAGATCTGGTGTAGTAGTGAGTGCAGTTTGGCACAGTCAAAGAAAAGGTAACATATTGTTGAGATCAATAATCTTTTGGTATTATTCTATTGAGTAATACAAAGATCAGTTGGATAGTGTATTCAGTGATCTTTCCCTTGAAGCTATTTGGGCAGTGGGTCCTTCTGTCTTCCATAACTCTTAACAGGGTTAGAATCTTTTAACAAAGATTTAAAATCTCCTAATAGAGATTCATATGTACTGAATGTATTTCATAAGACTCCTAACAAATTCCATCCTTTCATAAGGAATATTCATATTAGTGCATCTTTTGTGGGCATCATTCCCACTGGGGTTTACTCTTTGATCAAGAGGTTCCCTAGTCAACATATCTTGTGTCATTGTGTTATTGTGTATGAATATCTTTCTATGGTTGGTAATTATATTGATTACATGGTTAAATGTTGTTAAAGTTGATAAAAGTTATAATTATCAAATAAGTAATTCACCCCCCCCCTCTCAGTTATCTTGGTGGACTTTACTTTCTAACATATTTGTATGGTTAGATTTTTTTTTTTAGGCTCTTTATTAAATTGATAATTGTGTGGATAGATCTCATTAGAGTTTCATTTTGTGATATCCTTTGTTATGAGATTTATTATACTAAGTCAAACCTCAGGCATTCCCTTTAGGAGAATTCATAGACTCATGGGCTCTTTTGTTCATGATTCCTCTTTTCTTCCTAGGACCCATAATGATACTAATATTTTTCCTCAAGATTATAATCCTATTATGGAGCAAAAAAATTCATATGAAGTCTTAAGAGTTCATCCTTCCCAAGTTGATAAAATCTCTCACAAGTTTGATAAATTGGAAAATTGGATTATGTAAGAGAACCCAAATCCTGGTAGTGTTGCCAATATAGAGGCTATTTAGAAGCTTATCAGTCATGATGATAATATCATCTCTATTTTGAATGGTATATCACACCTTATTAACACTCATGCTAAGCATTTTATGGAATTTTCTTGAGAGTTAGGATACTTTACTCCTACAATCGTTGAACCATCTATTCCTAGCATTCCTACCTATGTGCCACCTCTCATGACAGCTTCTACACAAGTCTCTAATCCTCTAAGTGTTGGTCTTCCTAACCCTTCACTTCCTTCAATTGTTCCTCCTATGTCCATACCCTCTTCATTAGCCTCTTACAATGTTGTTCCTTTTACATATTTCAATCCTCTTGTCGTTCCTTCTAATCCTCTACCAACATCCTTACATTTTCCTTCTACCTCTTATAACTTTTCTAGTACATTCAATGTGTCTATGCCTACTATTGTATCTTCTAATCCTACCATTAGTAGCTTAGTTTAAACCCTCACCACTTTACAACAACAAGTGGCCCAATTCACTCAATCCAAGTATAGGATCCTTGCATGTGACATTTCTAATCCCCTTTCCTTAGATATCCTTCATGTTTTTATCCCACAACATATTGAGATACCTTGTCTTGAGACTTACAATGGTAAGAGTGATCTTGTTATTCATGTTAGGACTTTCTAAACTATATGTAGTGATTTTTCTCACAACTATAGGCTCATGGCTAAGTTGTTCATGTGTACTTTTAGAGATAAACTTTGCAATAGCATTTCTCTTTACCTCCTTATTCTATTAATTCCTTACAAATGATTGCTAATGCTTTCATTCAACAATTTCAAAATAATATTGGTCCTCAAATTTCTTTGACTGATTTAATGCATTGTAAGAAAAGTTTTAAAGAAAAAGTTAGTGACTTTATTAGTAGATACAAACACTTGTATGCTCAAATTTCAAGTTAAGCTTGGTATTTTGTGGATCTCTTCCAAGAAAGTTGTAGCCTCTCCTATTCATAAGTGCATAAAATTTCCTCATAAAGGAGAATTTTTCACCATTGATCATTCTCTTTATAAACCCTCGCATCCTCAACATTGTGCTGAGATAGATTTATTTTCGTCATCTCTCCCTCAAAAACCACCTAATTGTCCTGATCATCTTTATCGATCCTATCAACAATACAAGGTAGAAACTATTCTTGAGCTTAGCCTTCCTCAGGTTGATACTCCTATAGATATCTTACCTACCCAACCTATTTCTCCACCTATCATTCCTCAACTTGTATCCATTCCCTCCTTAGAACCTATGATTGTTGAATCTAATCCTTCAAGCTTATCTCATAAAACCATTCGTAACCAAAATGCTTGTTAACATCAAAAGAACTGTTAAGTTAAGGCTAAGGCCCACACTCTTGCTTCTCAAACTTCTTCTTCATCTCAACCTTTACCTTCCTTCGATCAACTCATGCTTGACCCTTTGAAGGAAGTTAATCAAAATAAAAATATGCAAATGGATAAACATGATGATTCTATTTGTGTTTTAGACTTTATTAATCTTGATATGGAAGATACTCTTGATGATGATGATTCTAATGCACATGTTAGTAATGATGAATATGAAAATATTGATATGGATTATGATTTTCCTAACATAGTTTCTACGCAAATAACACTCACTCTTAGTGAAGAGCACAATGAATCCCACTAGAGTCTTTGCTTGGATCTATGATACATGAACATCCTAGGATTCTTCACAATCATGTATCAACCAAAAATATGTCTATTTTAAATGGAAGATTGGTAGTTTTGATCTTAGTTGGTGAAGTATTTGCTCAATCTTGGAGTATGGTTGCTCAGTTATAGTGTTTACCAGGGTGCTTAGTCTTTTAAGAACACTTGGTAACTAAAGGCATTGGTTACTCCTAGCACTCAGTGATAACTATGTTGCTCAGTGATGCTTGGCATGGTCAGTTCACTAGTGCTTAGTTATTTCTCTGCTACTCGGTAATCAATCTTACCGACTTGGTTGTTGGATAAATCATCTTGGCCAACTAGTGCATTTAATTTGGGTCATGTTCCTCATGTTATGGATTGACTATTGGATGTGTGGGGACCTAGATCTGGTGTGTTGTATTTTCCTATGTGGATCTGGAGGCTGACATGGATAATTTAATTATTGTAAGGCTATTTGAGAGCTGACCATGTTTTGTATTTAATATTTGTATACTTTGGAAGCCGATTTGGTTTTGGGATTTAATTGTTTGTAAAGCTGACTTATGGCTAGGAATTAGTATTTAAGAGGATGTTTGGATAGTTTTTGAGGGATCGGTGGGGATTTAGAGATAAAATATAGTAGAGTTAGTAGCTTGTGAGCTTAGGCACAAGAAGATTGCTTGGTGGCCTACGTGCCCAAGTTTAGATCTTTCTTGGAGTGCCTACCAGTGTTCCATTGTTTTATAGACCTAGAATAGCTATGAGGTGTATTGGATCCTATGTGATCTTGTAGAACTATTCTTGCTTTGTAATTGGCCATAATTGGGAAGGCCTTACAGCCCAACACATTGCATGTAATCAATTGTTGATGAATAAAGATACTTGTTCTCTCTCATATCTGGTGTTATTTCTTTATAATTCCGCTATGTTGTAGTTTGGATGCAAGTTTGGACAGTCCTCAATTGGAGTCTTCATCCTTGACTGCATCAAGTGGTATCAGAGAAATTTGAGCTTGGAAGTGTGGATAGATCACCAAAGGAGAGATAGTTTGAACCAGGACCTTGGATTGAAGATGCCTCTGAGGAGAGCTTGTGAGATCTTAGAAGAGGAAGTTGCTGGAGAATTTAGTCTTGATGATTTTAAAGCTTTGTAGAAACAAGTGCAAGATCTACAAGAGGAATTGAGAAAGAAGACTACATCGAAAGAAGATAGTGATGATGAATCTAAGGAAGAAGATCACTTTGAAGAAGCTGTAGAAGAAGCTAGGGATACAGAAGAAAATAGAATCATGAAGACTATGTCTAAAATTGGGAAAAGACCTAAGATTGAATTTTTTACTTTTTTTGGAAGCCTTAGACCCGAAGAGTTGATTGATTGGATCAATGAGATAGATGAATACTTTGAGTATTAAGAAATAGAAGATCCTGATAGAGTTATATTTGAAAAGACTAAGCTAAAGGGTCATGCAAATATTTGGTGGAGGGAAGATCAATTGGAAAGAAGTAGGAGAGGAAAGGAAAAGATCACTAGATGGAACCGAATGGTTGATAAGTTGAAGAAGAAATTCATTTCGGTGGATTATGAGTTGGACATGTTTAAGAAGATGTAAGCTTTGAAGCAGAATAACAAATCAGTGCAAGAGTGTACTAAGGAGTTTTACAGAATCTTGATTAGGAGTGGTCATTCTGAAGTTGATAAAGAGAAGGTTGCTAGGCATGTTTATGGTTTGAGACCTAGTATTCAAGAAGACTTACTTACTGTTCGGATGATAACAATAGGAGATTCTTATCAGATGGCATTAAAGATTGAAGAGAAGCTAAATAAGAAATTTGAAGGAAGACAAAACAATAGGAATAAAGGTGGTAAGACTGGTGAGACAGTTGCTAAAATTAATGTGGTAGAGAATCCTAAGAAGACTGATGTAGGTTCTAGCAGTGGTCAAGTCACCAAGAATTTCAATACTAGACAGAGAGGAAGGTAGAAAAATGATTTCATTGGTACTTGTTATCAATGTGGTGAAGCGGATCATAGAAGTTTTGAATGTCCTAAGAAAAGAGTTGCACTGGCTGCTGAAGAAGACATTGTGAATGTTGTAGAAAAAGGTAAGTTTCTTATCACTAGGAGGTTAGCTACATGTGTCTAGGAACTAGTGCAAAGAAAAAATTTGTTTAGAACTAGATGTAAGTGCAAGGCTAAGGTATGTAATGTCATAGTTGATGGTGGCATTTCTGAAAACTTTGTTTCAAAAGAGATGGTTAGAAAGTTGAATTTGGAAAGAAGGAAACACCCTAACCCCTATCAGATTAGTTGGATACAAGATGTTTCTAAGGTTAGGATTGAAGAACAATGCTTGGTTAATTTTTAGATTGGATCTTATCATGATGAAATATTATGTGATGTATTTCCTATGGATTCTTGTCATCTATTTCTTAGAAGGCCTTGGAAATTTGATAGAAATATTTTTTTTGATGGTCATGAAAACACCTATGTGGTTAGGCATGAAGGATCTAGGCATAAGTTGCTACCTTTATAGGAGACATGGACTAAGAAATGTGGAGTTATCAGTTGTTGTTTGTGTGACCGTGACAAACCTCAAGAGCACATGGTTGATGAACCTATTTGTGCAAAATCTAGTTTGAAAGGGAAGGAGAATGACATATCTGACAAGTTTATTGAGATTAAGAGACAGATGGTCTTTCTGACATAAACAGTATAGCAGATAATGACATTGATGACACAGGGAGATGTAGATGATACCAAGTTGATTGAGTCTAAAGAGGATGGGATTTACTGAGGTACTAATGTGATCCACAGTGGAAAAGATGGTTAGAGTTGGTTGTTATCAGTTGTAGATGGGAAAGATAAGAAAAATGGAAAGTAGGAAAACTTGTTGTAGGGAACAATGAATGAAGTAAAGACAATTTGGAATGAAGGACAAGAGGAGATATGGGTTAAGAATAGATATGGCATACCTATTCTAATTCCCTTAAGATGTTCCTAATTTCCTTATGAGAAAATATTCTTTACCTCCAGGGTGTCTGATGCAGGAGCATCCTAGGATTCTTAGCAATCTTGTATCAACCAAAAATATATTTGTTTTGAAAGGAAAATTGGTAGTTTTGATCTTAGTTGGTGAAGCATTTGCTCAGTCTTGGAGTATGGTTTCTCAGTTAGAGTGTTTACCAGGGTGCTCAGTCTCTGAAGAATACTCGATAACTGAAGGTGTCAATTACTCCTAGCGCTTGGTGATAATTGTGTTTCTCGATGATGCTTGGCATAGTCAGTTCACTGGTGCTTAGTTATTTCTCTATTGCTTGTTAATTGGTCTTATCAACTTGGTTGTTGGATAAATCATCTTGGTCGACTAGTGCATTTAATTTGGGTCACGTTCCTCATGTTATGGATTGACCATTGGATGTGTGGGGACCTAGATCTAGTGTGTTGCATTTTTCTATGTAGATCTGGAGGTCAACATGGATAATTTAATTATTGTAAGGCTATTTGAGAGCTGACCATGTTTTGTATTTAATATTTGTATACTTTGGAAGCTGACTAGGTTTTGGGATTTAATTGTTTGTAAAGCTAACTTATGGCTAGGAATTAGTATTTAAGAAGATTTTTGGATAGTTGTTGAGGGATCAGTGGAGAGTTAGAGATAGAAGATAGCAGAGATAGTAGCTTGTGAGCTTAGGCATAAGAAGATTTCTTGGTGGCCTGCGTGCCCAAGTTTAGATCTTTCTTGGAGTGCCTACCAGTGTTATGTTGTTTTATAGACTTAGACTAGTTGTAAGGTGTATTGGATCCTACATGATCTTGTAGAAATGTTCTTACTTTGTAATTGGCAGTAATCAAGAAGGCCTTATAGCCTTGCACATTGCATGTAATAAGTTGTTTATTAATAAAGATACCTATTCTCTCTCAAATCTGGTGTTATTTCTTTATAATTTCATTATGTTGTGGTTTGGCTACAACTTTGGATAGTCCTTAATTGGATTCTCCATCCTTGACTACATCAATCTGGTAGTAATTCCTACTATGTTGGATGTTATTCCTGTTATACAATAAGTTTGCACCCTTGTCTCAAGCTCTTGTAGTCTTGATAACCTAGTATAACATGGGAATCATCTCCAAGTTGTGAGACCTATGCTAACTGAGATGAGATTTCTAGGTTCTAGGCTGGTTCCTCTTGGATAATCACCTTAATTTGCTTCTTCACATGAAAAGTAAATCTTTTGAGGGAAAGGGATAGAAGGAATGCTTGAAAGGGAAATGATTGAAAGAAAACTACCTACTAGGTGATACACCGAAATGAAGGTATGAATTACAGTATAAAAGATGGATTCAATGCACAAACTTAGGTCTAAGAGATCACAACTCACTGAATAGGCTTGCATAAGTATTTCATAGAAAGTTCTGCAAATAAAGAGGGTATTCAGGGAAAGAGAAAGATTCTTTTACAAATAATATCACTCTTAGGATTAGACAACAATCTATGACCTACAAACAAACATTCACCTCTACAACTAGGTATAGGGATGAGACAAAATAGTTAAGGGGTTGAAGTATACCCACAAAAGCATTCACATCCAATCATCCACAATGATACACAAAATTGTAGAAAGAAAGAGGGATCAAGAACCTTAAGATATCACTGAGAAGCATGTAAATACTGAATTCATTAAGAGATAACTCACACAAGAAGGGATAGGGACATGGGAAATGTCACAAAATATCTTCAATATCTAAATTATCAATGGGAATTTACAACTGTAGAAAACCAGAGGGCAAGAAGAATGCCACAAATAGATTTCTAAGAAAAGATATATTTTCTCTTTACAATTGTCCAACTCTTCTTTTACAAAAAGTCCATCCTAAGCTCTAAAGCTCTCAAAAAACATTATATACATCTCCTCTAATGCACATAGGTAGGAGCAAAAAATATCTAATTGGGGTTACATAATTTTCATATAATAATCAAACCCTAATTCTATCAAATTCGACCATAAATGCACATGAAAATATCCCAGCTGATCAGATATTTGTGTTTACATGTCCATTTCATGTCTATTCCTACAAAAAATCCAACTGCCATGACCCATCTACCTACTTGCAACTCGGGCTCACCATAACTATGAAAATCTGTTATTTAGAGATATTTGAATTTTAAAAAAAAGATAAAATAGTCACAAGTGGCGCTAAAATTCCCTATCGATAGTTGACATTTAAAATTTGATCTAACTTTAAAATGTGACCCTCAGATCCTTCCTTTTTACCTAGGCTCAAAATTTTACTACAAATTTAACCTTAATTCTACCTCAGGTTCTATTTCCCTTCAATCGTAGAGTCGTTTAAACCTTTATTTAACCCCGGTTAAGTCTGGCGAACAAGAAAAAGCTCTTTAGTCACAGATTCATGGAATACTCTTAACCCTAGGCCTAGAACCACCACATGTCATTCTTTTATTTTCCCTTGACTACTCTGTAGGCATACACCTTGGCAAGTTCTAACACGGTCCCACTACAGCCTAGATTCCAATCTAACGGCGGGTGCATGATCTCATATGTCAGAAAGATTCCTTGCACTTTTACGTCAGTCATAGATCTTTATTAGACCAAGACCCTTCTGACAAATGGACCCACTGAAAATCCAGTCATCACCATGTGGACCAATCAAATTTGAGCATGTCAGCATCAATTGTCAGAGGACCCACCTAGCATAGGCACCCTGAAATAAAGTAAAATTGATGGTCGGTGCATGATCTCATAGTTCTAATAAAACTCATGAGAATATATGCCAATCATAGATTTCCTGTAGATGTCAGAGCCTTTTGAAATGCTGGAAACCTAGTCCCACTGACACATTGTCGAATCAATACCATGTGGACCAATGAGAAGCTATCATTTGTGTACATGTAGCAGTGGACCCACCAGGCATGAAGAGTTATGTCACCAAGGAGAATCAACAGTTGTCTTATAATCTAATTCCTCTGACACATTTCATGAGAACACACGCCAGCCATAGATTTCCAAGCCTCTAACATCCCTGGGCCCACTGACAAAAATACAAGTCATCATCCCTCGACCAATAAAAAGCCTCCAAGTAAGACATCATGGCAGTGGACCCATAAAAGCATTAAGCGCTGAGCAAAAGGGAAGATTGACAGCTATCACAAGATCACAAGCCTCTAACAAACCCAATGCAAATTCATGACAGCCATTGATCTTCCCTAACTGGGACCCCACATAAAAGACCACTGGAAGATTTAGCGACTAAGCGACCATAGGAAATTTTCCCAGTTGCTGAATGTTTAGAGGCTTCACTATCTTATTCCAAGATCCCACGAACACTATTCGCCCAATCGCTAAATGCTTTAGAACACTGCCAATTTATCCTGCGATTAAGAGAATTACTGTAGTCGCTAGTTCACTGAAAGGAAAAGGTAACCTCCAAAATAATAGAAGAACTGGCAACCGAAGGAAGAATTATGCACATGGGAATTGGGACTTTTAAGTTGCTGATAAAGTAACATGAAAATAGAATGAGGGGCTTAGGGTTTGCAGGGTTTATTTAGCTCAAACGGCTACTTTTTTGAATTTTTTCAACTGCAGACCAGGGAATAAAACAATTTGCAGAGGCTAGAGGACATGGCATAAGATCATGAAAATTTCAAGGATTCTTGGCAAGATAAAATAAGAGACCTTGGGATTGATATTAGCCAAATTTGCATGCATATGAAAATTAGGGTAACATTTTGGTGATTTATGCTGGATGTTAGCCTGCTAGACATGGAAAACCAGTGGCCTTGACATAATTCATTGGGCATGGGGTCATGCTGAGGAACACAAAACTTGATAGAGAGACAAAACTGAACACAGGGAGACAAACTTGTGCACAGGCACTTCTTGAAAAGCAGGGAACTAACCTAGGAAAATAGGGAAAGAAAGCAGGGGAAATATTTTTACAAATAATTATAGAGAGGAATTAACCTCAAAGTAGGGCTTCAAGTGGAATCCATTCACTGAGATTAGCAAGGCATCTCCTTCAAGAGTTGATAGCTGAAAATAATTAGGTCCCTTGCACTCTGTTATAACAAATGGTCCACCCCAAAATGAATCAAATTTTGTATGTTTGCTAGGTCTGGATCTGAATTCATCCCATTTGAGAACTACATCTCCAACCTTGAAATTTTTGACCTTGGCTCTTTTATCAAAGCTCCTCTTTGTTTGCATTTGGTGAAACTCCATATCTTTCATGGATTTTTCCCTGAGTTCTTCTAACTCCATGAGCTGAGCATACCTGATTTGAAAAGGATCTCCTTCTTCAAACAGGGCATATTGAGTGGCTAAGTCCAGAGCTGGTAATTCAATCAAAATGGACAACTTAGACTCTCTCCCATACACTAACATATAAGGATAATTCCCAATGATCTTCTATGGGGTAATTCTATCTAACCACAAGGTAGACTTCAATTTAGTATGCCAACTCCTTTGGTTATCCTGCAGGGTCTTCTTGATTATCCTAATCAAGTTATTGTTTGTTGATTCTACTAAGCCATTACCCTGAGGATAATAATTTGAGCTTGTATTCAGATAAATGTCATTCCTAATTTCCCATTTTGAGACTTTTAGGCCTATGAATGCCAATGCATTATCTGATATTATAGAGTCTAGAGTACCAAATCTATGAATTATATCATCATAAAAGCTTAAGATAGCACTCTCATTTGATTCTTTTATGGCAACTGCCTCTATCCATCTAGTGAAATAATTAGTTATAGTAATTATCCACTTGTGTCCTACACTAGATGGAGGATTGATCACACCAATGAAGTCTATACCCCATTTCATGAAAGGTTGCTCTGTTCTGACTAGCTATAGGGGTAAGGCTGCAAGCCTTTCTTTTCCTACAAACATAGCACACTTGATGCATTTTCTCACATAATCATGACTATCCTTAAAGATAGATGGCCAATAGTATCCAACTCTCATGATTTTAAAATCAATAGTCCTAGGAGAAAAGTGACCTCCAGAAGGTCCATCATGAAATTCAAATAGGACATCAGCTATCCTTTCTAAATCTATGCATCTTAAAAGGACACCATTGTGATCCTTTCTGAAAAGAACTTCATCAATCAGTACAAAAGGAATAGATTACAATCTATAATACCTTATTTTTTCTAAATCCAAACCTGTAGGACATTGTCCTATCTTTAAGTAATGAACCATGTTAGGCAACCAACTTGATGCCTCAGCATGTTCTTTTGTAGAATGCACAACCAAAGATGCATCCATTTTCTCTAATTTCTTTGAACTCTCATCCCCTGCCAAATGTTCACTAAGACCTCTTCCACTAACCAACTTGGTGGTCTGAATATCAATGTCATACTCCATCACCTTGGTGATCCAACCAGCTCTTTTCTCATTCAGGTCCTTGGAAAGCAAAAATTCTTTGACACTTCGATGAGTAATTTTTAAATTTACCTTGCTATGAGTCAATAGATATCTGAATTTATTAAGGCTCTTCACCATAGCAAGTACATGTTTTTCTACAAAAGAGTATCTTTGTTCATACTCATCTAAACCTTTGCTGAAGAAAGTAATACGCTGCTCCAATCCATCTGATTTTTCTTGAGTCAACATTACAGATATAGCATCATGACCTCCATAAGCATAAAGGATAAAATCCTTACTAAAATTTGGGTTTAACAGGGTAGGAGCTTCTATTAGGGCCTCTTTGATAGCTTGGAAATTGGCTTTCCCTTCTTTGGTCTAGCTAAAATTTGAACCCTTCTTTAACATGGCTATCAATGGCTTTAGTAAATTTGCAATATTAGGCAAGAAACGCCTAACAAAATTAATCTTTCCTATGAAAGATTGGAGACCTTTCTTATGATGTGGAAATGGTAGCTCTAGGATGGCTACAATTCTCTCAGGATCCACTAAAATTCCTTCTTTGGATACTACATATCCCAATAGTTTTCCTTCATGAACTACAAACACACATTTCTTGGGATTAAGGGATATCCCAAACTCTCTACACCTTTCAAAGATCTACCTCAAATGTTTGATATGATCTGCTGCATGTTTAGAATAGACAATTATGTCATCTAAGTAGACCAGTACAAACTTGTACATGAGGCTTTTAAAGGCCATATCCATTTCCTTTTGAAATGTAGCACTTGCATTTGACAAACCAAAGGGCATCTTTTGATAAGCCATGGTTCCCCACTTGGTTGTAAATGTAGTCTTGTATTGATCCTCTTCATTTACTAGGATTTGATTGTATCCTGAATAGCCATCCAATAATGAAAATCTCTCTGACCCAGAAACACATTGTAAGATTTGTTCCATAGATGGTAATGGATGGCGATCTTTTAAGGAGGCCCTGTTAAGATTCCTAAAGTCAACACATAACCTCAACTCCCCATTCTTCTTCCTGATAGGAAAAAGGTTGGAAACCCAACTAGTATGCTTGATGGGGTAAATGATGCCACTTTCTATCAATTTGAGCACTTATTTATGCATAAGTGGCTCAATCTTGGGGTTAACAGGCCTTTATTTTTGCCTCACTAGTTTGGCATTAGGTTCTAATTCAATAGTGTGCTGAGCAAGGGCTGGGTCAAAACCTTTGAGGTCTTCATATTGCCATGCAAAAACATCACTGAATTCCTTAAATAACTAAGTATAAGCTTTCTTTTCCAATTCAGTATTTATCTTTCCAAATTGTAAGCTCTTACCTAGCTCCAACTCTAATTCAACACAATGTTCTTGTTGAACTACCAAGCCAGCTTTGTTCTTCTTAATTTCATCATCCTTGTTGAAGATAGTCTCTAAAGTGACAAGACCTCTAGGCATCTTATTGGACTTAAGTTGTATCACTTGGTTGCCATAGCTTTATGATAATCTATCTTGATTATGTCTTGAAAAGACATCTTCAAACAAGAACTACAGAATTTGTTCATCATTGTCAAACACCTACCAATTGACATTGTTATCAAGAATAGAGGGCCTAAAAATCACTTTGATATGTTATTGATCCATTTCTTTTGAAACACTATTTGGAATGTCATACTGAGATCCAATAGCAGCTAATCTATCTGCATTTTGATTTAGCTTCCTAGGGATAGCAACAATATTGAAAGCATAAAAATCTTCAATTTCATCCCAAACTCTATGTTTGTATGCTTTCAAAGTGTGATTTTTGGTTTCACTTATCCCTCTCACTTTGCTAACAACTAACTCACTATCACCATAAACTTTTAAGGCCTTAAGCCCTCTTTTTCTAGCCCACTCCAGTCCATTCACAAGGCTTTTATACTCTACAGTGTTTCTAGTGCAGGAGAAACTAAATCTAAAAGTAGTATAATACCTTTCTCCTCTTGGGGACACTAACATAGCACCACCACCAAAACCATGTCTACTTCTAGCTCCATCAAAAAATAGTTCCCAAACCTGATTGCTCTAATCCTTTGAATCAGTGTCCTCTTTGAGAAGGCTAGGCTCTATGGCTCCACTTTCTTGTACTAAATAACCTCCCAAACCAAAATCCCAAATAAGATTTTCTTGGGCTTCTGAAGCTCTTTCATCTAGTAGAATATCAAGGATATTCTCTATCTTAGTGTCTGCTTCTTCAATGGTTTGAAAATCATTGTCATCAAATATAGGGTAGTTTACATTGATGGTATTGGACACATATGGTTCTATATGGTGTGTTGCCAATGGTTTTGATTTAATGGTGACCTTGGTCCCATACCTTGTGTGAAATAGCATGTGAGACTAGTCAAAAGATAGGTATCCTCCTATCTTAGCTATAAACTCCCTTGAAAGACATATAGCAAATAATGCAGGGATATCTATGATGTATATATCAAGGAGGATGGAAAAATTAGGACTAGCATGAAGGATTAGACTGGTATCCTTAGCTGCACCTATAGTGTTAACTAAGGATCCATCAAGTTGTGTAACCTTCTTTTGAAAGGGTTCATATTTTAGTCCTAATTGGTCTGCTACTTTCTTGGGCATCACAGTGCTAGTAGCTCCACTATCTACCATACAATTATGTACTAAAGATTTTCCAATAATTAGAGATACATAAAATGGAGGTGGCTTTGAGTTCCTACCTTGCATGGCACTAGCCTTGGAGTTTCTACTTGGAGTCTCCTTTTCTTGATCAGTGTTAACCAACACTAGCTTTGTAGCTTCTTTTGTAGGTTGAGGAGTTGTTACTTCAGTCATGGCCTTCTTCAAAATTTCAAACTACCCTGGAATAGCTAGAGTCCCACATAGACATGGTGACATTTACCTTCTTCATGTTGTCTACAATGTTGAAAGGTGTCACAGTGTGTACTCTTTGTTGTGCTTTCACCATGATGGGCTCCACCTCTTTGAGAGTCTGACTTTCTTTGCTTGTAGTGGTAGGAGTCCTCTTGAGTGTGGTAGGAGTAGCCTGCTGCAGTGGTTCTGTAGATGTAGTAGCCTTAGTACTAGAATCTACTCGCTCCATATCTTAAGCTCTTATTTTTGCTCTTGTATTAGCAGTAATAGAAAATTCATCTTGACTCCATTGAAGTCTGGTTTCTCCCAATTGAAAAGAGCAACCTCATTTTCTTGTGGTTCTTGCTGAGAAACTGATCCACTAGATGAAGCCTCTAATTGAGCTTGTGAGGCATTTTGAACCATTAGATCTTGGTTCATCCATCCATTTGAACATGTAGCCTAATTATGAGGCTGATTACAAGGAAAACACCATTCATTACCCATAGCCAAATTATTTTGACTGGGAACCATATCCCTCACTGGATTTGCAGAATTGAGATGTGCAGGGTTATATGGTTGGAACGGTCTTTGGTTAAAACTTTTTCTTTGTCCTTGATATCCTCCTTGGTATGGTGGCCTATTTTTTTGATAAGGCTATCCTTGATTCTGATACTACTAATTAGGAGCTTGGCCTTGTGGTTGAAAAGGTGGTCTATTTCCTTGACCTTGCCTCTTTAGATTTGTGACTTCTTTAGTCAAGGTCTGCAACAAGTTTGTCATTTCTTGCTGACTGCTTTGTTGGCTATTCTTTATTTCTTGTAGCTCTTGACCACTGGTACTAGCTTGAGGTGCTAATATAGTGGGAATAGGGGTAAATGGGGGTGCTTTTGCAGGTGCAATGGGCTGAAGGCTAGGAAAAATGGGCATTGGTGGCCTTCTTGCTATCATGCCTACTTGAATTAAATAGTTTTCAGCCCTAACAGCAGTGTCAAAGGCTTGGGGTAAAGTAGTACCACCCATAGATTGGATCATGATAGAAATTTGACCATTTAGACTTTGTAAATAGTAAAGGAAAGCATGGTCAACTGATGGTCTTACAGAGACTGGAATTCTATTCCATGTCTCGACGAATCTACTATTGTAATCTGTCATTTTCTCTTGAGGGTCTCTCTTAATAGTTGTTAACTGCTCAACTAGAGACAAGTTATTTGATTTGTCCTCAAAATGCTTACTTAATGCATCTCCTAATCCATCCCATGAATTAATGGAACCAACAATTAGAGTTCTAAACCATTCAAGAGCCTTACCTTTTAGAGAGGTTTCTAATAACTTTGTGGCCACATCTTCTTGGGTTATGTTGTGTATGATGCAGATGGTGGTCACATCTCTTATGTGCTCAAAAGCTATTGTCTACCCTTCACCTGTGAAATTAGGTAAACCCTTTAGTGCCACCAAGGGCACATCATGATGTACAGAAAAAGTCAATGGACTTCCCTGGTTGAAAGGTGCAAAGGTGAACTGTCTAGCCATTGTAGGAGGTGTGATTTGAAGACTAACAACTATGTGAGTTGTATTTGCTGCTAGATTTGAATCTTCTTCTATATCTCCATCCTTGACTACATCAATCTGGCAGTAATTCCTACTATGTTGGATGTTATTCCTATTATACACTAAGTTGGCACCCTTGTCTCAAGCTCTCGTAGTCTTGATAACCTAGTATAACATGGGAATCATCTCCAGGTTATGGGACCTATGCTAACTAAGATGAGACCTCCAGGTTCTAGGCTGGTTCCTCTTGGATAATCAACTTAATTTGCTTCTTCACATGAAAAGTAAATCTTTTTAGGGAAAGGGATAGAAGGAATGCTTGAAGGGGAAATGACTGAAAGCAAACTACCTACTAGGTGATACACCAAAATGAAGGTATGAATTACAGTATAAAAGATGGATTCAATGCACAAACTTAGGTCTAGGAGATCACAACTCACTAAATAGACTTGCATAAGTATTTCATAGAAAGGTATGCAAATAAAGAGGGTATTCAGAAAAAGAGAGAGATTCTTTCACAAACAATAGCACTCTTAGGATTATACAACAATCTATGACCTACAAACAAACATTCACCTCTACAACTAGGTATAGGGATGAGACAAAATAATTAAGGGGTTGAAGTATACCCACAAAAGCATTCACATCAAATCATCCACAATGATACACAAAATTATAGAAAGAAAGAGGAATCAAGAACCCTAAGATATCACTGAGAAGCATGTAAATACTAAATTCATTAAGAGATAACTCACATAAGAAGGGATAGGGACATGGGACATGTCACAAAATATCTTCAATATCTAAATTATCAATGGGAATTTACAACTGTAGAAAACCAGAGGGCAAGAAGAATGCCACAGATAGATTTCTAAGAAAAGATATATTTTCTCTTTTCAATTGTCCAACTCTTCTTTTACAAAAAGTCCATCCTGAGCTCTAAAGCTCTTAAAAAATATTATATACATCTCCTCTAATGCACATAGGCAGGAGCAAAAAATATCTAATTAGGGTTACATAATTTTCATATAATAATCAAACCCTAATTCTATCAAATTCAACCATAAATGCACATGAAAATATCCCAGCTTATCAGATATCTATGTTTGCATGTCCATTTCATGTCTATTCATGCAAAAAATCTAGCCGCCATGATCCATCTACCTACCTGCAACTTGGGCTCACCATAACTATGAAAATCTGATATTTTGAGATATTTGAATTTAAAAAAAGATAAAATGGTCACAGGTGGCGCTAAAATTCCCTATTGATGGCTGACATTTAAAATTTGATCTAACTTTAAAACATGATCGTCAGATCCTTCCTTTTTACCTGGGCTTGACATTTGACTACAAATTTAACCTTAAGTCTACCTCAAGTTCTATTTCCCTTCAGTCGTAGAGTCGTTTAAATTTTTAGTTGACCCTAGTTAAGTTTGGCGAACATGAAAAATCTCTTTAGTCACAGATTCACGGAATACTCTTAACCCTGGGCCCAGAACTGCCACATGTCATTCTTTTATTTTCCCTTGACAGCTCTATAGGCATACACCTCAGCAAGTTCTGACATGGTCCCACTGTAGCTTAGATTCCAATCTAACGGTGGGCGCATGAGCTCATATGTCAGAAAGATTCCTTGCACTTTTACACCAACTGTAGATCTTTATTAGACCAGGACCCTTCTGACAAATGGACCCACTGAAAATCTAGTCATCACCATGTGGACCAATCAAATTTGAGCATGTCAGCATCAATTGTTAGAGGACCCACCTAGCATAGGCACCCTGAAATAAAGCAAAATCGATGGTCGGCACATGATCTCATAGTTCTGACAAAACTCATGAGAACATACACCAACCATAGATTTCCTACAAATGTCAGAGCCTTTTGAAACGCTGGGAACCTAGTCCCACTGACACATTGCTGAATCATTACCATGTGGACCAATGAGAAGCCACCATTTGTGTACATGTAGCAGTGGACCCACCAAGCATGAAGAGTTACGTCACCAAGGACAATCAATGGTTGTCTTATAATCGCATACCTTTGACACATTTCATGAGAACACATGCTAGCCATAGATTTCCAACCTTCTGACATCCCTGGGCCCGCTGAAAAAAATACAAGTCATCATCCCTCGACCAATAAAAAGCCTCCAAGTAAGACATCATGGCAGTGGATCCACAAAAGCATGAAGCACTGAGAAAAAGGGAAGATTGATGGCTATCACAAGATTGCAAGCCTCTGACAGACCCAATGTGAATTCACGATAGCCGTTGATCTTCTCTAACTAGGACCCCACATAAAAGACCACCAGAAGATTTAGCGACTATGTGACCAAAGGAAATTCTCCCAATTGTTGAATGTTTAGAGGTTTCACTATCTTATTCTGAGATCCCGTAAACACTATTTGCCCAATCGCTAAATGCTTTAGAACACCACCAATTTATCCTGCGATTAAGAGAATTACTACAGTCGCTAGTTTCCCAAAAGGAAAAGGTAACCACTGGAAGAATAGAAGAACTAGAGACCAAAGGAAGAATTATGCATATGGGAATTGGGACTTTTAAGTTGTCGATAAAGTAACATGAAAATAGAATGAGGGGATTAGGGTTTGTAGGGTTTATTTAGCTCAAATGGCTACTTTTTTGAATTTTTTCAATTGCAGACCAGGGAATAAAATAATTTGCAGAGGCCAGAGGACATGGCATAAGATCATGAAAATTTTAGGGATGCTTGGCAGGATAAAAATAGAGACCTTGGGATAAATATTAGCCAAATTTGCATGCATATGAAAATTAGGGTAAAAATTCCTCTTGTGAGTTTCCCACCTTTCCCTAATATTTCAGAATGAGCTAGGGAGGGCATGCAACATGCTTGAAGTGGACTTCTCTAGCATGGTAGTCTTTGTGTGTTCTATTGGTGTTTTAAAACACTTATCCCAACTAGGCCTGCCAATATGCCTATGATGGATATTAAGGATTGGTTAGTTTCAAATGTGGGAAATCTATAGGCAACTGGACCAACTATAGGGATGGATATTCCCTCTTCTACTTCTGGCTCTATGAAACTAAGGTAGGTACACTTGATTCAATAGTATTAACTCTTAATTGATAGTTATAATTCTACCCTTTATATCTTTATTGAATCTTTCAATAGATGAAAACAATGAGAGAATGCTAAACAAGAACCTATTGTTCATTGATCCTCCATCACTAGGTAGGACAACATACATGTAAAATGAAGAGTAAAATGATGGTAATGATTTAATGATTTTCAGGATTACAAGATTTCATTCATTCCATACAAGACAAAGATAGGAAAATATAGGCTAGTCCCCTATCCATTGGGCAAAACCTTAGGGAACAAGATGAATACAAAGGTGTCTGTAAAAGAAATAGTCTCTAAACATAAACATAATTATTCCAAGTCCTTTCTACTTATAAGAATCCTTCATATGAACTTCATGAACACATATTCTACTTTGAGTAGTATTTAATCAAACCCTCAGTTAGAACTCAAAGCATCAATATATTTGCATAAACCTGTAAAGATCTAAAGATCCACGAAACAAAACAAAGGAGAGAAAAAGATTTGAAACTTGTATTAAGTGTAACCTTTCACCACGTGCATACAAAAAACCCTGAATAGCAAGCTTACAAAACAATGGCAGCAACCTGTACTTCTTCTCTATTATCTTGATAAAATGATACAAAATTTACAATCCCTGATTGAAAGTTAGGGTTTCAAAAGTTCTTTTCCTTTTTTTCCTAAACTCTCAATGCCCTGAATGACCATGGGAAATCCTTTTTATACAAGGAAATCCAAATAAGCTTCCGGTCATTCTAGGGTTTACAAAAAATACTAACCCTAAAAATTTCACAACTAAAAAATTTACAATAAATACAATTGGGAAAGTAGGCGAGCAAATTGCAGTTGAGCTGATCCCTTTTCATGTCTTTAATGTTGTCCTTGGCTCTCCTTCTACAAATCTGATCTGCAATACTTTTTGTCCATTCTGCAATGAATGCTCTCTTATATTTTCAACCACCTCTTGTGACTCAAAATGACCACCTCGATCTGCTTTATGAAGCTGGTGGTGTGTCAATGCTTTCTACAGCTGGTATGTACTGATATCTCCATTTTTTGTACACTTCCTCATTTGGGAAGTCAAAACTGACAAGCTCAGCTTTCTTGACTGACAACTGCTCCCACTCACTCATAACTTGAGTGACCTTATGTTGAATGGTGTCAAACATTGATTTGGCATTTATCAACATTTTAATAGTGCCACTGAAAGAAGACTTATCACTCAAAACATTAGTTATTCTTTCTATGAGAAGTCCATCTAACTCCTCCCTCCACTGATAAGCTTCTTTAAATTCTCCTTTGTCTGTGAAAATAGGAGGCACCAGTTCATAATTTGAAAGCATCAATTTAGCTTTCAACATATTTGATCTTCTGATAAAACCATCCATAAAGATGTTAAACTGCACCATCTTCTTCACAATCTGATGCAATGGCTTTATCAAAGGGTCTGGGTCCTCATGTCCTTTAGATAAAATATGGAATAACTTTACATTAGGAGACCTTTCAATCCATTTTTTCAAAATTGGAATCATTTCATCCTTCTCCTTATTTAAAACCTTAAGCAAAGAAATCAACTTGTCAATATGGCTATGTATAATAGAAGGCTTTAAGTCAATAGAAAACTCCATGATTGCCCCTATTATTTTTTCTTCATATTTCTAGTTTGCTAAAGTTGTGGCCCTTACATTCTCATCCTTTTATTTTTCCAACTGTATCCTTATCTCCTTTAACCTATTTATCTCTTCTGTCAGTCTTTTCTTTTCCCAAACAACCCTTGCATCTATGTCTGTATCAGGTAGTGGCGAGGGTGGAAAATCAATAATTGGGCTTGAGGATGAATCCTTTGTAGGTTTATCAGAAATTTCCAATTGAGGAGATCTGTGGCTGAAAGGTCCCGACAATTGTGCAATCAAATTGTCCTTTTGAATCAACTCAACTTTAAGCTCATTATAAGATTTTAGGACTATCTCAAATTTGAGCCTGAGCTCTTCTTTCTCCTTTGCTTCCCTCTCTACCACACTGACATTAAATTTAGCAGTTTCTAGAATTATACTTGATGCTTCCACACCTAATGTTTCCCCTACTCTCTGTACCATCAAACTCCCTGCATAGCCTTCAGAGAGACCTTTCCTTTTTCCTTTATCTTCCCTTTGGTTTAAGGACCATATCACCAAAGCAGCATGATCCTCAGAGAAAGAAATCCCCCTTTCAGCTTGTTTTTCTTTTTCTACTATAGCAAGAGTCTTTACCTTGCTTTTTCTGACTTGATCAAAGACAATCACATCAGCAATGTCCCATTCTGGTAGAATCAAAATCCCTGTTGTATGAATCATGGCCCTCCCTTCTTCTGGAGTAATTTTTTCAAATTGTTTGGCCATTTGTGCCTTGGTCTCCTCTATTTATTTCATATCTTTATTAGGAGATTCTTCCTTCTTCTTTTCACAAATCTCTTTAAACTGATTAATTTTCATTCTCCACAAGAATTGTGAGAAGGCCCTAGTCTTAAAAAAATCATCATCGGCAAGGAAAGAGTCACTTGCCTACTTCAGAATAGGGTCCAATTGTTTACACTCAAATTCTTCAACTGTGAGATCCATGGCCACCACTTTGGGTGCTTCAGGCATTCCCTCCTGCAAATCATCATTTGAAACAAAGAAATTTCCATCATTCCTTAGTTGTACAAGTTGCTCTACTATCCCATGTTCATCTATTTGGATAGGGGATTGAGAGGGGGAGTAGACTATATCTTCTGGCCTTTCTTCTTCTTATCTCTGCCTCTTTGGAGAAGGTGCTTGCATTGTTGAATCATCAATTGGTCTCTTCCCCTTTGAAGTGGAAG
The DNA here is from genome assembly GCA_027943335.1 of Chamaecyparis obtusa. NCBI lineage: Eukaryota > Viridiplantae > Streptophyta > Pinopsida > Cupressales > Cupressaceae > Chamaecyparis > Chamaecyparis obtusa. Next base: position 408,824 of record BSBK01008042.1, on the reverse strand, counting down.
GGGCATCTTCACCTTTTTGCTGTGAGGATAGGAGAATAGTATATCCACTCCTTTTCTACATTGTATAGACTCCCTTCAGGGTCAACTTCATGTATCTTGGCTGGCCTAAAATTTGTTTGGCCACCTCAGGATCTGTATTGCTCACAACTACTCTTTTTTCATTTACAGCCTGTATGATTCCTTTGAAATGTTCCATAAGGGCATCCACTTTCCTTTCCCATGGCTCAAAACTAATCAATGGGTCATAAGTTTTGTCAAAATTTTGAATAAAATCCACAGATTTTTTGTAAATGACCCATTTCTCTTTCTTGATCTCCTGAGTTTGCAGATCAAACTCATTTCTAATTATATCTTCTAGAAAATTAAACTAATGCTCAATAAGAGCACACCTCACCTTATCTCTAAAAACACCTGAAAGGAAACCTTCTATTTCTGCACATCTTACCACTTCTTTTGACATCCTATAAGGTTGCAAAACCTTATGCAAGTGTACCCATCCTCCCTTTGTAATCACATACTGATGTGCTAGAGCTACATCAGGAAAGAATGTTCCTCTACCTTTACCAGTGAGTGTGGTTTCTTGTAAATTACCAATCTGCCTTAGGATCTCAGCATAACCTAACTTTAATGGAACCTGGTAAGGAAGGATATATGGTGCCACCTTGCAACCATACACTCTAAAAATTGTAGAAACAGGGTATAAAATTATGTCACCAAAATTGTGGACAATGGTAATGTCCTGGCAATACTCCATTGGCCTAATTAACCTTAGTAATTCTCTTGGAATCCTTGGATTATCAAAAAATAAAAGAGACCTAAGTCTTGATGCAAAATCTCTATCAAAGGCAATGTAACTAGCATCAATTTTGTCCCATGATAGGGCTGTTGTCCATAATTGCACTGGGAGGGTCTCTCCATATCTTTCCTTCTCAATGTTCACCGTTGTGCTAAAAAAATTCTCACCCTTATATAAGAACATATGCATAAGCATTGAGTACCATCCAAATGGTCTAGAAACCTTCATGTTCTTGATTCCTATTAATCCTTCATGAATCAGGTCAGCTAAGTGGGATGCAAAATCAAAAATTAATGCCAATTGGGGGTGCAGTGATTGTACCACCATGAACATGTATGGTATAGGCATATGAGTTTCCACATCATGTCCTAAAATGAAATTCAAAGACCTATAAACCCCTTGAGCTCTTTTTCTAAACAGATCTAACCTGAAAGGTGCTAGTGTGCTTGCACTGACAACACACATGGACCCAATTTTCTCCAAAAACTGCCTCAATGGCCCAGACCTCAAAAAATCTCTCTGTGCTTCATAAATCTCTGTAAACTCTTGGAATTATATCTTCTCTAATCCCACAGATGGATCATTTTGTGAAAAAACATCCCTAATTTCATCATCTGTGATGCTAATTAGGTTCCTTCCATTTATATCCTTGACACATCTTGTCACAGGATCATAACACTTGGCAATTTGTATCAATAACTTAGCATCCATGAAAACACTAGGGCACACCAACCTCTTGATGTCAAACTACCATACATTACTTAAGGGAGCACAAGAATTTCTCTGTGAAAAGGCTGACTTGAACAAAGCAAGACTGTTATCCTTGTCACCCACCTTTGCATCTCTCATCCAGTTCCCTCTATCATAGAGTGCCTCTGCAACTAAATCTCTAGGGTGTCTCAGAGTAAGCTCTTTAACCCTCTGTGCCCCATTATCAAAATGTGGAAGCAACTACATTAAATCCTCAAAAATCCCTCTTTTACCATACTTTCTTTGACCAGACAAATTTCTCTTGGGCAGCATTCTGAATCCAAGCTTTCTTACTAAAGATATGAATTATGAAGAAAAACCCTAAATTCTATCAATTGATAATAGAAAACTCTGTCGCAATACCTTCATAGAGATTTAAACAATTTTCTGAAATCAAAAAAGACCTACCAAGCACCTGAGAAATCCCCTACTCGAAAATCTTGCTTGCAAAAAAATTTATCACCAAAGAAACTTGTGAGAGTGATGAAGGGAAACAATGACTAAAATTTGATATATAACTTCATCAACTGCTTACAATTTATTCGCATGTAGCATATTAATTTCACCATTATTGAAAGTTGGCAGCCTCGGCATTCACAGGACATGAAAAATGTCTCAAAACAAAATTTAAATTCTAGTCGTTGATACATTTCTATTTCGGCACATCGGACGGTTGAGAAACCTAACAGTAGAACCCTTTAATGCTTTTTCCCAAGGCTAGTTCTCAGCCAATAAGAACATTTCAAAATTAGCCATGTGGAGAAAAAAAATGACTTAACTTAACCCCATCCAAAAAATCCAGGTTTCACTTCATCGCTATTTCGCTAACCAAAAACTGTCAGAAAAACCATCCTGAGATATAACGACAACCGTCGATGTGTTGAAATCTGACGATCACTTTTCTTAAGTAAAACCCCAGTCCCACCGAGCAGTTTGCATCTCCTTTATCTAAATCAATGGTTGTCGCTATACTGTGATGCATAAAAGATGTGCATCTCATCCTAGCAGTATAACGACCACCGTTGGATCCTATGGCTTCTTAACTATTCCATAGACAAGGCCCCACTGAGCACTTAACAAATCTTTCAAAAAATCAAGAGACAACACCTCGGATGAGTCAATACACCAGAAAAAATCCATGTCATGCATGGTGTCATAAAACACCTGGCAATCAAAACTCATCATCAACATTACGAGCCAATCAAAAAGAAACACATCAAATAAATCTCTGATAGCCAAGGACCCACTGAACAAATCACATCCTTAAATAAAAATTGACGGTCGTCACTATACCATGATGCATAAAAAACATGCATCTCATCCTCACGGTATAATGATAGCTGTAAGATCTTTCCATACTTTAATCCTCTTTAAGAACAACTCAGGCCCCATGATGACGCATTACTTCCTTCCTATCAAATCATATTACGCCATGTGTACAAAAAGTGGGGCCTTCTGACTACTCTTCACTGCTCTTTTAAAACCTTGTTAGTCACCCCATCATCATCTGAGAACCAATGAAAAATGAACAAATTGCAATAATCTGGCATCATCAGGACCCACCGGGCACCATTTCAATCAAAGGAAATCTAACGGTTGTCGCCATTTCATAAGATTAAAAGGCATGCATCTTGGGCCAATGGTATAATGACAATCATAGATCTAATTCACTAGTTAAAGGCTAGCGCTTTACAAAAACAAACGGGCCCACAAGGACAGGTGGCGCTGTGTCACTATTTCACATGTCAGAGAATCTAACAATCGGGAGTCTCATGGTGCAATGACAACCACTCATTCCAAGAGCTTTAAACTTTCAGAAAAATTAACCCAAAACTTAGGCTTTGGAGGATTTATTAATGTTTAAAGGGTAAAGCCAAAAATAAAACCTCACAGCTTAACACATAAAGTGAGAAGCAAATGGGGCAATAAAAAACACATGTTTATTTGAGTGATTAGTTTGTCCAAAAAGGCAATGGGAAATTATAACAAGATTTTAGGTTTGAAACTAGGGTTTCCCAAACACAGGACTTTCAAACATGGAACGTTTCCATCAGGTTGAAACTTGAAAATTCACCAAAATATTAACATGGAGCCAAAAACTTTAAGCAATGATAACATGTTCATAACATGTTTTTTCCCATATGTTGTGCTCTATTTTATATGTTTGTTCTAGATCACTTTAGATCATTCTTGTTTCTCTATTGGCACAAGATGACAAAGTAATCAAACATGTCATACATTTTATGCTATTTGTACCTCTCTTCTTCTATTTGTAATTAAATGTTATATGTTTTTTTTGTGTTATTGTTCATATATGTGCCTGTGTGTGTGAATTTTTTACTTGATCTGTAGACACAACACTTCAGTAAAACATTAGAGGTTAGTGATAATCAAAATCGTGCAAAATTGAAATCTAATCTAACCAAGTGATTTACTGCCTTCTAATAGGTGCGAGATTGATGTTCTCAGATTGTAATCGAGATCAATGACCTAGATGACACCTAGATGAAGGATTTGAATGCAATTCTAGATATGGAATGAATGCAATTAATCTTTTTTTTTTTAAATTTTATGATGCAAATAAGAATGAGAAATTTGATATGAATCTATTGAAAACTGATGTGCAATGAATGTTAAATGATCTAACAATGATATGAAAGCTATGAAATTCTAAACAATGATATGAAAGCTATGAAATTGACATTGATCTCACAAAGCTCAAATTCACCAAATGATTCCTCAACCTCCAATTTAATAGCATGATTGTGCAAAATATGAGATGATTTGTGAAGAGCTGAAGCCTTAATTTATAGAAATCCAAGGCTTTGGAGGTGCATGGAAGAAAGCCATAAATCACTCAAATAAACTCACCTTGATTTTTGAGTTATCTGATCATGAAAGATAGTTAATTCTCAAAATCATGCAAAAACATGCAAAAATAGCTTTTTAACTCAAATTAGAGTTTAGATCAGCTTTTTGAACTCCAAAAGGATGTTGAGTTCCAAAAAGTCAACACTTTGCATTGATTTCTGATTTAGAGTTTAACTGTTTCTTTTGAATGTGTATAATAAATATGAATTAAATAAATAAATAATTTGATTTATCCTCAACTCAACTGATTTTTAAAAATAAATAATTGATTTATGGGTTAATCAATCATTTAGTCAAACTTTTATTAAAAACTATATTATTAAATAATGACAATTTGCAATAATTAATTAAATAAAGATTTAATCAATTATTCATAGGATATTGGATTTATTGTCAAAATTAAATAATACAATTAATAATAGATAGAACTAAATTTAATAAAACAATTAAGTGGCAAATATTAAATATAATTAATTAAATATGAAAATATTCAATTAATCAAACTTTAGGATAAATGTGATTTATCGCCAAATAATCATTAAATTAAAGTTAATTAGATAATTAAGAATATTGCTAGGAATATTCCCCAATGCAGAATTTAAGATAATCAATTAGATTCAATGATGTGCAAATGTGCCTTAGGTTAGGACTTCGATGTTGATTTCGTTCGATTTGTTGATGTAGGAGGTTAATGAACATATAGCCCATTTTTGGGGTATTACATTTTTCCCCTCTTTAAATTACTGTGCAAAACACAGTGGTTCAAAGATAGTCTATGTTTGATAAAGATATGAAACTAATTCAAAAGATTAACCAATCTCAAGATAGAAACCGATTGAAACATATTATAATGGTAAGATTTGATAGATAGGAGGTCCTGAATGACCAAAGATAATGTTCACTATAGAAGCGGTAAACCAATGATTGCGAAAGAGTGCCAAAATGCCTGATTCTGAACCTTAGGATTGCTAAGAAGTGAGTGACTGATTCTAGACTCGATTGTCTTAGCAGAATCATGATAGAGGTATCACATCTCAACCCTTCCATTACTGAAGAACCAAGGAAATAACACTGATGAACCGATGGTTGCGAAAAGCTGATATAGATTACAAGATTAAGAGAATACCAGATTCATATGGATCGATGAATCTGATATACCCCAAGCGATGATAGATTTTCCCCAAGCGATGAGGACTTTTGATGAATCAGCGATTAGACATGGTTGTTGTCTTGATCACTGATGAAAGATTTGATCGATACAATTTGATTTATAGATTTTGAATGATGTGCAATACCATGCCCCCTTCGGGATTAAAATTGAAATCTGACAAGAAAAGTCAGCGTTGAATGGTTTAGAAGCATGTTAAATTGAGAAGTGGTTATACATGTTCTACATCGTTTAGAGGTCATGGAGACCAAGTTTGACTAGGTAAAACCATGAGTTGACCATAGTTAACCAAGTTGAAATTTTGATAGTTTGATGTAAGATAATCAATTAAGTTGAATACTGAATTTCTGTGATGATTGAAGGTCGAATATGCAAGCAGTTAATAATATGAATGATCTCAGATTTCAATTTTGATCTTGAAAAAGGATTCTACTTGTTGTTTCATTGGAGGACCTTCATGTATGAGTCAGCTCTTGTTAGATTTGAATAGGTGATTGAAGAATCATTTAAGATTTTGAAGTTTTTTTCATCCATTGTGAGATCATGCAAAGTGCAAAAATGAAAAGAAACATGCAAAATGAAATGCAACCTAGGACCTAGGACCTAGTCACTAATCATGTGTCGATTTGTTATCATCATTGAACTTTTAGGTAACCAGATAAATCAATACAATGCCCACTAGCCATGAAACCATAGACATATGAATATCAATTTGTATGTGCAAGAATCAATACAAAACCCACTGGTTAGACAACCATGGATATATGAATATTGATTTTGTTTTCGGAATGTCGAATTAGATATAAGCACCAAGGCACAAACGCTAGGATGACCTGAATATCATGTCCATTTTGATATAGAAATTTGTATAAGCATCAAAACATAAACATTATGATGACCTGAATACGCCTTCCGTTGCAAACACATCAAACAGGCCAGAGATCATTTGAAATCCAATGTGAATTACCCGTAGTGACCCTTTATCGTTCACATCCTTAGGCAAGATTGCGTTTCACAGTAGGAGAAAGATTTCACTCAAAAAGATAATAGTTAGATCAAACTTCCTTGAATTTTCTGGGTATCAATGGTCGAGGTACACATGGCCATCCAATTTGAGATAGAGGCTCTTATAGTCGGACACCATTTCAATCCAAAATTTCCAAAGTTGTTAGATTTTCACATACTAGCAAAAGACAAAGAAAAGATTATGCCCCTAGTCATCACTCTCTAAATCCTATAAAAGACATCATCGAGGAGCTCATGGGAACAAAATATGAAAAAATCTCAATGTGAATCAGTAAGCATACAAGGAGATAAAAGCATGTGAAGCATAGATTGTTTTTCAATTTGTGTTTTGATTGTGTTGTTGTAGATGCAAAAATCCTTTCTAGAGACAAGATAGACTAACTGACTTAACTTGAAGCTTCAAAGGACTTTGACTAGATATGACATGTATAAGATACATTGGAGGCCATAGGATATGACATTGGTTGCCCCCAAGTTTGAAACATTGATAGGATACAGACGCCTGTCGATTGGTGTACAAACTGACTTTATTGAAATAAGGATATATATAGACCGGAAGATATGTACAGACTAAAGCAAGACTGACAGCTGGGAAAGACCAAGATTGTGCTAATAGATGGAGCATATTGAACAAGTGGCACCTGTTTGCTGAGTTTTCACCATCTTGGCAGAGATTCTATTTTTGCTACCAAGGCGCCTGTTTCCAAGTTTTCACCAAGGCACTTTTTTTCTTTTTCTTCTTTTTTTTTTTTTGTATTTTTCAATTTTTCAATTTTTTTTGTACTTTTGATTTTTTTGTGAATCATCAAGGCACCTATTGCTAGGTTTTCACCAAGATGTTCATTTTTTCAGGACTTTTTCCAATTTTAAAGATTTTTCAGGATATTTACCAAGTACTGAATGCCTACGGCATAGAATTTCTTTAGATGGAGAACGTTGATTAGTTCTCAGAGCTGTTCTCCTTCAGTCATTGAGAGTTGACAGGCACCAAAGCTAAAAGTAGCAGTGATAACAAAGGGACCCAACCAATTGGGTTCAAACTTCCCCTTGTGTTCTCGATGTGATTGATTTTTAGGATTTTCTCTCAAGACTAGATCACCAACCTGAAATTCTCTGTGTCTGTTTTTCTTGTTGTAGCCTCTAGACATTCTTTTCTGATATACTCTGAGATGATCATATGCTGCTTGTCTATGCTCATCTAGTAGTTCAAGTTCTTGCAACCTAGACACTCTGTAGTCATCGTCGGTGACAAGTCCATGCATTCTAATTTTGAGTGATGGGATTTCAACCTCAATAGGTAGTACCGCTTCAGACCCATAAACTAAAGCAAATGGTGTAGCCCCAATGGGTGTTCTGGTACTATTTCTATAGGCCTGGAGAGCTGGATTGATCATGAGATGCTAGTCTCTTCCTATTTTATTCACTGTTCTATGCAAGATTTTTAAGAGATTTTTTTTTGAAGCTTCAGCTTGTCCATTCCCTTGAGGATAGTATATAGAAGACCAATGTTGTGTAATCTTGAATTTAGCACATAAGTCATCTAGGTCCTTGTTCTTGAATTGTCCCCCATTGTCTGTGATTATAGAGTAAGGAATCCCATATCTGCAAATGATGTAGTTCAGGATGAACATAGAGATCTATTTCCCCGTTGCTTGTGTTAGAGGAACCACTTCTACTCATTTTTTAAAATAATCTATAGCTATGATTATATGGGTATGTCCACTAGAAGAGTGCGGATGGATAGCACCTATGAGATCAAATTCCCATTGTTGAAAAGGCCATTGTATAGTAAAGGGAATAAGATCTCTCCCTGGAGCATGAATCAAGTTGCCATGTACTTGACACTGTTGACATTTTTTAGCAAATTTAATAGCCTCTTTCTCCATTTCAGGCCAATAGTACCCAGCCCTAATAAGTTTTTGAGCTAACATTAAACCGTTCGAGTGTGACCCACATATACCCTCGTGCACTTCCTCTAATGGACGTTGAGACTCTTCCCATTCTAAACATCTAAGAAATGTACCATCTAGACCTCATTTGTACAGATCATTACCAATGATGACATATCAGGATGCGGTATGGATAAGGTTTCATTTCTCAAAATGGTTAAAAGAATCAAGAATGATTTGGTCATGGAGATAGGATAATAGATTTTTGTAGCGGGATGAATCATAACCTACAATAGTGCAGATCATGCGGGTTTCAGGGGAGTCATATGCAGGATAGGATAGGGCTTCCACCGGGAACTCATAGCATAGCTCATGTTCAGGCTACTATAAGAGAGTAGATAATGTTGCCATTGCATCAGCAGCCTTATTCTCCATTCTGGGTATTTTCTCAAATGTGATAGATATGAAGTATTTCTTTAAATCATCTACCATTTTCTTGTAAGGAATGAGCTTTTCATCTTTGGTTTGGTACACATCATTGACTTGGTGGATAACCAATTGTGAGTCTCCATGAATGTGTATCTCTGTAACTCTCCACTGTATTGCCATTTTCATACCATTGAGGAGTGCCTCATATTCATCAATATTGTTTGTGCAAGGAAACTTTAATCTGAATGCTTTTGGTATCAAGTATCCTTGAGGAGTGATGATAAATATGCCTACTCTAGATCCATTCTGTGTGTAGGATCCATCAAATAATAACTACCATTCTCTAGAAGAGAGGTGCGTGATAGAGGAATTGGGAAATTCCATTTGCATGGGTGTAGCATCAAACAGTGATGCTTTAGCTAATTGATCAGTAATGACCTATCCTTTGATAGCTTTTCTTTCAACATATTCAATGTCAAATTCACTCAAGAGAATGACCCATTTAGCTAGTCTACCTGTGAGGGCAGCTTTTCTTAGTAGGTACTTCAGTGGATCAATCTTAGCTACCAAATGAGTGGTATGAGCTAACATGTAATGTCTCAATTTTTGTGATGTGAAGATCATAGCTAGACAAGCCTTCTCAATCATTGAGTAGTTCTTCTCATAGGCCACTAAAGTTCTATTGATATAGTAGATGTCTCTTTCCTTCTTGTTCTCATCATGTTGTGCTAGCAATGCCCCCAGTGATGTATCTATTGTGGAGACATATAATATTAATGGCTTCCCATGAATAGGAGGCATCAAGATAGGAGGATTTGATAGATAGTTCTTGATGTGGTCAAAGTTCTTTTCACATTCTCCATTCCATGCAAAGGTCACACCTTTATGTAATGTCTTTGTGAAAGGTTGTGATATGTCAGCAAGCTGTGATATGAATCTTCTGATGGACTGTACTCACCCTTGCAAAGTTTTCATTTGACTGATATTCTTGGGAGGTTGCATCTCTATGATAGCTTTTACTTTAGCCAGATCAACTTCAATACCTTTCTTGGAAACTATGTATCCTAAGAGTTTTCCAGAAGTGACACCAAAAGCACACTTCTTAGGATTTAGTTGGAGACTAAATTTTTCCATTCTGTCCAGGATCATGCTCAAGTCTGTTAGATGTTTAGTTCTAATCATTGATTTAGCTAAGGTGTCATCCACATAATCCTCCATGGTGTGATGCATCATGTCATCAAAAATAGACATCATTTCTCTTTGATATGTAGCACCCGCATTCTTAAGCCCAAATGGCATAACATTCCAATAGAAGGTTCCCCATGCACATGTGAAAGCAGTTTTCTCTTGGTCTTCTGGAGCAATTTTGATTTGGTTGTATCTATAAAAACCATCGATGAGGGAATACATCTCATAACCCACAATCATGTCCACTATCATATCAATGTTGGGCAGTGGAAAATCATCCTTAGGGCATGCTCTGTTCACATGTCTAAAGTCTATGCACACTCTAACTAAACCATCTAGTTTTGAAATAGGTACAATAATGGAGATCCACTCAGCATAGTCTATGACACGGATGAATCTAGATTTTAGGAGTTTTTCTAATTCAGCTTTGACTAAGAGTGCAACATGAGGATGCATCTTTCTCAAGTTTTGCTTGACCAGTTTTACTCCAGGAGCAATGGATAGATGGTGCATGATAAGATTTGGATTCAACCCTAGCATATCTAAATATTTCCATGCAAAGTTGACCTTTTTTTCTGATAAGAATGTAGTGAATTTATGTTTCTCTTCTTTTGATAAGGATTGTGCTACATGTACCAATTGTGGTTCATCTGTTGTACCCAAATTGATGGATTGAGTGGGCTCAATCAAAAATGGAGATCTATCCTATAAATGACTCAGAAGGACATCAAATATCTCATCCTTAGGTGCCTCAGAGAGGTTTTCACCTTTGTATATGTCTTTTCTTTTTACTTTTGTAGGTTCTGAGACTGCCACAAAGTGGTTTTCACCCTCAGAACTCTTCTTCTTTTTATTTTTATTCTTTTGACTAAGATATTTGATGTCCGAATCGGTCATGCTAACGCTCGGTTCACTAATGGAAGTCCTCATAGGTTCAACTACATTGAGGTAGCAATCAAGGGCATAGTCATTGGGAAAGGTGTAGATATCATGGCTTGGGTTCGTGGAAGTTCGGTCAATAAGGTCAGGACGTTGGATAATCAAAGCGGGAAAGGCTTGGGATATGGCGTTCACTGATATGGATCTATCATCATTGGTACTAACCTAACGCTCAAGTTTGAAGGTGATATTACAACTCAAAATGTTCAATTCATGAATAGGCTCACTATTATCATGGGAGTCCTCTTCAGCCATAGGTGGATCAGACATGTTAAGCTCATTGTTTCACTCTAGACCTACATTGGGTTGAGGTACATATTGGTGAATAACATCAATATATATCTCTGTGATAAGCTCATCTTCCTATGGAATGGCTCCCCATTCATAGTCATTTGACTCAGCTTCTAATTCAGGATCTCTAGGAAATCTTAGAAAATGTGTGAAGTCAGGATGAATACCCCAACAGGGGTTACCGTCAGTTTCAAACTTGAATTCATATTCATGGGAATCAGTGTCATAATAACTACCACCTTCCTCTTGATCAAATTGATTGCCTTCGATATTAGTTGGTTCTTGTGGTGCAACCATCTCTTGCTCTATAGTAGGTTCTTGTGTTTTTACTACATTGATTCTTCTTATTGGATCATTTTCAGAATCAAGAAGATCTTTGATTTCTTTAGGAAAACATTCATAGGGGATGAGCTCTAAACTATTTGAATCACTATCTGATGATTCTATTTCCTCTTTCTTAAGAAGGGGTTCTCCTAGTGCAATTTGTTCTATGACATGAGAACAATTTCCTTTGAGGTGATATGGTTTCTTCTTAAAGCCTAAGCCAATGGTATCTTTATTTGCTTTACCAGTATGTGAAATGGGTGTCACAAGACCTTTTCCTCTAATTCCTAGAGGTCCTTGACCTGGATATCCCATCTTAGCTATCAATTTTTTCCCTGGACCATATGAATCCGAAGGAATTTTAGGTACTATAGATTCACTAGGTTGAACCATTTTGGATTCATAATCATCTTTGTATAGCCATGTTAACACAGCTTCATCCTCTTCAAACTCTTGCTTGGAAATTTGTTCTGCTACAAAATTCTTTTTATATGCTTCCATAGGTTCCTTAGGTTCTAATTTGGACTGCTTCAAAGATTGTCCATATGACTTGGGTGAGATAGGGAGAGATGTCAAAGACAAGACTGGCTCTATAGTGTATTCTCCCATCCCATTTTCTTTGATATTGACCTCCTTAGCAATGTCTTCCATTTTGGAGGTTGAAGCAACATTTTGCGGCTTAATGGGAGATTCTTGATTATTGGGAACAAGCTTATCAGCATTTTCCTTCAATGTATTGCAAGTTGTATTTAGATCTACTGGGATAGTAACCTCTACTCCTTCATAGGGGAATTTCAAGCATTGATGATACGTAGAAGGGATAGCTTGCATTTCGTGTATCTAGGGTCTCCCTAGAAGTATGTTGTAAGCCAAAGGCAGATCAAGCACCTGACATGTGGTATCTTTGATTACTGGGCCCACTTGGATGGGTAAGACAATGGTGCCTTTAGAAGATCTTTCTTGTTCATCATATGATTTTATGGTTATCTTCTTTCGAGGATCAATAGCCATTTCTAAGAATCCCAACTATGTGATTAAGCTGTAAGAATAAATGTTGAGGCTAGTGCCACCATCTATCAACACACATTTGACTCTATGATTCTGGATCAAGACTTCTATGTGTAAGGGCTGATTATGTGGGTGACTCAAAGAGTTGTCATCTTCTTATGAAAAGGAGATATATTGTGGAGATGTAAGATGACCAACCATAATCTGGAACCTGTCTAGATCTAGGTTATTAGGAACATTAGAGTCGAGAAAAGCTTTGTCTAAGACATCTTTGTGAGCTGGAGATATTTGAAGTAACTCAAACATAGAGATTTTAGCATTTGTGTGCTAGAGCTACTAGACAATGCTATAGGATGTAGGCCTTGTATCCTTTGCATTGGAAGATTTGGAAGCAACCTTCTATTTGGAAGCAGATGAAAGATTGAAAGGTATCTTAGGGACATTTGATGAATCTTGGATTTGTCCTTTCAGATGAGCCTGAGCTTGTGATCTGGTAACCGCATTAGCTAAGGAATGATTTTCATCTCTCCGTACAATGGTGATGATATTGCAACTCTCAGAGAGGCACGGTTCAACCATATTGATGACAGCATTGTTTCCAGGGTAAGCATAATTAACTTTTGCCCCCATGTTAGGCTGAGAATTTGAAACTCCCTTGCCATGTTGTGGAAACAGTTCTGTAAATGCTGTGTGATTTTAATTTCTTGTAGGATTATCATTGGTGATATCTCCTTGATCTATCAAATCTTGAATGGTATGTCTCAAGTGGAAATAGCCATTAGTTTTGTGGCCTTTACTCCGATGGAAAGAATAGAATTCATTATCTTTCCACCAATGTGGCTTTGGATCTGGATCAGAGTGTCGGATTGGTGGTAAAGAGATGATGTTATCAACCAATAGGGTTTTCATAGCTGATTCTAAAGATTCTCCCAGAGGAGTAAACTTTCATTTATTATCCTAGTGTTTGAATGGCTTCTTTAGAGATCATTTGGAAGATTTTTTCTCTGAAGCTTTAATGGCTTTGGTGCCAAGAGTGAGATTGTAGGCTGATGCCTTTGATGGGGCATGGATAGTGTCAACAATGCCATTGGTGATGATGCCTTTTTTCTTGTTCCAGCTTTTGTTTTTATCTTTTGAGGTAGATCTAGATTTAGACTTGTCCTTTTGAAGTGTGATTTCTCCTTTCTTGACAAGTACTTTCTCAATCTTGATTGCATTATCCACCATTTTATCAAAAGATACATGATCTTGCATTTGTAATGGATAGTTGAGTTCTGGAACAAGGTTATTGGTAAAGATTTTGAGTTTCTCCATTTCGAGAAATGATCTAGCATACAGAGAGAACTTCTTGCGCCACCTCTTGAGGAATGTTAGGAATGGTTCTCCTAGATATTGCTTGAGGTTACAGATATCGATCATGGTGACCAGATGTTGAATATTGTAGGAATATTGTTGATAAAACAATTTAATCAATTCCTCAAAAGTTTTGATCATAGAAGGCAATCTTGAAAACCACTGAATGGATGCTCCTCCCAGAGATCTAGGAAAAAGATGCATTAGATAGGTCAGTTCATGCATGAATTCCATGGATTGCATACAAAACTCTCTGACATGATCTTGAGAATCAAAGTGTCCATCATATTTGTCATACTTTGGCATCTCCACTCTTTTTGGGAATGGAGGCATGTACAAGTCTTTGTTAAAAGGGAAAGTACAAAGGGCTTCCATGGAGAATTCCTTGGGTTCCTTCTCTTTCTCAATTTTATTTAGTTTGACTTGCATAGCATGCATCTGTTTCATTATGGCCATCATCAGAGTTTCTTCCTCATGTGTGATGATATTTTCAACATTAAAGTTGGGAGGAAGTTTGGCTCCTTCCTGGGCTAATTGCAAAAAGTATGTCTCTCTATCTACTTTCAAGAAATGCCTCATCATTCTCTTGAATTCATCATCATTCTGACATCGAAGGATTTCAGAGGGTGTAGGTTCTTGGTCAGCATCATGTTGAGAATGGTGTCCCTGGGATCCTCCTCCTAGAGAACCATGTTTTGTCCCTACTTGAGACATGGTAGGAGTTTTTGGGCTCCCTAGAATAGATTGAGGAGGAGTTTGTTGATTACCTCCGTGAGTTGATGGAGGAGGTATGTAACCAGTTTTTAATCGAAAGTTACTGGGACCGTCATCTTTGTCGATACCAAAATTGATGAGTTGCTCAAGAGTTGGACCCTGGATATTGGTCAAAGGTAAGTTCTGAGATGTTTCTCCTGATTTCTTGTGTGAAGAAGCTCTAGTCTCCACCATTAAATTTGAATGAAATAGAAGAAAAGGATGAAGACTACTGAAGAATGATTTGATTTGAGAAAATCGAATGATGCAACCTTGTCAAGGTTTTGATTGATTTGAATATTTGATGAGACATGGGTGAAGGATACTGTGCCCTGGATGTATGGGTTAGATCACCCAAAAGATAGCGGACACGAGTTCTCAACACTT
The DNA here is from genome assembly GCA_027943335.1 of Chamaecyparis obtusa. Classification (NCBI taxonomy): domain Eukaryota; kingdom Viridiplantae; phylum Streptophyta; class Pinopsida; order Cupressales; family Cupressaceae; genus Chamaecyparis; species Chamaecyparis obtusa. Next base: position 393,652 of record BSBK01008042.1, on the reverse strand, counting down.
AGTCTATTTTTGAAGATTGATTGAAAATTAATAGTTATGACAAGGTTTTGACATGAGATAAAAAGGACTCAAATTGATCAAATAGAAGGCTGGATCAGATTCAAAAGATCACTCTTGGAAAATGATAGGATTCTCAATAGCTATTACTTTGTTCCTGACACAAAGATTTGTTTGACAGATTCTAGAACTAGGCTGGAAACATTAGATATCTTGCAATTTGACAATTTTCTGACAACTTTCCAAAATTTTCCCAAACAACACTCTATAGACTCGTACGACAGTGGGTAGTCTATGAAATGATAGTTGTTAAACTCATATGATAGTGGGTAGGTAACCATATGATAGTTGCAAGCAGGATTTTGACTTTCTTGAATTTGCTGGCCTAGAAACTCGTACGACACTAGGTACTCAATCATATGACAGATGGGCAGTACTGAAACAACACTTGACAAAACTTGTATGACTTTTGACTTCCTAAAATGAATTTTGACTCCAAAAAGGATTTTACATCAGATTTTACAAAATTTAAGGTTTTCAGTTTTGGATTGTTTGCAAATTGTACTGTCCAGATTTGAAGATTATACCAGATTTGATCATTTTTAATAGCCAAGTAGATAAACAAGCACATAGAATAGCAAGCAAGTGATTCCAAGCATGTCTGAAAACAATGAACAAGGGAAAAAGCAACCTTGTGCATGAACAATCAAGTGACCAAATTGTGCTAATTCTTGAGAGTACTAATTGTGTATGTTCTGAAAAGTTTTGCAATAACGCACATATATCTGAAAATGAAAAATTGGCCTCTCTAGGGTTTTTAGTAATGGTTTAACTCTACAACTTTTATGATCCAAAGGGGTGAACTCCAATCCCAACACACTAGGGTTTTTACACAGTCTGAGAACTTAATCTTCAAGAGCTTCTAGGGAGATCTGACAACCCAACAATGAACCATACCTATGGAGATTTCTTCCACAAGGACATTTATATAGCGGTTGTCACTACCACGTCTGAAATGGCTATGACCGCTTGAGGTTCTGTCAATGCAGTTTTCCCTATGAAGGGATTGTCCCCTATGGTTAACCCTCTCTAAAGGTGACTCACAGATTTATACCACAAGGGGACTTGGCTCCAGATTCAAGGTTTTGATGCCTCTTCACTTTTAACCCAAACAAAGCAAGCAAATGAATCCGACATGCTAAGACAAAGTTTTGTTTCACCAAGGTCTGTGATGTCAACCCCATGTGATCTATCAACCTCTCTGGGGAGAGAATGTATCAGTCAATAAGAGAAGATGCACTAACCAATTTTGATTCACCAAAGCTCATGATGTCAACCCCACATGATCTATCAATCTCTCTGGAGAGAGAATGTGTCGATCAATAAGAGAAGATGCACTAACCAAGTTAAATGTGAAATGCACTAAGTATCCTCCCTACCTAAAAGGATTCCATCATTAAGAATGATTTCATTGGGAATCCAATCTCTCAAGAATCATGAATAGTGTTCATAGGGCCTAATTACTATGTGAGCATAGATGTATATTCCGGAAAGCAAATCTACCAAAAGTACCCAAAAAGCAGAAAGAGGAACACTTAACACTTAAAGAGAATATAAGATGAGTCCACAAGGTGGAACACTTAATGCCTCACACAAGCTGAAAATGAGTCCCCAACTTAGAAAATAAGTGAGTTCCTAAAAGCACAAAAGGGTTGCCAAGTGGAACACTTAACGCTTCTTTCCTGTTGACCCCACTCCTTTAATGTGGCACTAACCTTGCAACCACGGGGTGGAATGAGGGGTTGGTAGATTAGTGAGTCCAATAACCCAAGATAGCAATCAAGATCAATCACAAGTATTCTAAGACTACTTAATGAATCCTTAAGGGATCACAACCTAGTATCAATTATGCAAGTGTGTAGAAATAGATCAAAGCATGAAAAGATGCACACAAGCCTGACACATAAGAGATTTATTTTAAGTCCAAATTGAAATGTTATTAGATGAAGGAGAATACTTGGGATCCTCACAACGTGCTTAGTAGATTTTACCTAATTTTTAGCAATTCTTGTTGAGCTTTTCCATGCAAGCAAGCTACGAACTCTCCAACAAGCCAACAAGCAAACAAGATATGCAAGGTATATTCAACTTATGAAAACCCTAGGGTTAGATCTAAAAATCAATTATTAGGAGCAATAATAACTAGAAATTAATCCAAATGACAACTCATATCATGCATTGAATCATATGAAAAATAAGTGCATACCCATCACAAAAATTTTATTTTTTTGCACTGCATTTGACCTAGTCAACAAGATCTGATTTTTTTTTATGATTTTGGCCACAAAAATAAAAATTCAAAATAGAGACCCCTACTAAAAAATAGAGAGCTTTCCAAAAATGTAAAAATTTTAGAAAAAATCTCTTCATTTGTGCCCTAGAGACCCATTTTACCAAAACAGACCAGTTTTTGTAAATTGACTATTTGAGCTATTATATCACATCCAAATTTAAAACACAAAGAATGGACCCCCTATAGAATTTAAAGAGCTTTCAAAATATGCTGATTTGTATCATAAATTAATTTTTTTAGGAATTTCAAGAAAAAATTATTAAAAATTCAAATCATCTCAAACAATTCTAAATTTTTTTCTGTAGCTTCCGTGATATGTCTCCAACCTACAAAAAATATTTCAGACCAAACCTCCAAGTTTTTTGGGAGATAAAATTAAATCTTTGAAACTTTAGGGTTTTAGCTCCCCAAAAAAATCAAAACTAGCATGTAAAGGAGGGTTGCCCCACGGTGGGCGCTAGAAATGTGTGTGTGAATTTTGTACCTGATCTGTAGACACAACAATTCAGTAAAACATTAGAGGTTAGCAATAATCAAAATCATGCAAAATTAAAATCTAATCTAACGAAGTGATTTACTGCCTTCTAATAGGTGCGAGATTGATGTTCTCAGATTGTAATCGAGATCAGTGACCTAGACGACACCTAGATGAAGGATTTGAATGCAATTCTAGATATGGAATGAATGCAATTAATCTATATTTTTTTTAATTTTATGATGCAAATAAGAATGAGAAATTTGATATGAATCTATTGAAAATTGATGTGCAATGAATGCTAAATGATCTAACAATGATATGAAAGCTATGAAATTCTAAACAATGATATGAAAGCTATGAAATTGAAATTGATCTCACAAAGCTCAAATTCACCAAATGATTCCTCAGCCTCCAATTCGATAGCGTGATTGTGCAAAATATGAGATGATTTGTGAAGAGCTGAAGCCTTAATTTATAGAAATCCAGGGCTTTGGAGGTGCATGGAAGAAAGCCATAAATCACTCAGATAAACTCACCTTGATTTTTGAGTTATCTGATCATGAAAGATAGTTAATTCTCAAAATCATGTAAAAAAATGCAAAAACAACTTTTTAACTCAAATTAGAGTTTAGATTAGCTTTTTGAACTCCAAAAGGATGTTGAGTTCCAAAAAGTCAACACTTTGCATTGATTTATGATTTAGAGTTTAACTGTTTCTTTTGAATGTGCATAATAAATATGAATTAAATAAATAAATAATTTGATTTATCCTCAACTCATCTGATTTTTGAAAATAAATAATTGATTTATGGGTTAATCAATCATTTAGTCAAACTTTTATTAAAAACTATATTATTAAATAATGACAATTTGCAATAATTAATTAAATAAAGATTTAATCAATTATTCATAGGATATTGGATTTATTATCAAAATTAAATAATACACTTAATAATAGATAGAACTAAATTTAATTAAACAATTAAGTGGCAAATATTAAATCTAATTAATTAAATATGAAAATATTCAATTAATCAAACTTTAGGATAAATGTGATTTATCACCAAATAATCATTAAATTAAAGATAATTAGATAATTAAGAATATTGCTAGGAATATTCCCCGATGCAGAATTTAAGATAATCAATTAGATTCAATGATGTGCAGATGTGCCTTAGGTTAGGACTTCGATGTTGATTACATTCGATTTGTTGATGTAGGAGGTTAATGAACATATAGCCCATTTTTGGGGTATTACAGTGCCCTTGTGTAGTCTACTTGGATGTTGGTAACATAGTAGCACTGATTTTTTTTCTCTTTGTGTTGCCAGCCCAAAAAGACTCATCTTAATGCCTCTCACATTCTTTTTCCTCCTTTTTTGGTAGTTCTACTTCCTTTGGGGAATGATGAAATTTTATACTTGATATAATATTACATATTATCATTTATGATCATACTAACCCCAAAGTTAGTGGAGCCCTTTGTGTTCTCTCTTTTTTCATGTGTTTATTTCCCTTGAATTTTTTATCAATAAATGTTGAATATATCCTATGGGGGAGTATTTGTAGTCATTCTATAGCATTTTTTGTTGCATTCATGATTGTGATTGTCATTGATGTCAACACAGTGATCTACTGAAGGTTAGCATAGAAGCAGATAGTCTTTGAGTTACCGCATGTGGGATATTGAAGATCAAGCTATGTGGAGTTGAGGACTTAATTTATGATGTTTCATAAGATCATGGTTAAAAGCACATTTGCAAATTCATTTATTCATGACAGTTATGTGTAATTCAGTGGAAGTAGTATTCAGGCAGTGTTACTGAGTAGTGATTTGTGGAAATCAGATGATATCTCCTAATCGGGAGAGAATCTAAGCATGTAAAGTTGTATAGATGATGAAGACATGTTGATTGTGACATGGACGTGATAGCAAGGTCAGAGGTCACATGAGTGAAGAGTTGTCTTAATTGGAAGCTGACAGTTTTATGTAATTGTGGAATTTTTATGTAACATGTGGAAGATTTTATTTTTCTAATTTGTATGCTGACTCATTTGTAATTATTTGATTGTGGTATAAAGGAAGGAATGTTTTCCTTATTTTAATGTGTAATTAAATTGTAATTTTGTGAAAGTGAATTGTGGAATTGTGCAATACTTGTTGAAAGAGTATATGTGAAGTATAGAGATCTGGTATTGAGATCTGATGAAGCAGTTGGTGCGGTTTAGCACAGTCAGAGAAGTGATAATTTTTTGAGGTCATTAATATTTTGGTATTATTCTATTGAGTAATACAGAGATCAGTTGGATATTGTGTTCAGTGATCTTTCCCTTGAAGCTGTTTGGACAGTGGGTGCTTTTGTCTTCCATAACTCCTAACAGAGTTAGAATCTTTTAGAAGGGATTCAAAGTCTCCTAGTAGGGACTGATATGTACTGAATGTATTTCATAAGACTCCTAATAGATTCCATCCTCTCATAAGTAACTTTCATATTAGTGCATCTTTTGTGGGCGTCATTCCCACCAGGGTTTGCTCCTTGATCAAGATGTTCCCTAGTCAACATATCTTGTGTTATTGTGTTGTTGTGGATGTATATCTTTCTATGGTTGTTGATTACATTTCTTACATGGTTAAAAAATTTTAAAGGTGATAAAAGTTGTATTTATCTGATAACTGATTCACCCCCCCCCCCCCCTCTTAATTATCTTGGTGGACTTTACTTTCTAACAATTGGTATCAGAGCAGTAGATCCTTAAAGAAAAAGTTTAACAACTTAAGAAGATCCATGGAAAATCATTTCAGGAAAGAAAGCCCTAAGTTTGATGGAGTGAATTTTGACAACTGGAAAGAAAAGATGAAGACACATTTACTTTATTTAGGACTATGATATTGGTTAATCAAAGAACAAGAAGACTATCATTGATGAAGACAAAATAGAAGAATGTACTAATGAGGAAAGAGATCTATTCATGTGTAACATACTTTCCAGAGAATCACTCTTATCAGCCCTTCCAAAAAATGAGTATAGTCGAGCAAAATATCTAAAAAACATCTCATAAAATTTGGTTAGATTTACGATCTACTTTTGAAGGTGATGAACATGCAAAGAAAGTCAAATTGAATAATTGGATATGTGCATTTGAAGATATAGGAATGATGGAAGATGAATCTGTTAGAAGCTATATTGGTAGAATGTCAGAAATTATTGTAGGTATAAAATTATGTGAAGGAATCAAGATAGAGAATGAAGTGATTTAGAAAATTTTAAGGATACTGACTCCTACATTTAAGTAGACAACGTAGATTATTGAGAAAGTTATACCTTGTCCTAAGAATTTCACCAGAGAAACTCTTCTTGGAAGATTAGAAGCAACAGAGATAAACTTGAGACAATCAGGAGATTTACCTAGAATGGAGACAACATTCAATGCACTTAATATCCACCCTACTTTATCAAGAAGCATGAGTGTGAGTGGAGATTACGCTAGTAGCAGTAGATCTAAGAATGAAGAAGATAGAAAGATTGAAGAAGGAATTGTCTTGCTTGTGAAAAGAGAACCAGATGATAAGAAAAAAATTTAATTTTGGACTTATCAAGAATATGGTCACTTTGCATCTAAATTTCCTAAGAGAGTAAAGAAGTATAGAAATAACTTTAAACCTTGAAGACCTAAAGAATGTTATTATGCAAATGATCAAGATTTTGAAGCTAGTATGGAGAAATCTCTAAGTGAAAGTGACAATGAGAATGATGATATAGGATTTGTAGCAATAAAGGAAGAAAATCCTAAAACAAAAGTTAAGGAAGAAAAAGCTTTAGTTTCTCAAGTAGAAAAGAAATATGATTGGATTATAGATAGTGGTTGTTCGCATCATATGACTAGGGACATGAATAAATTCATAAATTTTAACAATTATGATGGAGGAATTGTTAGAGTTGGGAACAATGCACCTTGTTTGATAAAAGGAATAGGATCTATTACTCTTGATGGAAAGACTAACACTGATGATGTTTACTTTGTGGATGGATTGAAACATAATCTTTTGAGTGTTAGATAGCTAGTTGATAAGGGATATCAAGTTTGGTTTATTGAGAAAACTTATGTAATCAAAGACAGGGATGGAAAGTTTATTGGTACTCGATCAAGAACTAGAGGTAATGTATTTCAGCTAAATCCTACTGAGATGACATGCTTGATTACTAAGATTGATGATAGTTGGTAATGGCATAGAATATTTTGTCATATAAACTTTGATAATATTGTGAAATTAATTACTACACTTGCAGTGAGATATTTGCCTAAAATTATGAAACCTACTAACATGATTTGCAAGGAATGTGTGATGGCTAAACAGAAGAGAAGCTCATTTCCCAGCAAGAAGTTTACAACAGCAGAGAAGTTAGAAATTGTTCATACAGATTTGAGTGGTCCCACAAGGACTAGAGGATTCTATGGAGAAAGGTATTTTATTATTCTTGTTGATAATTTTATAAGAATTATGTCGATTACATTTCTTAAATAAAATTCTGAAGCATTTGATAAGTTGAGTAATTAAGAACAAAGTTGAGAATGAATCTGGAATGAAGATTAAATGTTTGAGATCAGATAGATGTGGAGAACTTACTTCAAATGAATTTAACACTTTTTGTGAAGTAAATGGTATTAAGAGATAGTTTTCAGCCCCTACAACACCTGAACAAAATGGTATTGCAGAAAGAAGAAATGGGTCAGTGACTGAAGCAGCAAGAGCCATGTTATTTGAAAATGATTTGGTGAACATATTAAGGAGAGAAGCAATGAACACAATAGTATATAAAATGAATAGAGTACAAATTAGAATAGACACAGATAAGACACCTTATGAACTATGGTTTGGACATGCACCATCAATTAAGTATTTCAGAATTTTTGGAAGAAAATGTTATATTAAGAGAGGTGATGACATTGGAAAGTTTGATCCTATAAGTGATGAAGGTATATTTCTTGGTTATTCATTGAAGAGAAAAGCTTATAGATGTTATAACAAGAGAACTAAAACTATTTTTGAGAGTGCAAATGTTAAAGTTGATGAAAATTTCAAAATTCATGAAAGAATGCTTAATTATGAATCAAATGAAGGAACTCATCCTAGAACTAATCCAAAGAATGTTGAATTATTCTATGAAACTGACAGTGAATTGCAGAATGAAGGCTACATTGAGTAAATCATAGAAGAACTAAGATAGTGACACCTAACAGGAACCTATCAATAAATCATCATGTTGAGAAGATTATTGGAAGCAGAGATAGAGGAGTTCTAACATGAAATAAGGTACAAGAACAATTGTGTTTGATTTCTCATATTGAACCTAAATCTACTAGTGAAGCCTGTGAAGATGAGCATTGGATTAAAGCTATGAAGGAAGAACTAGATCAAATTGAAAAGAACAAGACTTGGGGATTGGTCCCTAGACCTAAAGATAAGAATGTTATAGGAACTAAAAGGGTATTCAAGAAAAAGATGATTGAACAAGGAGAAGTTGTAAGGAATAAAGAAAGATTGGTATGTAAAGTATACTCATAGCAAGAAGGAATTGACTGAAGAAAATTTTTCACTTGTAGCAATAATTGAAGCAGTAAGAATGTTTTTGGCTTATGTAGCCTATAAGAAATTCAAAGTGTATCAAATGGGTGTAAAGTCAACCTTTATAAATGGAGAATTAGAAGAAGTTTACATTGAGTAGCCTGAAGGTTTTCCCTTAACTCATGAAGGAGATATGGTATGTAAACTAAAGAAAGCTTTATATGGACTTAAAAAAACACCTACAACTTGGTATGCAAGACTGGATAAGTATTTGATAAAGTTAGGATTTACTAAAGGCACAATAGATAGCTGTTAGAAATAGGGAATACTAAGAGGGGGGTGAATCAGTATTCTAAAAACTTTTTCTTTCTCCCAATTATGGATATAACGGATTATCTTAGTGCATGCATAACAAAGGAAACTAAATAAAATTCATAGCAATAAAAGAAAAGAACTCATAATACATTATTTATTCTTGAGGAAACCCTAGCTAAGGGAAAACCCCAGTGGGGATGGTACCCACAAAGATCCACTAATCAAGAGTATCCTATTAAGGATGTTGACCCTGTTAGGAGTCTATTACATATATATAGTGTCGCAAGCCTGATTAAGGGACTATAGGCCTTGTTAGAAGCCTAAACTCTATTAGGCGTTGGTAGTACAAAATATGATTACCAAATGAGCCCACTACCCAAACAAGTAATATAAAATATTCACTGATTACAAATATAGGTCAAGGTACATAACCTTATACTACTTGCAAATTTGCATCAATATCTCTTCACTTCTCTTTTATTATCTCTATTACATACACATCATATATCTTGCCTATTTCTTACATTACATCATTACATCTTTATACAAGTTATTAAGATTAATAACTCTTCCAGTCGGCTTATATAATACAAAATATCTTTACCCAAGGGTTAACATCTAGGATGTCATCCCTTTATATTTTTAAGTCATTATTTTGATAAAAAAAAATAATCCCTTAACTCTTTACCAATTATGCCTTCATATTCTATCCTGTCAGCTTAACACTTTCTTTAGTAAAATTGTCATAACTTCTTTCATACATGCCCTACTAACTTGCACTCTCAGGTGAGTCTCCAATAGTCACCATAGTATCTATGTTCAAGTGCACAAGCACTAAAATTACTCCAATCAACATCGCCAATCAAAACTATCTTCGAGTACACTAGCAAAAACATTGTCTCATACTTAGACAATTTTGCATTGCGCTATGTCATACTTTCTCTCTGACCTATGCGATCTTCATGTAGAACATATGTTTCCATAATGACAACATCTATGTATCCAACTCAGCCAAATTGCCAACAATCTCCCCCTTTGTCATTGGTGGCAACATATGAGAAAATTGGCTAAGTCATAGACTTCAAAATTTCAAAATTGTGGTCATCATACAAAATATGTATATATTGTCCTTATGACTCTAAAAATCTTATCTATATACTATACTCCCACTAAGAGCATGTATCCTTGTCAATTTTCTACTATATATCTCTCCCCCTTTGACAAAAATGACAAAAAGTAAGGAGGGTAACAAAACTGTGTTCAGACAAGAGTGTTATACCTTGATTCAATATTGCAAAGCTAGTAAGCTTGCAACACAATTTGAAAAGTTAATCTTTATGGCCTCTAACTCTTTCTCCCATGACTTCTTAATCAAATCTGCAACACTAAGTAGTGCGCACAATCCATAAGATACAATTTCACATGCTTGGAGATTCTAAAAACTAAACTTCTAAAAAGATGTCTTGGATGAAATACATTCTTCCAGTTGTCCTTCAACAATGCTCAATTTTATAGAAACATGCTCTCTAAAAAGAGAAAATCTCTTCAGCTTCCTATCCTTGTCATCTTGTGAAATTCTTATTTCATCATAGATCTTGTATATTTTCTTCTCAACATCAAGTACCTTCACATTAGGGCTTGAAAGAAGGTTTATCTTAGTTTGAATTTTTGCTTCCTTAGTCTTCATCTTCTGCACTTCCTCTGCTATCAAGTTCTCTAATTGTGTACATTGAATGTACAAAGATTTTCCTCTTTCTAAATTCTTTCTCAAATCTTTTATGCAGATATCAAGATTGTTATATCATTCTTGATGTTATGACTTATGTTAAAAAGTGTTTTGGCCTCATAGGCTGCTTGACCCTTTACCTTTGCTATATCAGATAAGTTGGTAAACTCATCATCAAATGTGTTCATCACTTTCTTTTCTCTTTCTAGAGGGTCTACTTCTGTAATTTGTGTGGTTACAATGCCTTGTAACTTCTTAGTAATCTCCTTAAGGCATCCTTCAAGGCTCTTTATGTTCTTGTTCTTTCCAATAATTTTGTTCAAAGATGTGATCAATTCCATCTTATCATCATCATCTACTTCCTTTCCCAAATTCTCAAATATAGAACTAATTTGAGTTTTCTCACCAATCTCAAGTGTAAGACTTACTTCTTCTAGGGTGGGAATAGATACTTGCTTCTCTGTCACTTTAGGTTCTACTATTTTGGTTTCTATCTTCTCTTCTCCTTTGGCACTGTCCTACTCTTCAAAAGTTGAATTGTCAACAATGTTTTCAAGGTTCTTAAATAAGTTATCATCACTATCCAAAGTGATCTTTGTTCCTTCAACATTCATTTCTTCATCCTCAATATTGATGGCTAGTGGAGAGGGAATGTCCTACTATTCTACTTCTTCTACTTGCTCTGTAGGTTCAACTTCAACTGATGGTTTTCCAGCATTCTCTGTCATAACCTTAATAATTGCTTGTTTTGTCTCCTTGTTGATTTCTTCATACTTACCTCCCATAATCTAAATAGTTCTCTTCTTGGTTCTCAAATGGGTGTTTAGATCCTTCATGATCTATTTGAAGTGATCTTCATCTCTCACATCACATAACTTTCTTACAAGATTTTCTATTATTGTTATATCTTCCTCTGATGTTCTTTTCTTTTCGTTTACAAGCTTCTTATACAAGTCATCGGGTATCTTACCCTAAATTGTATCAAATTTCTTATCAAACAAAATCATATGCTTTGCCACTGCATTTTCTAGGTTCAATCTCTCTGCATAATCATATAGATCATAATATTTATTCATCTTTGTAAAGTCTCCATCTTGTATAATTTGTTCATTCACTTTTTTAATTCTAGGTTTCCAAGTTTTCTTCTTAACAAGAGTATCTTCATCATCTTTAATCTCTACAATTTTTCTTGGAACTAGTGGCACTAATGTCTTCTGCCTCTTACCTGGTCCAGTAGCAATCTATTTCATTCTTTTACTAGGTGTGGAGGAGGATGATCTAGTGGATTTTCTTGCTTCTAGATCTTGCTCTGTTTCTTCCACTTTTACCTTTACTTGTGTCACTTCTTGTTGTACTGCAACTAATGATAAAGGTGACATTGACAAAACTTCTTTTTGTCTAATTTCTCTAACTGTAGCTACTATCTATTTGGCTATCAAGAACTCATGTTTAATCATTCCTGTATCTTTTAGTATTTTCTTGAGTGTACTTTCAACTCTTTTCTTAGACTGTTTCTCTTCGAGGATAATCTTTGTGGAGTTGAAGTTCTCCTCAAAGGTTCTAAACCTGTGACTTTGAATCTAAATTTCTCTTAAGTAGTCTACTCACATATTCTTTTGTCTCAATCTCAAAAATTTCATAGCCAAGAGGGTATATGAACTCTATTCTAGGTTCTACTGCTTTAATGTATGTAAAGTCAGTATCAACCATGAAACATATCTCATTTTTATACTTTTCTACTAAGGAATGTGGGATCCTTGATCTGCTTGACATCAAATTTTGAAATGTTTTGATTACTAACACTGCACTTTCATTTACCTTATCAATAACATGTCTCATATACACTTTTTTAATCCTTTCCATTGTGGTTTGGCCATCATTCCAATCATTTCCAATGGTGTAAGGAAATCTTCTCAACAAATGGAAAAACATATAGGTGATCAATGATGAGAATCTAAACTATGAATACTTAGTCTTCTTTATCTTTTCCAAATTGTCAAACAACTAAATTCTCAAAATCTCACACATGTCAACTTGAACTCTATCAACACACATTAAATATGTTGCATTTATCATTCTTGTTGCCATGTCATCTTCTCTAGAGTTAGCACAAAACTTAGTTATAAGGATCTTGCACAAATATTTGACATCATCTTGTTGAATCTTGCTAATTACTATGCCCCTACTATTGTAAGATGAATTTGTGTTGTCTATAACTATTTTCCTCATGTTCTTCTCATTCAAAGGAATGGCTCTAGTTTTAGAAAGACTAGTTACCTCATGAATTAGGTTAGCTATGATATCTATCACTCTATCATCTAACCAAAACTTCCCATTATGAATTTTGCTTAAAATAATCTTGGTACATTCTTCATTGTCAAACTCATATTGTAAGGCATACTTAACAATTTCATTATCTTTCAAATGCTCAAACCCTACTTTCAATGACATATCCTAATTGTAGATCTTTTGATATTCTTTTGTGAAATCACTATCACTGAGAGTCTCTAGCTTACATCCCAAATAACTTCTAACATTTTCTAGATGTAAAACTTTGTCAGGTACAGATGATAAAGCTAACTTAGGATCATCTTCTAAGGGTTCTACTACTTCCCTTTTCATCTTAGGTCTATTATTATCTCTGACATTATGAATCAAAGAAACATCCATGACTTCCACTAATTCCTTAACTGATTTAGAGATCTACCAAGTAAAATACCTTGATTCCGTGATTTAGGGCTTACGTAGATTTGGCACGAAAAATCCTTCACCAAATCCTTGCAAAACACTTCAAATCACTGCTCTTCGATCTCCTTAACACTTGTATTTTCTTTGATGATCAAATAATACTGATCATAACCTTTAATCATTTCAATCTCACATAGATCTGACATTGCATTCAATTCTTTTGCTGCTTCTTTCCAAAAAGTTGATTCTGTTAACCTACAAAACTTAAGACTCCTTGCAATCTTGCAAAACATAATATTTTTCTATGTGCTCTTAACCATAGCATCAGTACATCACATAATACCTTGCATTAACTGTGAAACACTTAATTCATCATATATCAACTTCTACACTAATCTAAGTTCCTATTCTACTGTAATTTTCATGAATTAAGTACTTTGAGATGGATTAGGTAGAGATTTATTCTTACCACGTGATACTTCACCTTTCTGGTTACCTTCAGTGCTGAATATGTCTTCTTGATCTGTGCTTTTAACAAACTTCACTTCTTCTAAATTACTACAACATCCTTTCTGACTATTACTTGTATCTTCATTTCTCCTTGCATGACTTCTAGGGTTAGGATTAGGATGAAAAACTCTATTGTTCATTCTGAAAAACCTTACTATATGTCCAATCTTGTTACATATCTAAAAAACTATTCCATTGTTTCCATATCTTGGTCCAGGCTGATTTATCTATGATCTACAATTTCTAGCAATGTATCCAACCTTGTTGCATCTATTACATACTACTCCATTTCTTTTGTTCATATCTTCAGTAGATTTCTTATCTTCCTGGTTAGTATTTCTAAACATTCTACTACTATTATTATTCTCAACAAATTTAGGTTTTCTACATTCAATAGCTCTATGTCCAAAACCATGAGAATTATAACAATAACCATTAAGGGGTTTAAATTGCTTACATGTGCAATCTTTCTTCATATGACCAAAAGTATTACAAGAAAAGCATCTACCTTTGAATTCTCTTTGCATACCTTTAGGTGACTCCTCTCGCTTAGGTCGTTCTTCTTCTTTAGGTGTCTCTTCAGATTTGTCAGTTTCATCTGATTTCTTCTTATCTATTCTTTCAAACATTTTCAGATCTAGTTCCTTGCTTTCTTCACTTTCTTTAGTTGTGTTGAATCCAAGACCAATTTTATCATAGAATGGTTTTTGATAAGATATTTTTTCATCAATCTTCTCACTATTTGAATATAGTTTTCAAGTTTCTTCTTAGATTGAGTTAGTTCACATTTCACAATTGTATTGTATTTCTCAAGTTCAGCATACTGCAAATTAACTTTCTCAAGCTTAGATGTTACTTTACCAAGTTTAGATTTTAGTCCTTCATTTTTTATCTTCATATTTTCATTCTCAGATTTCAGAGTTGCTTCATTCTTGCCATTTCCATCTTTTAGACTTGCTATCTTCAATTCATGTTTAAGGATCTCATTTTCTTTTTCTAAGTTGTCATCACAATCTTCAATTTGTATTTCAGATTCCTTTTCTAATTTCAGATCTTCCAACTTGTTTTTCAATTTCTCAATGAGGTTCTTAGAATCTTCATATTTTCCTTTCAGGGTGTCTCTTTCATCAATAAGTATATCAATTTGTTCAAGAGCTTCTTCAAGATTTTTTTGTAGATGATCCATATCCATAGAGATCTTACTCAAGCTGCTAGGCTTTCCTTGAATGATTCTTTTCCGAGTAACTAAGCTCTGATACCAATTGTTAGAAATAGGGAATACTCAGAGGGGAGGTGAATCAGTATTCTACAAAAAAATTCTTTCACCCAATTATAGATATAATAGATTATCTTAGTACATGCATAACATAGGAAACTAAACAACATGCATAGCAATAAAACAAAAGAACTCATAACACATTATTTGTTCTCGAGGAAACCCTGGCCAAGGGAAAACCCCAGTGGGGATGGTACCCACAAAGATCCACTAATAAAAAGTATCATGTTAAGGATGTTGACCATGTTAGGAGTCTATTACATGTATATAGTGTCTCAGTCCTGATTAAGGGACTATAGGCCTTGTTAGAAGCCTCAACCCTATTAGGTGTTGGTGGTACAAAATATGATTACCAAATGAGCCCATTGCCCAAACAAGTAATATAAAATATTCACTAATTAAAAATATAGGTCAAGGTACATAACCTTATACTACTTGCAACTTCACATCAATATCTCTTCACTGCTCTTTCACTATCACTATTACATACACATCATATATCTTACCTATTTCTTACATTACATCATTACATCTTTATACAAGTTATTAAGATTAATAACTCTTCCAGTCGGCTTACATAATACCAAATATCTTTACCCAAGGGTTAACATGTAGGATTTCATCACTTTATATTGTTAAGTCATTATTTTGATAAATAAAATAATCCCTTAACTCTTTATCAATTCTACCTTCATATTCTGTCATGTCAACTTAACACTGTCTTTAGTAAAACTATCATAACTTCTTCCATACATGCCATACTGACTTGCACTCTTAGGTGAGTCTCCAATAGTCACCATAGTATCTATGTTCAAGTTTGCAAGCACTTAACTTACTCCAATCAACATCGCCAATCAAAACTATCTTCAGGGACACTGGCAAAAACACTATCTCATACTATGACAATTTTGCATTGTGCTCTGTCATACTTGCTCTCTGACCTATGTGATCTTCATGTAGAACATATGTTTCCATAATGAAAACATCTATGTATCCAACTTAGCCAAATTTCCAACAACAGTAACTTGTACACAAAAGAAATTGAAAATGGTTTGTTGGTTGTAGTTATTTTTGTTGATGATATTATCTTTGGAGGAGAAGATGAAGCTAGTGATAAATTTGCAAATGAAATGAAGACTAAATTTGAAATGAGTATGTTTGGTGAGATGAAATATTTTTTAGGATTATAGATAACATAGAATAGTGATGGTACCTTTTTATGTCGAAAAAAGTACTTGAATGACTTATTGAAGAGATTTGGAATGGAGAACTGTAAGGCAGTTGGAACACCTATGGTAACTAGACACAAGTTATCTAGTATAGATGAGACTCCTATAGTTGAACAGAAGAAGTACAGATCTATGATTGGAGGATTGCAATATTTAACTCATACAAGACTAGATATATCACATGCAGGTGGAATTGTTGCAAGAATTCAAGCTGATCCCAGAGAATCACATTATGCAGCAGTAAAAAGGATACTGAGGTACTTAAGAGGCACAATTGAATATGGATTATGATATGAAAAATCTGATGATTTTACCCTATGTGCATATATAGATGCAAATTGGGGAGGTATTGTTGATGACAAAAGAGCACAAGTGGTGGAGCATTTTTCCTTGGAGGAAGGTTGGTTTCTTGGTTAAGCAAGAAGCAAAATTGTATTTCACAGAGCACAGCAAAAGCAGAGTATGTAGCAGCAGCAAATAATTGTAATTAGATCATTTGGATGAAATAAATATTGAAGGATATTGGAATAAAATTTGATGTGCATGTTGTTATACGTCACTGTGATAGCACCAGTACAGTTAGTATGTCTAAGAATCTTGTACTACATTCTAAGACAAAGCATATAGAAATAAAGTATCATGTAGTGAGAGAGAAAGTGGCAGAGAAAGAAGTCAGACTTGAGTACATAAGCACAAAAGAGAAGATTTTAGATATATTTACAAAGCCTTTGCCTAAGGATACATTTGAGTATCTAAGAGGTATGCTTAAGGTTATGCCCCAGCCTAATTTTGAGAAGTGATGCAGATTGTTGCATCCATCTAGTGGTATATGAGCCTTATCTTTCTTTTGGACTAGATGTTAGTACTTCCTCTATGGGGGAGTATGTGATTCTGACCTGAGTCATGAGGACTCTAGTGAATGTATTTTCTAAAAAGTGTCTTTTAACATTGAAGTTGTTGTTGACATAGTGATATAGAATTTGTCATTGATGTCAATGGGGGAGAGGGATACATGAAAAATCATCTAGTTGAAGAGAATTTGAGGGAGAAGGTTTCAAGAAATATTAAATGGAAAACTAAAATATTTGAGCGTGAACAAGAAAATGAAGCAAGATTTGATTGATGAAGAGGACATGAAAGCATTTCAGAGCAGTAGTGTTGCAGTGTTGGTATTCATGGAAATTGGATTTTTTTCATCTATGTTTCCATCAATGCCAATGGGGGATATTGTTAGGAATGAATGCTAAATATATCCTATGGGTATTCACAGTCATTCTATAGTAGTTGTTGTTGCATTCATGATTGTGATTATCATTGATATCAACACAGTGATCTATTGAAGGTTAGCAGAGAAGAAGACAATGTTTGAGTTAGCGCACATGGGATATTGAAGATCAAGCTATGAGGAGTTGAGGACTTAATTTATGATGTTTCATAAGATCATGGTTAAGAGCACATTCATAAATTAATTTATTCATGAAAGTTATGTGTAATTCAGTGGAAGCAGTATCCAGGAAGTGTTCTTCAGTAGCGATTTTGTTAGAATAACTAAGAGGGGGGTGAATCAGTTATCCAGTGTCCCAAATCAAAATGTCTAATTCAAAACAATTTCTTCAATTCCTTATGCTCAGTAAACAATAAATACTTTAGCTATATGTGCATGTACAAATTGAAAACCTATTACTTATAACTATTACCAATCAAATCTAACATGTAATATGAAAAAACAAATATTGTAATCAACACATAACATAAGAGATTTAACATGGAAACCCTGTAAAGGGAAAAACCACCTGGAACCGGAAACCAAAAATGTTCACTCTTCTAAAGTGAGGTCAGTGAAGACCCAACCCTATTAAAGGTTACAAACACACTATCAAGTGTGACCTTGTTAGAGGATTTTAGACTAGAAGTTATCGTCCAACCAGCATTCACTATGGGGTTGATAGGATAACAATGTTCACTCTAATGAATGATACATCATAATACTTTCTAAGTCCACTCAGTTAAGAGATTTGACTATGTACAATGGTTAAATATGTAACAATAAATGATCTACCTTAATAAAACTTCAATTGCAGATTACAGATCAATATTTTGCTCATACAAATCCTCCTGATCAATATTCACTTTAGATTCAATACTGTATCAACTTACTGTCCATTGGTAATTGCTCTTTGTAGCTTGATAACTATTCTACAGCTTGGTTCTTACTAACCAGTATGATCAGAATGCATGAAAACTTCTTCACGCAAAATTTCTGTAGCATCTACTTCTTCCGGTAGGCATTTCATAATGAAACCTTAGTCTCTTATATAGACGAGTAAATCATTTTCTTTATATCCATCAGATTTTGCCACTTAATCACATTCATTGATTTTTTCACTTCAAGCTTCCTCGGCTGATGTGTCAATAACTCATTTCAATCTACTGCGTCAGATCCTTTTGATTTATGTTAGTCATCGATCATCATACCAAACATTATCCGTTGCCTTAGAATCATACACTTGCCAGCTCATTAATCTTATCAGCTAAACTAGTGATTTAATTCATTCTATCTTCGTCAGTTAATGAAGAAATGCATCGGTGAACACAAGCTTGGTTAACACTGTGCTTAGTATACACTACACTCCATCGATGTATACTGAAATGCTTTCATTTACCAATAACACTACTTTATGTCTTTCAGTTCTATTCTTCATCATAGATGAATGCAACATAATGAAGTTAATTCCATCAAGTCATAGACTCATCAACAAGTTACTCAGTGTATTCTTTATACTCATCTGACATGTACATCTTCCTTATGTAGATTTCTCTGTTCTTTCTTTCTTTCCACCTTTCTTCAGATGTGTCGGTATAGTAACTTACAAGATAAGTACTGTCAAGCTAGTTGACATCAATGAAAACATAAAACTAATTTAATCATCTTTCATTATCTAATCATCAACTTCTTAGTAATCTTAAATTACCAATTCTTCATTCAAGTTCCAAATCAATTGTAGTTCATCAATCTCTCCCTTTGGCATTGATGGCAACTCAAGTAATATGAAATGTACCATACACATACCAAACATGTATTCTAAAACTCTATAAACAAATGTTGTAAGTTGAATAGACTTAATATGTTTAATCACTATGTTACTCAACATTTGTATTGTTGTAATGCTTGTCATCAAATGTGATCTTTTCAGTTCTCTTGTTTCTGCTTTTGTTCTTAGTAACTGATCTTCAAGTCTTTTTTTAATTTCTCCCTCAGATAGTTCTCATCGGTGCAGTTTCTCTCCCTTTGTTTATCTCTCCTTTTCATATTATTTATCTCTCCCTTTGACAGAAATTCCAAAGAAACAAATAAACAAATAGCTTTTTCGATAGCCAAGTAACTCTTTGGTGTCTATCATCTTCTATGTATCTCTGTATATCGATATCTCAATCTGTTTCAATTCTTCAAACTTAATCACAACCTTGAACATGATTCAAAGTGTGAACTATGCTACATCAACATGAATGATCTTCTAACAAAATTAGGCTGATGCAACATCCAGATCACCTTAGTGACTGATAGATAGGGGACAGACCCCAAGTCTAGTCCTCAAGTATTCAAATGTGTCCTTCGGTAGGGGCTTTGTAAAGATGTCTGCAAGTTGTTCCTTAGATTTAACAAATTCTAACTTCACTTTCTTCTCCTACACTTTTTCTCTTAATTAATGATACTTAATGGATATATGCTTTGTTCTCAAGTGCATCACAGGATTCTTTGAAATGTTAATAGTACTGGTGTTGTCATAGTATATAATCACTAGATCAATGATTACCTCATTCATTCATTCCAACACTTGCTTGATGTATGCAATGTTTGAGTAGTTTGTAGCACTAGCAACATACTCTGCTTCTGTTGTTGACTGAGAAATGCAAGCTTGCTTTTTACTTTTCTAGGTTACAATTCTTTCACCAAAGAAAAATGCTCCTCCAGTGGTGTTTTTCCTATCATCTACATTTCCAGCCCAATCAACATCGGTATAAACCTTCAATTCAAACTTTCCTTCCTTAGGATACCAAATGCCATAATCTTCTATCTTTTTCAGATATCTAAGGATTCTTTTAGTAGCTATCATGTGAGATTCTCTAGGGTTATCAAAAAACCTAGCAACAATCCCCATAGCATGTGCTATATCTGGTCTACTGTGAACTACATACATTAGTTTACCAATCATGGATCAGTAAAGTGTCTGATTTACCTCTATAGTTTCATCTTCCTTTGTCAATTTGCATCTAGTAGCCATTGGTGTTCCCACAGGTTTAGCATCTTCCATGCCAAATGTCTTTAAGACTTCTTTTATGTACTTAGACTATGTGATGAATATCCCATCACTCTGCTGAATCACTTGTAGTCCTAGAAAGAATTTAATCTCTCCAAACATAGACATTTCAAATTATTTTTGCATTTCATCAGCAAAGGCTTTGCATATATGATCTTGTCCTCCAAAAATATTATCATCCACAAATATTTCAGCAATAAGAATAGTGTCATCGGTATTACCTTTCATATACAGATTGTTGTTTTCACTTGTTCTATCAAATCCAATACTTATCAAGCATGCAGTCTTTCATACCATGCTCTTGGTGCTTGCTTCAATCCATATAAAGCTTTGTGTAATCTACATTCCATGTCTCTATTGTTTGGATCAAAAAATCCTTCCGGTTGTTCTATGTAGACCTCTTCTTCAAGTATACCATTCAAAAATGCTGACTTCACATTCATTTGATAGACTTTGAATTTCTTGTGTGTAGCATATGCAAGTAACATTATAACTCCTTCTAATCTAGCAACAAGTGAAAATTTTTCACCATAGTCAATACCTTCTTCCTATGCATATCCCTTGCATACCAATCTAGCCTTATTCCTTGTAACTTCACCATTTTCATTCAGCTTATTCCTGAATATCCACTTAGTACCGATAACATTCTTGTCTTTTGGTTAGGGTACTAAGGACTAGGATTTTTTCTTCTCTATTTTCTCTATCTCCTCGTTCATTGCATTAATCCATTCCTCATTCTCTAATGCAAATTTCACAGTTTTAGGTTCAAATTCACAAACTAAGCATGTACCTTCTCTTGTTTTGCTTCTAGTTTTCATTCCAGCTTGTCTATCTCCAATAATCTGTGTCTCAAGATGGTGTCTTCTAAAAAATCTAGCCAATATTCTGTCTCTTCTTTCTTGTGCATCATGTTCAGGTTCGTTAGCTTGCTCGGCAGCTCCATTTTGTTCATCGGTTTCCTCTTCCTGCTATTGTGTATTGTTTCCCTTTTGTCTGATTGTCACAGCTTGCTAGTTCAGTAGATACTCTGGATATTCAATGTAAGTGAATCTACCATAATCTTCTAGTTCATCATACTTTCCTCTATGTTCTTGTCATCAAACTCATCAACACAAACGTTAGTACTTTCAATAATCTTATTTGTAACCTTATTCAAACATTTGTATGCTTTACTTGTAGTGGAATATCCAAGAAATATCCCTTCATCTCCTTTAGAATTAAATTTTCCATTTCTTTCATCTTTCAAACTAAAGATTTGCTTCCAAAAATTTTGAAATAACTTATAGTAGGCTTGTGTCCAAACCATAGCTCATAAGGTGTTCGATTGGTGTCCTTCTTCAGTTGTACTCAGTTAAGAACATATACAGCTGTACTGATAGCTTCCCTCCAATATGTCTAAGCAACATTTTTCTATATCATTAGTGTTCTAGCACAGTCAATTATAGACTTGTTCCTCCTTTTAGCAATGCCATTTTGCTGAGGCATCCTTGGTGCAGATACCTGTCTCTTAATTCCATGCTCATTACAGAAATTAGTAAATTCATCAAAGACAAATTCACCTCCTCTATCAGATCTTAAGCATTTTATTTCTTTTCTAGTTTCCTTTTCTACCTTATCTTTATACCACTTAAACATTTTGAAAGCTTCAGATTTCTTTTTCAAGAACATAACAATCATCAGTCTAGTATAGTCAGCAACAAAAAGAATAAAGTATCTATCACCATAATAGCTCTAAGTTCTCATAGGACCACATAGGTCGGTATGAACCAACTTGATGCAGGAGCATCCTGGGTGTAAGAGCAATCTTGCATCACCCAAAAATATTTTTGTTTTTGAATTCAATAAGGGCTATCCTGTGCAGAGCTGCTATTTATGGAAAGTTACTATTTTTGGTAATTTTCGTATGTGCTCAGAATGATCTGATTTCTTTCTTGGAGGTTCATTTTGGTCATATAAGTCTGCCAGTAAAGTTTCATTGCCAGATCAAGTGTATATTGGAAGATATTGAAGATTTTCGGTATTGGCAGCAGGGTACAGAAACTTTGAACTCAGTTTTGAAGGCTTTAGAGGCCCCGGATGAGGTCAAAAATATGGGTGACGGGTGGTTGTGTCGGTCAAGCCTATAGAGCGCTTCGTGGCATTTCCAAAATGGGGTTATAATAGCCGAGTGGGTCAACTGGTGATGACTTATGGTCTTCGGAAGTTGGGCCACCTGAAATGGCGAAAAATAATTTTCTTCAAAATTTCTGTTCGGGTTTCAAAGGTTATCTTGAGCTGACTATGATGTAATAAAATGTAAAATAAAATAATTCTAAGTTTGGTCGGCCTTATTGGCTAAAATTCTGGAACCTTCCCAGGCGGTGGATAATTGCCTATATAAGGAAGGCTGTATTATTGTCTTAGGCAGTTTAGAATAGTTCTGGGTAGTAGATCTGGGTAATAGTTCGAGGCTTTGTCCTATAGAATATTGTAAGGGAATGCCCATGTGGCTTTGCATATTGTAATTCTGAAAGTTTGTAATTCCACATTTGTGGAGATAATAAGAAGCCAATTTTCTGTTCTTGCATATTGTTGTTGTTTCTCTATTTCTGTTATGTGTTTGTGGTATTAAGGGGAGCACCCTTCATCAAGTGGTATCAGAGTAGGAGTTCTTGAGTGTGTAAACAGATCGCCGACTGTGAGGCAGTTTGCACCAGGACCGTGGCTAGGGCTTCAGCGCGCATCGCGAAAATGCCTCCACGAAGGGAACGTGGCGGAAGAGCTGGTGTTGTGACACCTGAGGTTAGAGAACTGCAGAGACAAGTGCGAGCATTGCAAGAAGAGATTCGCAGAGGAATGAATCTTAATGTCAGAGATGAAAGTGAGGATGAAGCCGAAGAAGAATATCAAGAAGGAGAAGTTGAAATTGTGAACCAGGAGGAAGAAAGACTTTTTCGGGCGATTTCCAAGATTGGGAAAAGACCTAAGATTGAGGTTCCTACATTTTCTGGAAATCTTAACCCAGAGGAATTGATCGACTGGATCAATGAATGTGAGGAATATTTTGAGTATGAAGATGTTGAGGATCCTGATAGGGTCAAATTTGCGAAGGCCAGACTGAAAGGTCATGCGAAGATATGGTGGCAAGAGATTCAGTTGGAGCGAAATAGAAGGGGAAAGGAGAAAATCATGAGATGGGATCGGATGGTGGATAAATTGAAGTGACAGTTCATTCCTGTTGATTATGAGCTTGACCTACTGAAGAAAATGCAAAGTTTGAAGCAAGCAGGAAAATCTGTTCAGGAGTATACAGAGGAGTTCTATCGACTCCTCATCAGAACAGGCCATGCCGAAGCTGATAAGGAGAAAGTTGCCCGATACCTTAATGGGTTAAGGCCAAGCATTCAGGAGGAGTTGAATCTGGTTCGAATGAACAGTATTGAGGAGGCATACCAATTTGCCCTAAAAGTAGAGGAAAAGCTGAACAAGAAGTTCAAGAGCAGACAAAACGGAAGAGGTCGCAGTGGACGATCTGGTGGATGGTCATATGGTGGCTGAAATGAAGACCCGAAAAAGAAGGATGTGGCCAGTAACAATCAGAATCAGCGTGAAAATAATTCTAATCACTTCCAGGATCAGAATAATAGAGATCAGAGAGGAAGAGGAAGAGGACAAGGATCTGGAAGAGGAGGCTTCCGTGGAACGTGTTTTCACTATGGAGAAGAAGGTCATAGGGCATTTGAATGTCCTCAGTGCCAAGGAAGAATAGACAGGAGAAATGAAGGCCAGGCCAGAGTTGCACATGTAGATGAAGATGCTAGATCATCAAATTCTGAAGATGCTGAAAAAGGAGAAACGTTGATTAACAGAAGAGTCCTGTTGAGTGGTGAGAATGAACCTGAGAAAAGAAGGAGCCTGTTTTGCACCAGGTGCAAGTGTGAAGGTAAATGTTGTGATGTGATCATTGATAGTGGAAGCACTGACAATTTGGTGTCAGAAGAGATGGTGACAAAGTTGAAGCTCAAGAGACAGAAACACCCACATCCATATCGGATTGCCTGGGTACAGGATGACCACAAGGTCATGGTCAATGAACAATGCCTGGTGAAGTTCAAGATTGGCGGATACCAAGATGAGGTATTGTGTGATATCATATCTATGGATATATGTCATATGTTGTTGGGTAGGCCGTGGCAGTTTGACAGATGTGCTGTACACGATGGTCGTGCGAATACCTATTCCTTGACAAAGGATGGAGTGTGACATAAGCTAAAGCCATTGAAGGAGACCGAAGAAAAGGTATGTGGTAATGCAAGAATAACATTTGTTGATGGGAGGAAATTCCTAGATGGTATGAGGCATGAGCATGTATGTTTTGCTTTAATTCCAAAAGCTGGTAAAGAGGAAGTAGAAGATGTTCCTGTAGAAGTTGCAGATTTGTTGAACGAGTTTCAGGATATTGTATCCGATAACGTGTCTGATGGATTACCACCAGTCAGAAAGATCAGCCATCAGATGGACTTGATCCCAGGAGTGAGTTTGCCGAATAAGGCAGCACACAGAATGACACCTGCAAAAAGTGAGGAGTTGAACAGACAAGTACATGAACTGTTACAGAAGGGGTTGATTCGAGAGAGTCTGAGTCCCTGTGCTGTACCAGCGGTATTAGCACCAAAGAAGAATGGAGAGTGGAGGATGTGTACAGATTCTAGGGCAATAAACAAGATCACAATCAAGTACAGGTTTCCATTGCCACGAATGGATGATATTATGGACTGTTTGAGTGGAGCTGTGTATTTCTCAAAGATAGATCTGAAAAGTGGATATCATCAGATTCGAATCAGAGAAGGAGATGAATGGAAGACTGCCTTCAAGACAAAGGAAGGACTATATGAGTGGTTAGTCATGCCTTTTGGGCTAACCAATGCACCGAGCACTTTCATGCGGCTCATGAATGAGGTTCTGAAAGAATTTCTGGGTAAGTTTGTCATAGTTTACCTAGATGATATTTTGATTTTTAGCAAGACATTGGAGGAACATATGATGCATATTCATATAGTGTTTGAAAAGATGAGAGAAGAGAAATTGTTGATTAATTTGAAGAAGTGCAGTTTTGTGAAGAAAGAGTTAGTGTATTTGGGATTTGTAGTCTCAGCAGAAGGTCTAAAAATGGACCCAGAAAAGGTACAGGCTATCCTTGAATGGCCTACTCCAAGGAATGCTACTGAGGTAAGATCTTTTCATGGTCTAGCTAGCTTTTACAGAAAGTTTATCAGAAATTTTAGTAGTATTTGTGGACCCTTGACTGAAACAATGAGAGGGGATAGAAAAGAGTTTAAGTGGACTAATGGGGCAGAAAAGAGTTTTCAATTATTGAAACAAAAAGTTACAGAACAACCTGTTTTAGCACTTCCAGATTTTAATAAGGTGTTTCAAGTAGATTGTGATGCTAGTGGTACTGCAATAGGAGCCGTTATGAGCCAAGAAGGTAAACCTATTGCTTATTTCAGTGAGAAGTTAAATGATGCCAAGAGAAAATATTCTGTTTATGATCAAGAATTTTATGCTATAGTTCAGGCATTAAAGAAGTGGAGACATTATCTACTTCCTAAGGAGTTTGTTTTGTATACTGATCATCAAGCTTTGCAATATTTGAATAGTCAAGGAAAGTTGAATCAGAGGCATTTGAAATGGGTTGAGTTTTTGCAGAGTTATACATTTGTTTTGAAACACAGGAGTGGAAAGTCTAATAGGGTTGTAGATGCTCTTAGCAGAAGGCAACTATTGCTGACAGAAATGTAGATTGAAGTGGTTGGGTTCAAGGAACTCAAGAATTTGTATCCAGAGGATCCTGATTTTGGTGAAGCTTGGAAAGCTTGTACAGAACCTGTTACTCTAGACAGGATGAAATGGCTGGATTTCATCATCCAGGACGATATGCTATTCAAAGGGAGTCAATTGTGCATTCCACGAAGTTCTATGAGGGAGAATCTCATCAAGGAGAAGCATAGCGGAGGATTGGCTGGACATTTTGGTCGTGACAAAACCCTTTCTTTGGTTAGTGAGAATTACTATTGGCCACAGTTGCAGCAAGATGTGAAGAAGTTTGTACAGAGTTGCAGAGTATGTCAGATGGCAAAAGGAGTGAAGCAGAATACAGGGTTGTATCAGCCATTACCTATACCAGAGAAGCCTTGGGAGGATATCAGCATGGACTTTGTTCTTGGTTTACCGAGGACTCAACGGGGACATGATTCAATTTTTGTAGTAGTTGACAGATTTTCGAAGATGGCACATTTCATTCCCTGCAAGAAGACTAATGATGCTGTTCATGTAGCAGAATTATTTTTCAGAGAAGTAGTGAGACTTCATGGTTTGCCAAAGACCATAGTTTCAGATCGGGACACTAAGTTTGTTGGATATTTCTGGCGTACATTGTGGAAGAAGTTGAAGATAGATTTGAAGTTCAATTCATCACATCATCCACAGACTGATGGACAGACAGAGGTGGTGAATAGGAGTTTGGAAAATTTGCTGAGATGTTTGGTTAGAGATAAGTCAACAGGATGGGATTTGATTTTACCATAGGCAGAATTTGCATACAATAATTCTATCAATAGGAGCACTGGTAAATCACCATTCCTGATTGTATACGGAAGTAGTCCAAGAAATGCATCTGAATTGAGGAAGATAGATAAAGGAGAAATAAGTAGTGCTGAGGCTGAAGATTTTGCAGAACACTTGAAGAACATCCATGAAGAGGTGAGAAAGCATATTATCAAGATGAACGCATAGTACAAGGCTAAGGCAGATGAGAAAAGGAGGTATAAGGAATTTCAGCTTGGTGATGAAGTCATGGTTCATTTGCGGAAGGAGCGGTTTCCAGTTGGTACATATAACAAGCTGAAAATGAAGAAGTTTGGACCATGCAGGATATTGAAGAAACATGATTCAAGAAATGCATATGAGGTAGAATTGCCTACTGAGCTAAATATTTCACCAGTGTTTAACATTTCAGATCTGACAGAGTATCATGAGGGAGGTGTTGAAGATGAGATCACAACAGCACAGTGGAGTATTCCAGCAACTAGTTCAGACACTAAGGAGATTGAAGATATACTGGATAGTCGTGTTGGTAGAAGCACAAGGAACATGACATATGAAGAATATCTGGTCAAATGGAAAGGACGACCTGTTGAAGATTCATCATGGCTGACAAAGGAGGAGGTTAGCCGTCTTGGTTTTCCTCTGCACACCTGAGTCGTGACAGGGTCACTTCTCAAATTACCCTGGGTGTCTGATGCAGGAGCATCCTAGGTGTAAGAGCAATCTTGCATCACCCAAAAATATTTTTATTTTTGAATTCAATAAGGGCTATCCTGTGCAGAGCTGCTATTTATGGAAAGTTACTATTTTTGGTAATTTTCGTATGTGCTCAGAATGATCTGATTTCTTTCTTGGAGGTTCATTTTGGTCATATAAGTCTGCCAGTAAAGTTTCATTGCCAGATCAAGTGTATATTGAAAGATATTGAAGATTTTCGGTATTTGCAGCAGGGTACAGAAACTTTGAACTCAATTTTGAAGGCTTTAGAGGCCCCGGATGAGGTCGAAAATTTGGGTGACAAGCGCTTGCGCCGGTCAAGCCTGTAGAGCGCTTCGTGGTGTTTCCGAAATGGGGTTATAATAGCCGAGCGGGTCAACTGGTGATGACTTATGGTCTTCGGAAGTTGGGCCACCTGAAATGGCGAAAAATAATTTTCTTCAAAATTTCTGTTCGGGTTTCAAAGGTTATCTTGAGCCGACTATGATGTAATAAAATGTAAAATAAAATAATTCTAAGTTTGGTCGGCCTTATTGGCTAAAATTCTGGAACCTTCCCAGGCGGTGGATAATTGCCTATATAAGGAAGGCTGTATTATTGTCTTAGGCAGTTCAGAATAGTTCTGGGTAGTAGATCTAGGTAATAGTTCGAGGCTTTGTCCTATAGAATATTGTAAGGGAATGCCCATGTGGCTTTGCATATTGTAATTCTGAAAGTTTGTAATTCCACATTTGTGGAGATAATAAGAAGCCAATTTTCTGTTCTTGCATATTGTTGTTGTTTCTCTATTTCTGTTATGTGTTTGTGGTATTAAGGGGAGCACCCTTCATCACAACTCAAGTATCTTCTTTGTTGAGTAGTCTTTACTTTTGAAACTAGACTTAGTCATTTTACCTTTTTGACATTCATGGCACATAGCATGATCTGGTTTTGACAAGTTAGGCAATCCTCTAACTCTTTTCTTCTTACTAATCTTGATCATGTTATCAAAATTCACATGACATAATCTTTTGTGCCACAACCATGCATCTTCATCTTTCATTAACAAACAAGAAGACTAATCTATATCAAGATAAAATAGGTTACCTCTAGATTGTGTACTAGTTCCGACAAGTCTTCCTCCATCATCATAGATTTTCACCTTTTTGCTCTCAAAAGAAAGTCGGTGGCCTGAATTGTTTAGCTGAGCCACACTTAACAAATTGTAATTCAATCCATCTACCCAATCTACATTTTCACATTTAATTATATCATTGATCATCAGTGTACCTTTACCTCATACCATACAAGGTGCATCATTTCCCATTCTCACAGATCCTCCATTGTATTCAACAAGTTGATCAAACTTTTCTACATCACCGGTCATATGATGTGTGCAGCCACTGTCTATGATCCATGTATCATTTATGTTGACTCTAGACATCAGTGTTGTCTCTTCATGTTTCTCTTCTTCCTCTAAATCATCTTTCATAGCAACAAATACTACTTCTACATCATCATCAATGTCAGATTTAGATTCAATATCTTCAGCAATGTAACATACCTTTTTCCCTTTGTCATAACTATCTCAGTTATCTCTTTTGTTGTATCAGTAGCCTCTATTGACTCTTCTCCCATAGCTTCCTTTCGATCGGTCTTTGGATCTATCATCATCTTTCTTCTGTGGACATCTAGCAATAATGTGGCCAACCTCTTTACAATTAAAACATGTCAAAGGTAGCTTTCCTCTATATCTTCCTTTTCCTTTGGGTAATCTTCTGGCCATAAGAGCTTCAAGCTCTTCAAGCTCATCATTGATGTCGCTGTCACTATCATCATTCCTATTTTTTCTGCTAGACTTACTAATTTTCAAAGAAGACATGAAAGCCAATTCAACAAGAGCAACAACACTATTGTTGAAGTTGTTTAGTTCAAAGGTTGTAAGCTTATCGATCAATGTGTCAAGGGTAAGATTGGATACGACCCTTGTTTCATGAATTGTAGAGATCCTAATCACATAAACTGGTAACAAAGTTCTGAGAATCTTAATTATAATAGTTTCATCATCAATGACTCCATCAGATGCTCTAATAGCATGTACTACCTCTTTTAGTCTATTTGAATATTGCACAATGTTCTCACCTTCTTTCATTCTCATATCATCAAAATGACCTCTTACACTTTCTGCTCTGGCTCTCTTAACATTCAAATCTCCACTGTATATCAAATTTAGCTTGTCCCACATCTATTTGGTAGAAGTGCATCCCTTAATGTCTTCAAATTCAGCGTTAGTACAGGTAGAAACAAGTTCCATCATAGTGATATTGTGTTCATGCTTTTCTTTCAGTTGATCAAGGGTTAAGGGACTAGTGGGTGGTTGTATATAGCCATTCTTCATCAGATCTATAGCTGAGTTCCTAGTTTTAGATACGTGTAGCAACATTCAACTTTTCTATACTATGAAATTCTCTTTGTTTAGTTTTAGTACTTCCCTCTTATACATCTTGAGACCTTTGTGCTGAAGTCCTTAATACTCTATTCTAAGAAACCGAAGCTCTGATACCAATTGTTAAAATAACTGAGAGGGGGGTGAATCAGTTATCCAGTGTCCCAAATCAAAATATATAATTCAAAACAATTTCTTCAATTCCTGTTGCTTGGTAAACAATAAATACTTTAGTTGTCTTTGCATGTACCGATTGTCAAACTAATACTTATAACTATTACCGATCAAATCTAACATGTAACATGCAAAAACAAATATTGTAATCAACACATAACACAAGAGATTTAACATGGAAACCTTGTAAAGGGAAAAATCACCTGGACCGGAAACCCAAAATGTTCACTCTTCTGAAGTGAGGTCGGTGAAGACCCAACCTTGTTAAAGGTTACAAACACACTATCAGGTGTGACCTTGTTAGAGGATTTTAGACTAGAAGTTATCATCCAACCAGCATTCACTATGGGGTTGACATGATAACAATGTTCACTCTAATGAATGATACATCATAAGACTTTCTAAGTCCACTTAGTTAAGAGATTTAAATATGTACAATGGTTAAATATGTAACAGTAAATGATCTACCTTAATACAACTTCAATTGCAGATTACAGATCAATATTTTGCTCATACAAATCCTCCTGATCAATATTTCACTTCAGATTCAATACTGTATCAACTTACTATCTGTCGGTAATTTATCTTTGTAGCTTGGTAATTGTTCTACAGCTCGGTTCTTACTAACCAGTATGATTAGAATGCATGAAAACTTCTTCATGCAAAATTTATGTAGCATCTACTTCTTCTGGTAGGTGTTTCATAATGAAACCTTAGTCTCTTATATAGATGAGTAAATCATTTTCTTTCTATCCATCATATTTTTCTACTTAATCACATTCATTGATTTTTTTGCTTCAAGCTTCCTTGGCTAATGTGTTAATAACTCATTTCAATCTACTCCGTCAGATCCTTTTGATTTATGTTAGCCATCGATCATCATACCAAACATTATTTGTTGCCTCAGAATCATACACTTTCCATCTCATCAATCTTATCAGCTAAACTAATCATTTAATTCATTCTATCTTTATTGGTTAACGAAGAAATGCGTTGGTGAACACAAGCTCAGTTAACACTGTGCTTGGTATACACTACACTCCGTCGGTGTATACTAAAATGCTTTCATTTACTGACAACACTGCTTTGTGTCTTTCAGCTCTATTCTTCATCATAGATGAATGCAACATAATGAAGTCAATTCCATCAAGTCATAGACTCATCAACAAGTTACTCAGTGTATTCTTTATACTCATCTGACATGTACATCTTCCTTATGTAGATTTCTCTATTCTTCCTTTCTTTCCACCTTTCTTCAGATGTGTTGGTATAGTGACTTACAAGATAAGTATTTTCAAGCTAGTTGACATCAATGACAACATAAAACTGATTTAATCATCTTACATTATCTAATCATCAACTTCTCAGTAATCTTGAATTACTGATTCTTCATTCAGGTTCCAAATCAGTTGTAGTTCATCAGGTTTGTGGAAATCAGATGATATCTCCTAATTAGGATAGAATCTGAGCATGTGAAGTTGTACAGATAATGAAGAGATGTTGATTGTGATGTGGACATGACAACAAGGTTAGAGGTCACACAAGTGAAGAGTTATCTTAATTGGAAGCTGACAGTTTTATGTAATTGTGGAATTTTTATGTAACATGTGGAAGATTTTATTTCTGTAATTTGTATGCCGAATCATTTGTAATAATTTGAATGTGGTATAAAGGAATAAATTTTTTCCTTATTGTAATGTGTAATTTAATTGTAAGTTTGTGAAAGTGAATTGCAAAATTATGTAATACTTGTTGAAAAAGGATATGCAAAGTATAGAGATTTGGTATTAAGATCTGATGAAGTAGTTGGTGCGGTTTGGCACATCCAAAGGAGACATGATAAGTTGTTGATATTAGTAATATTTTGGTATTATTCTATTGAGTAATATAGAGATCAATTGGATAGTGTGTTCAATGATCTTTCCCTTGAAGCTATTTGGACAGTGGGTCCTTCTGTCTTCCATAACTCCTAATAGAGTTAGAATCTTTTAGTAGGGATTCAAAGTCTCCTAGCAGGGACTGATATGTACTGAATGTATTTCATAAGACTCCTAATATATTACATCTTCTCACAAGTAACTTTCATATTAGTGCATCTTTTGTGGGCATCATTCCCACCGAGGTTTACTCTTTGATTGAGAGGTTCCCTAGTCAACATATCTTGTGTTGTTGTGTATGTATATCTTTCTGTGGTTGTTTATTACATTTCTTACATGGTTAAAATATGTTAAAGATGATAAAATTTTTATTTATCTGATAAATAATTCACCCCCCCCTCTCAGTTATCTTGGTGGACTTTAGTTTCTAACAGAAGTGTTCTCTCTTGGGGGCATTTCATAGTGGAAATATTCTTTGTGGATTCATGTGTGCTTCTATTAAAGTTGGTTCTCTTGTTAAGGAGTTTGCAATCTCTTTAATATGGAGGCATACACATCAATCACTTTCTCACATATGCATGTTGATAGTTTAATTTCCTATATCAAACTACTGAGAGTCCATGAGGCCCAATCCTTGATTTTTGATCCCTCTTTTGATTACTAACAGTCTAGGAGGCATGATCATTGTTCGATCCTTCTTTATACTATTGACAGTTTGAGAAGCCTAGTCATCTTTCTAATCTCTTAAGGACACACACATCCTTATGTCTGGTTTTTCTTTCAATTCTTCTTCTTGGGACATGGATTTCCCTTGAGGATGAATCCTTTTGATGAGTTGACTATCATGCTACACATAATTTCTCAACCATTTAATTCATCTTTGATGGGTTTAATAGCATGCCCCACACACTTTCTAGACCATTCAATGCCATCTCTTATTGTAACCCCTTTCTTTTTCCTTGTAGTTCACAATAAGCAACACAAACCCTATTGGGAGAGTTGGATACACTTTCTTTTTAGTGAAATATATCTTATTTTGGCTCTAGATATGATGAAGACTCAATTCTATTGGGGGCTTGATGGTTTCTTCATCTCCTTAGTCGCAATGAGATTAGCTCTTTCTTTTTTATCTACTTTACCGTGAGTTTGAGGAAACTCATACTCCCACTAAAGTGGGGGAAAACATGTACCATATTAAAATGGATGCACTCATTATTTAAGATCTTTTCACTCCCATCCTTTACCAACTTTATGGACCATGGATGGATTCATGCCCGATCCCTCTTTTCTCTTGTTTTGTCCCATATCTTCCATTTTTAACTGTGCAGTCTCTAAGACCTCAGAGATGGCTATCTATGGGCCAACCCTATAATAGGTCAACTAAGTCAACTTGTTCTACAATAGGTCAACCTATTCTAGAATAGGTCAACTAGTTCAACCTATTCCCCAAGGATTTTAAATTCCAGAGTGAGTGTTGTCTCGGGGAATTAAATTAAAAAATTGGGTGACCCCGTCAACTTGCTTTGTTTTCCTACCTGAAAATTAGTATAAAAGGAATTCTAGGAACCTCATTTTAAAATCTATTATCATATATTCACATACATAATACCCATTAGATATCCATCAATCACATGAGAAATTTTGAGCATTCAAGATTCAAGGATCCTTTGTGAGCATTTTCTCTTCAAGATCTAGCATTTAGTTGGCCATAAAGGGAGGAGATCTACATTTTAGGAATTCATCATAGTCTTCATTGATGCACATTTACATCCATGATGTAAATTTACATATATGGATCCATCATGTCATTTTGGTAGATCCATTGCATTTGTGGAGATTTCCTACACCCGTCATTGTTAATTCAACATCTACAACATACAAGCATTGCAAAATCCTTATTGGCAATGGTTTCTACAAGAAAGGTTAATACTTATATTTTTTGGTTTCTTTTACGTAGTTACATTTTAATTTCAAGGTTGATTCCTCAATCTAGGGCTTGACCAAGGAAAGCCCTCATCCACCCAAACTCCAAAACAAGCTTTTCTATGTGCAAGAGAAGGATATCAGAATTGCAACCATAGATCTAGAAACTACTTGCCAAGACATTTCTGAATAAGTTAGGTTGACTTTTCTACAATGTTCTAGGAACACAATGAATTTCTGGAGAAGTGTTTGAAACAAGTTGCACCAAGTTGACTTGTTCTTGAAGGTCTGAGAAAAAAAAACATTTTTTGGGTTTTCTGTTGTGATCACAAATCCACAGTCAAAATTTCTATCACATGTTCAAATCTATAGTTTTTAAATAAAAAAGGCATATTCCTCTACATATTTCAAGGTGAGTACTCTATCATTCATTTCATTTCTTTGTCTAGACCTATTTTCATATCTTAATTGGGTTGATTGCATACACTTGGCATCTAGATCTATCTTACTTTTCTCATTAAATCAATTGTCTCAATTTCACATTTGTATTTAAACATCTTTAATCAAATCCTGCATTGCATGAAAGATGACTTACTTGCATACTTCCTTGATATAATTTTGGTTTAGCATTGGCATCCCTTAATCTTCTTCGGTTTTGCTAATCTAACTTGGGTTATATTGAGAGTTATGTTTGGAAGCCCCTCTTTCTCTTGTATTTTGAGTTTTAGTGTTGAAATGGTTAATTAATGAACTCATCTCACATGTTTTATATTATTATATTCATTATTATCTATTTCACACCTAAAGACCTCCACCAGAGACTCACTATAACATCATAACCAATCTTTCAAATATATTCAATAGGGACCCGCATCTTAGGGGACCAAGAGAGAGAAGAAAAAAAACCTCCCATCCCATCTAAGGGGGATTCAGCCATAGAATCAGTAGACAAAGCATCATTAATATATTTTCTAACCTCCCTTCTAAGCTCTCCACAAACCAAAGCTAGAGCCCAATAAAGGAACTCATCCATGTACCAGTCCAAGCTGAGGAAGAAAGACCAAAGAGGAGAGGAGATTCTCAAGAAATCATAACCTTCCTCATCAATCTTCTAAACATAAATCCCACAACCCATCATATAAAAACTCTAGGATGAAGTTGAAACTATGAAAATCCTAGCAGAGCTACCATCAACAAATTCTAGCAATTATGCAAATGATACATTAGGAACCCTAGCATCAA
This sequence comes from Chamaecyparis obtusa, assembly GCA_027943335.1. Classification (NCBI taxonomy): domain Eukaryota; kingdom Viridiplantae; phylum Streptophyta; class Pinopsida; order Cupressales; family Cupressaceae; genus Chamaecyparis; species Chamaecyparis obtusa. Next base: position 358,253 of record BSBK01008042.1, on the reverse strand, counting down.
ACATCATACCTTCAAGAGAAGAAGAGAATTGAAGTATAACCCACCTATTTTTGTCACAAATAACAATTCAGAGCAGAGTCTCTCTAATCCGTAAATCATAGAATGGGAAAGGAGAAAAAACTCCACCATAACTATCACTAATCTGATCAATAGTACAGTGTATCCACCATTATTCTTTGTCAAGGGTTGACCATGACCTATACAAATCTCAGGCCATAGGAGGACAATAGTCCTTACCTAGCAAAAGCCCATAAATAGTGGGTATCTCTATTCAGGAAAATTATATTAGTGTGGTATTCAAGTGTGGTTAGTATTGTGGTTATAATTTGAGGGGTTAGGAAGTAGATAGTTATTTTCTATTTGATTTTAAAGACATGGAATGAAAAATTTATTTTATATTTTAATGTATAAAATTATTGTTAATTATTTAATAGTTAATTAGAGTAGTTTTATTTGAAAATTAATTATCAAATTCTAAATTTTAAAATAAAGATTGAATTTCAAATCAAATAAATTAAATATGTAGAATTACTAAAAATCTAACACGATAAAATGTATGGAATTGAAAATGACATTTAAATAGAAGGTCAAGTTTCTAATATAAATCCATGAATCACTAATTTATTTTTAAAATTTATTTGTTTCAATTGTAACCACATGAATAGGAACATCCTACAATGCAACGGTAAGTTGTGAACCTCTCATATGAGAGTTCTTGGGTATGAGTCTACTCGAGATCCATGTTGATATTAGCTTCAACCCATTACAAATCAAAAAAAAATTTGTCTCCACATGAAAAAACAAGAGAAGTTATGATTAAGTAGCTAAAATGAAGGATAATCATCATTGTAAGGCTTTCTTTTTAGCATATATTGGTCTAAAAGAACCTATAATATCATAAGCTTGATAAGTATATTGATATTTTTCCATCACTATCTTAATATTAATGTGATTATAACCATCGGTGTGAAGATTTTTCTATCATATATTAGTACAAAAGAGGTTGTGACATCATGAACCTATTTATCATATTCATCCTTCTCCATAATTATCTTAGATCAATGTAATACCAAGAACAATGTCCTCAAAGTGTCTAATCATTAAGATAAATTATTTAAATTATTATTGTATCAGTATGTTTGTCTAACTAATTTTACTATTTTAGAGTTATTATAAAAAGAATGATTCTCTCATATCTTAATGTTTAAAGTAAACTATAGTACCTTATTATTAACTCAATATATGTTTAAATATTTAATTTTAATTTTTAGACACAACATTTAAATCCTTTATTATTTTTCTCTAAGAGTCAATAGAATTAGCATAGAATTATTTTTTGTTCAAAATTATCACAACCATCAATATTAAAGTTTGAACTTCTAAGAAAGTCATATGTCTTTATAAGAGATTTATTTCTTTTATAAGGAATAAGATTTGAACTTACATTATTCTAATAAAACCTCCATACTATAATTGTACCTATGATCAAATAGATTATTAGAGTAATTTGATATCATAACTTGTGTTTATTGGTCTCTTTAAGAAGAGGATTGAATTAATTTTATTTTATATTATTTTATCTTGAAATCCTAATATTTCTCACTTTTATTTAGAATAATCTCTTTTATAATGAAGATAATCTTTACTAATCTTATGATAATTCAATAATATTTACCGATCCTACGATTTAGAATAATCTCTTTTATAATGAAGATAATCTTTACTAATCTTATGATAATTCAATAATATTTACCGATCCTACGATTACTACTTAAATTTTGAATATGGCTAGATTAAACAAAAACATTAGATGATTTATACTTATACACATTAATTATCTAAACTTGTATAATTTGATATTATGATAAATTTATGAGTTGTTCCTTTTCACTTTTTCTCCATTGAATTACACCAAGGTATTTTTTTATGTGGTGATATGTTGTCCTCTATGTTATTAATCATCATATATTTCTATTGCACAAAAGATGTTAGAATGTTCAATGTGCCTTTTTATTTTGTAAATTATTCAAACTTAATTTTAAAATGGGTTATTTAAGTGTAATTCATAATATTTTGTTTATTCCAATCTCTAAAATATGGTCTCTCAATTTAAAGCTACCCATGAAGGGTATGTCTATCTCTATGTATGACGGATCTCCTTATCCTCTTTTATTGTTATTTTTTTCTTATAAAATATCATTTTATTCTTCACTTATGAATAATTTATTTTATGTATGGAAATCTTCTTTATTTTTACAATTCTATTTGTCCATTTTTTTATATAAACTATTGATATTATCTTAGTTTAGTACTATTATATAAGACATCTCATTATGTAACTATATCTATGAGGATAATCTTCTTTGTCAATTGCATTACATACCTTTCTAGATGAATTGACACTTTAGATTACAAAATTCCTAAAGATATAGTTTTTCCCAATTCATAAGACACTTTAGATTACAAAATACCTCAAGAAAAATAAAATCAGTACCACCAAGTAGGAGGGATGCTAATGCAAAAAAAAAAAAATTACAGGCTTCTATTCCTTTGCTACTTAGAATTGGAAAAGGGATGAAAGAGACTAGTATGTAAATGATAAAATAAAACAAGTAATGATCTAATCAAACTAAAAATATATGTTGAAATAGATTAGGATAGATTTGAATGCACCTAGAATAGAAATGGGAAAAATCAAGATTCAGATTTGAATTCTCAACTATTAGAATCTCAAAACTAGCTATAACTGATATTTTGAGATCTCTAGACCTGTATCTGACTACGAGATAGATTCCACTTCTTTTTGAAGCATATAGAATGGCTAAGTCACTCTGTACCTAGGTATAGAATGGTTGGGTTATTCTATACTTAGGGTATCCTAACTAGACAAGTTGTAGACTAACTATCTTAGTGCCAGGATGTTATAAAAGTTTTGACAATTTTTTTTAGGGTCTTCTACACTTGCAAATCTTATAAATGTGTGTGGGTGGATATTTAGAGGTTTTCCTTGTTCAACTCTCCATTTTGGTGATTTCCACCTCCATAGATAGGCAATGTGATAGAGATAATGTGTGTAGTACTCATCAATCTAGTGTATATTTAAATTGTTATGAGATCAAGTGCATAAATACAATTTAAAGATCTACCCTTAGGTGATAGAGTAAACCCTGTTGGAAACTACAATTGAAACAATTGTTATATTTTCATTGATGTCAAATCTTAACTGGTGAGACAATTTCTATCTAGTAAAGTGTCATATCATTTGATTGATGAAGAGGATTTGAAAAGAGGAGATAACAAGAAGACCTAGTGGAAAGGTTGAGTTATGAGAAACTACAATGGGTAATTGATTAGTTGGCACATTGGAAAGGTAATAAGTTGTTTATCTATCACACTAAGTGAAGAAGACACTTGATTTAAAACTTAGAAGAGATGAGGAAAGAAATCCTATAATCATAGGTTTGACCGAGAAAAAGATTAAGAAACTTATGTATAAGCCGAGTGATGCTAGTGTTAACCAAGCACTAGTATAAGATGGGAAAATTTAGTGTTGACCAAACATCAGTAATTACTGAGTATCAAATAATTAACTAAGTGAAAACAATAATTGTGGAGATAAATAGTTTTAGCGATGATCGAGTTATCCACTGATGACCGAGAAGAAGAACACAGTGATGATCAAGTGTCAGTATTTTATAGTTTGTAAAGGATTTGAGATTCCCAGCCAACATAGTTAAATTCTTGAAATATGTAAAATATGTTGAAGATAAGGATGAATGATCTCAAGTATTTAATGCATGGTAAACCATTTTCTTATGGATTCAAGGAGAAGTTTTGAGAAGTATCTAGATGGTTAAAATAAGGTGAACAAAATGTTGGAAGGATTCGATGAATCTAACCTAAACCTAAGTTCTATGGAGATGATTGAGTAGTAAAAGATTAAACTACCTAATCAAGGAGGTATAAAGATGACCTAATTGTAGTTTATGAAAGAGGTTGATTCAGTTGATTTTTGAACCTAAGTAGAAGGTTGATAAGGAGCTGTGAAGAGATGAGAAGAGTTGTGAAGTGGTTTCTTGAAGGATTTCCAAGCAAATCAGAGATGGAGATGAAAATAAAGGCCACTCAGTGGATTAGAATATGAGATACATTGGATTTGTATTTGCAAAGTGAGTTGTATGCTTTCAGATCAAAACCTACTATTACTTTCTAACCATTGTATCAGTCAAAATCCTTTGATCATGGTTAACCTAGCAGCCATTTTGTAAATCCTTTAATAGGGTGACACCTAGCAGTGTGTATTGTAACCTTTAACAGGTTTGGCTCCTCACAGAGCTCACTTTAGAAGAGTGAAAATTTGGTAGCATGTTATAGGAGATTTTTCCCAAATTGGGTTTCCATGTTAAATCTTGGTGTCATACTTGTGTGAATGTTATTTGATGTTTTTCATAGTTAAGAGTTTTATATTCTACAAGTTGATTACTTTTGGATAGTGGACTGCAAGTTTTATGTTTCTGATTATATTCTATAGAGAATGAGTTGATTGCTAAATAGATCTAATTTGGTTGAAGTATTGAAAAGTTGAATTGGTACATCTAGACCTGGGGATAACTTATTCACCCTACCCCCTCTCATTTATTCTAAAATCATGCTAACAATTGGTATTAGAGCTTGTGGTACTTGTAAGAAAAAACATTTGAAGGTGCTTGAAGCTAAAGATCAAGATGTACAAAAAGGAGGTACCAAAGATGAACAAGAACTTCCCTGCATGGAAAAGTTTGATGAAGTTGCACCTAGCTAGAATTGGAGATGCAATAAAATACTATATGGAACATATTCACATAATAGTACTGACATCTTTGACAGCTCAATAGATGAAGGAAAAGAAATAGCACAATCAGGTAATATTGGAGATTACATCAACCCTAAGTTATCCTGAATTTGAAGACATCAAGGACTATACTAATACTAAGCAAATGTGGGACACACTGACATCTATTTATGGTGGAGACACAAATGTACTAAGAGAAAAATCAAAAAGATTGAGAGGTAGGTTTGATGAAATGAGAATGTTAGAAGGTGAGACTATTGTTCAATATTGTGCCTGAGTTAAAGAGGTGGTTAATTTTATTGGAGGAGCTAATGGAAATATTGATGATGAAATTGTTATTAGCAGAGTATTGAGAACCCTACTTCCCATTTATGCTATTAGAATTTATGCAATACAAGAACTGAGATGTGCTCCTGGTAACAACCTAACTTTGGAAGCTCTAGTTGGTAGACTTACTGCTTTTGATTTGTCAAATTTTGATAATTTCACTACTCATAATATTAAATCTGCATTCAAATCTCAAATGCTTCTTTATAAGTCCAAGAAAGAAAAAAAAATGTGTGAAAGTGAAAATGACACTTATGATGATGATCTTGATGATCTTGAGGCACTGATGGCTAGAAGACTATTATGAGGAAAAGGAAAATTTAAAGGTAAACTTCCTATAATCAATTTTTCATGCAACAAAGTTGGCCATATTGCAGCAAGATGTCCTGACAGGAATGACAAGGATGAAAGAAGATAAAGAAAGTACAAAGACAAAAGAGATGAAAGAGATTACAGAAGGTATAAGGACTACAAGGACAAAGGTAATAAATATTATTATATTACTGGAGAAGAAACTGACAGTGAATCTGGTGAATCTAATGATCATGATGTAGAAGTTGCTTATAGTTCTATTAAAGATGATTTTGATGAAGATGAGAAAACTACACTTATTTCAATGTAAGTAAAGGTGATAAATGGATAATTGATAGTGATTTATCACATCACATGACTAGTGATAAAAGTAAGTCTGAAATCTTAAATTATTACAAAGGTAGTAGTGTTAAGTTTGATAATGATGCAACATGTCTTTTGAAGGGAAAAGGATCAATAAGATTGACTGATAAGATTAGATGTGACAATGCTTATTAGGTCAAAGGACTTAACTATAATTTTTTGAGTGTTGCATAGTTTAATAGTTTAGGTTACCGAGTTGAATTCCATCATAAAAAGGATAAGATCTTTGATTCTACAAGTGAACTAATTGGAAGTGGAGAACAGACGAGGTAATTTTTTCTATCTAGATCTATATGATGAGACATGTTTGTTTACACAATTTGATGATGTATGGTTATGATATAAGAGGTTGTGTCATGTCAACTTTGATAATTTGGTAAATATTAGTAAGATGAAAAGAGTAAGAGGGTTACCAAGATTGAACAAACCTGATAATGTGATGTGTAAACAATGTCAATTGGGCAAAATGACAAATTCTAGTTTCAAGAGAAAAATTTATACTTCTGATGATATTTTGGAATTGGTTCATACTAACCTTTGTGGACCTATTATCACTACTAAAAATTTCCAGCTCTATGCTAATATTTTTGAAAATACTTAGGTTTTTAACCTAATGGTAGCGCTTCATGTTGAAAATCCTATGTTTGAAAAACCCTAGCTTGATATTGAGTCTTGTTATACTTTCGCGTTACCTTTTTGGCTCACTAAAGTCTTAAAATCCACATGTGTCCTTTAAAAATGTTTAAATCATGTGTTTTGCAGTTAGCAAAATTGTTGGGACCCCTTTTTTAATATTTCCTATCCTAAGCCTAAGTTTTGAGTTAAATTTTCCTAAGTAATAAATCTTTTTAAAATGTGTGGTTGTCGTTGCACTGCAAGACTCCTGGTTGTCAGAATCCCTAACATGCACTTTAGCGACATGGTGCCACCTATCCTATTGGGCCTGACTAATTATAAGGTATGCTGGCATTTAAAGAATGAGTATATCCAATGGCTATTGCTATATCTTGAGACCAAGATGATTGCCTTTTATGAATCGTGGTATAGCGACAACCATTAGATCATCGCTAAGGAATAAAGTCTGCGGTGGGTCCTGACAATGCCAAGCCATGTTAATATGTTAGTTTCTTATTGGTTGCCAGGAATTGTGATGTGGCGGTTGTTAGAATTTTTTGAGTTGTGAATGTGGATGACAGAGGTCCCACTTGTCAGTTATGTGCGACGTGGTAGTTTTCAATTTTATGAGCAGATTTTGATGTGTCATAGTGGGGCCTATATTTTTAGATGCTTAAAGTAGAACAAGATCTCATGGCTATTGTCATACCATTGAGATAAGATGCATGCTCTTTAAGGTCAGCAGTATGGCAAAAACCATTGATCTTGTTTGAAGACGGGGATTGTTTAGTGGGTCCTTTGTGTCAGACCCTTTAATGATGTGGTCATTTCTAATTGGTCCACAAGGACATTAATGATGTGTGAAGGGTGCTAGTGTGTTTGACACCAATGATGAGGTGGGTTTTTGGCCTGCTAACATATCCGACCTGGTGTTTCCTGATTCACCAAGGGTTTTGAAAGAAGGAACAGTGGGGCCAATGTTTTATCAAAATGTAGTGATCATCAGATCAAATTCCATCAACGGTCATCATTATATCTTAAGGGGGTCTTTCTGATAGTTTTTGGTTAGCGCTTTGGTGACAAAGTGACACCTATCCGTTTTGGGCAGAATAAAGTTAAGTCATTTATTTCTTCACATGGCTAATTTGAAATGTTCTCATTAGTTAAGAACTAACATAGGGAAAAGTATTACAGGGTTGTGCTATTAAATTTGTCAACTATCCGATGCGCTAAAATAGAGATATATCAATGGCTAGAATTTGAATTTTTGCTCTGTGACATCTTTCACATCCTACGAATGATGAGGCTGCCAACTTTCAATAATGGAGAAGTTAATGTGCTATGTGTGGATGAATTGCAAGTAGTTGGTAGCACTATACATTGATAAGGATTCTTTTTCTTTCCTCACCATTTTCATAAGCTTCTCTGGTGATAAATTTCCCTCTCTAAGTGATTTCAAGTGAAGATTTTTGCAGATGCCTAGTAGGTGTAATTTTATGAATTTAAAAAGAGTTGCTTGAAGTCTGTGGAAAATTTGTGAAGGATTTTGTATTGATAAAGTTAGGGTTTTCTTGAGAATTCATATATTATTTGGTAAGAAACCCTAGTTTCAAAATGCCACCCAAATAGAATTTGTTTGGTCAAATAGAGTATGTTAAAAGAGGAATTTTTGAGGATTTAATGCAGTTACTTCCACATTCCGATAATGGGGTACCCAGGGTAAAAGAGCTTTCTCCAAGAAACCCTAGGGATTCAGTTGCAGAGGCACTCTATGACAGAGGGAATTGGATGAGAGTTTCCAAGGTGGGTGAGAAGCACAATAGTCTTACTTTGTTTAGATCAGCTTATTCACAAAGAAATGCCTATGCCCCCTTAAGTAATGTATGGAAATTTGACATTGGAAGGTTAGTATGCCCTGGTGTTTTTATGGATGCTGAGCTATTGATATAGGTTGCCAAGTGCTATGATCCTGTGACAAAATGTGTCAAGGACATAAATGAGAGAGACCTAATTAGCATCATAAAGGATGAAATTAGGGAGGTTTTTTCATTAAATGACCCATCTATGGGGTTATAAAAGATATACTTCAAAGAATTCACAGAGATTTATGAAGCACAGAGAGATTATTTCAGGTCTGGACCTTTGAGGCAATTTTTGGAAAAAATTAGATCCATGTGTGTTGTCAATCCGAGCACACCAAAACCCTTCAGGTTAGATCATTTCAGCAAGAGAGCACAGGAGGTCTACAAGTCATTAACTTTGATTCTAGGGCATGATGAAGCAACTCATATGCCTATACCATACATGTTCATGATGGTACAATCACTGCACCCCCAATTGGCACTAATTTTTTATTTTGCATCTCATTTAGCTGATTTGATTCATGAAGGGTTGATGGGAATCAAGAATATGAAGGTTACTAGACATTTTGGGTGGTATTCAATGCTCATGCATATGTTTTTGTACAAGGGTGAAATAATTTTTAGCACAATGGTGAATATTGTGAAAGAAAGATATGGAGAAACCCTTCCAGTGCAACTATGGATGATAGCCCTATCATGGGACAAAATTGATGTCAGTTACATTTCTTTTGATAGGGATTTTGCATCAAGGCTTAGATCTCTTTTATTCTTTTACAATCCAAGGATCCCAGGAGAATTGCTCAGATTAATCAGGCCAAAGGAGTATTGTCATGACATCACCATTGTCCATAATTTTGGAGATATAATTCTATACCTTGTTTCTACAATTTTTAGAGTATATGGTTGTAGGGTGGCACCATATGTCCTACCTTATCAAGTCCCATTGAAGTTGTGCTATGCTGAAATTTTGTGGCAAATTGGTAATTTACAGGAGACCACTCTTACTAGAAAGGGGAGGGGAACCTTTTTCCCAGCTATAACTTTAGCACATCAATATGTGATCCAAAAAGGAGGATGGGTACATCTAAACAAGGTCTTGCAACCTTATAGAATGCCTAAAGCAGTGGTGAGGTGTGTAGATATAGAGGGTTTCCTCTCAGGAGTTTTCAAGGATAAAGTAAGATGTACTCTTATTGAGCATCAATTAAATTTTCTAAAGGATGTAATCAGGAATGAATTTGACCTTCAAACTCAAGAGGTAAAGAAAGAAAAATGGATTATCTATAGTAAGTCTATAGATTTTATCAAGAATTTTGACAGAGCTTATGACCCATTGAAGGAGTTTGAACCATGGGCAAAGAAAGTAGATGCCCTAATGGAAAATTTTGAAGGCCTCATGCATGTTGTAAATGAAAAAAGGGTAGTTGTGAGAAAGATAGATCCTGAGAAGAATAGGCAAATCTTGAGCCAGCCAAAATATATGAAGTTGACCCCAAAGGGAGTCTATACAGTGCAAAAGAGATGTGGATACACTATTCTCCTCTCATCACAACAAAGAAAAGAAGATGTCCCTTCTACTTCAAGAGGGAAAAGACCTATTGATGATCCATCATTGCAGGGACCCTCTCCCAAAAGGAAAAAACAAGAAGAAGAAAGGCCAGTAGAGGAGATTTACTCTCCTTCTCAATCCCCTATCTAATTGGATGAACATGGGATAGCAGAACAACTTGTACAATTAAGAAATGAGGGGAACATTTTTGTTTCTAATGATGATTTGCAAGAGGGAATGCTGGAGGCACCCAAAGAGGTGGCCATGGAACTTTCAATTGAAGAATTTGAGGGTAAATAGATGGACCCTATTTTGAAACAGGCAAGTGATTCCTTCCTTGCTGATGATAATTTTTTTAAAACTAGGGCATTCTCCCAATTTCTTTGGAGAATGAAAATAAGCCAATATAAAGAAATTTGTGAAAAGAAGAAAGAAGAGTCCCCTGCTAGGGATACCAAAGAAATAGAGGAAGAAACCAAGGCAAAAATGATCAAACAATTTGAGAAAATTACTCCAGAGGAGGGGAGGGCCATGATTCATACAGCAGGGATATTAATTTTTCCAAAATGGGACACTACTGATGCAATTATCTTTGACCAGGTTAGAAAGAGAAAAGTGAAACTCTTGCTACAGTAGAACAAGCTATACAGGCTACAAGAGTGATTTCCTTCTCTGAAGATCATGCTGCCCTGGTGACATGGTCCTTAAACAAAGGGGAAGATAAAGGAAAGAGAGAATATTTCTCTATAGGACATACAAGGAGTTTGTTGGTTCAGAGAGTTGGGGAAACATCTAGTGTAGAGGCATCAAGTTTGGTTTTAGAAACTACAAAATTTAGTGCCAAAGTGGTAGAAAAGGATGCCAGGGAGAAAGAAGAGCTTAGGCTCAAATTTGAAATTGTCCTCAAATCTTATAATGAGCTCAAAGTTGAGCTAATTCAAAAGGAAAAATTAATTACATAGTTATCAGGACCATTGGATCACAGGTCCCCTCAGTTGGTAATTTCTGATAAGCCTGTAGTGGCTTCATCTTCAAGCTTGATTATTGAGTTTCCACCTTTGACACTCCCAGAGACAAATGTAGATGCAAGGGTCAATTGAGAGAAATAGAGGTTGACAAAAGAAGAAAATAAATTGAAGGAAACAAGGGCACAGCTGGAGAAGGAGAAGGATGAGAATATAAAGGCCACAGCTTTGGCAAATCAGAAATATGAAGAGACAATAACAAGTGTAATCATGGAGTTTGCTTATGATTTGAAGCCCTCCATTTTACATAGTCATGTTAGAAAATTGAATTCTTTGTTTGAAGTTATAAATAAGAAGAAGAATGAAATGTCTCCAATTTTAAAAAGATGGATTGAAAGGTCTCCTAGCATAAATTTTTTATGTATGTTATGTAAAGGATAGGAGGATGCAGACCCACTGATAAAGCCATCTTTGATTCTCATAGTGTTCATTGTGATGAGATCATGATTCATTTTCCTATCTATCCAAATTCTCTATAGAATGTTTCAAATTCATTTTGAAAATTATTGAGATCTTTTATCAACAAACTTATATTCATAACTTTCTATGGTAAACATGATACCCTCTTTCACCTTCCTAGTTAGAAAGCCAAAACAAGGGGTCATATAGCTACCCATTAATTTCATCATTCCCTTAGTAAGCCCTAGGTGGTTTATAGTTTTAAACTAACAAGTATTTTTTTTAGAATATGATTCCTAACATTCTATTGTAGGAATTAGACACTGGGGGCTTTGAGATATCCTTTTTCATTTATTGATTTCTTGTACTTTAGCTTGTATATGTATGTAGTGTCATATAATACTAAAGTGGGGGCTATATGTACCTTCATAAATTATAATAACCTAAGTGGTGTATTATTTCATGATTATTTTTTATTAAAGGTAATTTAGTTTTATAGGGACTTGAAACCCAAATTGAAAAAAAAGTCCCACAACGAACAATTTGCACCTAATAGCTAACCAAATGCTAACCAACTAAAAAACCAAAGAGCACCAAAAATATAGGTAAATAACCCCAATAGAATACATAGAGTTTACCAATTTATCATTCTTCCTAATAACATCCTCATGAATAATACTAACTTTATTGATAATACTATTAATAGGAGTAGCATTCTTATCTTTTCTTTAAAGTCTCATTGTCGGACTAGGAAATGAGTCTTTATTCAAATCAGCAATAACCACACCCTTTACCTCATTAGAGATGTATCTCTTTGGGGATATCCTCTAGAATATTTAAAACTCACCAAAGGATAGCTGGGAGAACCTTTAGAAAGAACCTGGAGCACCTTCGCTTGTTCATTAAATTTCATAAGTCCCTTGGTCAAATTTTCTGTAGTAGTTTTACTAAAAACAATCACTTATTTGACTTTAAATGTCCTTTATCTTATTTAGAGAATCTTTTACTCCATTGATATATTTTCATGGCCCTCTTTAAGCTCTTTAATACCATTGGAAATGGTTTGAGTACTGACCATTATGGTATCAAGTTTAGGGTTACTCAGAATAGGGTTTTCCTTTAGATTTGTAATTTACTCAATAATCCAATTCAACATGGCATGTTGTATATCCATGAAACTCTTCACGAGGCTCATAATAGTAACAATCTTAGGAATAGATGACCCTTTTCCAATGGGTGTATCCTTCACCATTTCAATTAGAATTTCAACATGAATATCCATGGGACCCAAATTCTTGCAATTATCCTAGGGATTATGAGGGGAATCTGGGGAAATTTCCATAGGAGATTTATCCCTCTTCAACCAAGAAGATTTACTTGATGCCACAAAAGAGCATGACCCATCTAGGTCCCTCTTGATTGTATTCTTCCCAACCAAGACTTTGGCCTTCCCTTTGGACTTCTTTGATGGGCTTCGGTCAAGGGAATTAAGAACAAAGTCCCTAAAGGGGGTATATTTAGAGTCATCATCATCAGAAAGGAAAATTATTTAATGGGTAGGATCCATAGGCCTTTTTTGAGTATTTAAATGAAATTTTTTGCCCCCTTCAGAATCAAATTACTAAAGACCTAAAGAAACCTTATCACCATAATATAATTTCATGATTTTTTAACACCTACCTTAGTGTGAACTTTCATTTTAGTTTTCATAAAAGGACTTCATTATTGTACTTAATGAATACCTAAATTCAAATATGGGTTCTCTATCCCTTCAGCCTTTTTTAAAATTGAGGTAATCCCTTATTTCTAAGTGTTCTCTATTTCTTCTCCATTCAAATAATTCATTTCATCTCCTAGGCCCTAGGTTATCATTTGTTGACTCAATGTTCTACCTAACCTCCACACTAACTATCTTATCTTTTTCAACATCTGTTGAGTGTCTAGGACCCATAGTTTAAGTTTGGGCCTAAAATAGGAGGTATAAAATGGCTTAGATATTATGTACTTGGGTATAGAACAACTTAGCCATTCTCTACCTGGGTAGAATGAATCATCTATTCTATTCCCCATATTTTGAGCTCAAATATAAATTGGGTCCTCACACTTGATTTTGGTAAGATAAAAGAAATTGAAATGTTGGTACCCCAATTTGAAGACATCCCATAATGCAAGGACTTGCAAATAAAGGCCACATCAATCTTCTATCAAGAATTCAATAATTCAAACCATTTTTCAACATTATGATGGAGATACAAAAGGATTATGATGATGAATAGGAGATCACAAACTATTTATTGACTTGTCTCCTTCCTCTTTGGATTTGGGTATGGTTTCTTGTTATCTTTAGATATATAATTTTTACATACTTTCAATCACACATTGATTCCATTTTAATATAGGGTTTGTTAGAATGATTTAATAATAAATGAGAGGGGGGGGGGGTGAATCAGTTATCCTCAAGTCTAGATGTACCTATTCAAATTTTCAATACTTCAACCAACTTAGATCTATTTAGAAATCAACTCGGTCTCTATAGAATATAACCAGTAACATAAAACTTGTATTCCATTGTCCAAAAGTAATAAACTTGTAAAATATAACACTCTTAACTATAAAACACATCAAATAACATTCACACAAGTATGACACCAAGATTTATCGTGAAAACCTAATTTGGGAAAAACCACTAGTAACATGCTACCAAATTTTCACTCTTCTAAAGTGAGCTCTGTGAGGAGTCAACCCTGTTAAAGGTTACAATACACACTATTAGGTGTGATACTGTTAAAGGATTTAATCACCATGCTAGGAGTGGCCTTGTTAGAGGGCTTAAGAACATCTCATTAGAATTTCACCTTGATTAAAGGATTTACAAAATGATTGTTAGGTCAACCTTGATTAAAGAGTTTTGACTGATATAATAGATAGAAAGTAACAGTAGGTTTTGATCTAAAAACATACAACTCACTTTTCAAATATAGATCCAATGTAGCTCATATGATTATCCACTATTTGGCCTTCATTTTCATCTCCATCTCTGATCTTCTTGGAAATCCTTCAAGCAACCACTTCACAACTCTTCTTAGCTCTTCACATCTCCTTCTCAACCTTCTTCTTAGGTTCACCAATCAACTAAATCAACCTCTTGCATAACCTACAATTAGGTCATCCTTATACCTCCTTGATTAGGTAGTTTAATCTTTTGCCTCTTAATCATCTCCATAAATCTTAGGTTTAGGTCAGATTCATCAAATCCTTCTAACATTTTGTTCACCTTCTTTTTATCCTTCTAGATACTTCTCAAAACTTCTCCTTGAATCCATAAGAAAATAGCTTACCATGCATTAAATACTCCAGGTCATTCATCCTTATTTCAAGATGTATTACATATTTCAAGAATTCAACTACGTTGACTAGGAATCTCAAATCCTTTACAAATTATAAAATATTGACACTTGGTCATCACTGTGTTCTTCTGCTTGATCATTAGTAGATAAATTGGTCATCGCTAAAACTATTTATCTTGACAATCACTATTTTCACTTAGTTAATTATATGATACTTGGTAGTTACTAATGCTAGGTCAACACTAAATTTTCTTGGCTTATACTTGCACTTGGTCAACACTAGCATCACTCAACTTATACATAAGTTTCTTAATCTTCATCTCTTTTTCTCAGTCAAACCTATGCTTATAGGCTTTCTTTCCTCATCTCTTCTAAGCTTCAAATCAATTATCTTCTTCACTTAGTGTTATAGATAAATAACTCATTACCTTTCCAATGTGCCAATTAATCAAGTACCCATTATAGTTTCTCACAACTCAATCTTTCCACTAGGTCTTCTTATTATCTCCTCTTTTCAAATCCTCTTCATCAATCAAATGATATGGAACTTTACTAGATAGAAACTATCTCACCAGTTAAGGTTTGACATCAATGAAAATATAACAAATGTTTCAATTGTAGTTTCCAAAAATCTCCCACTTTGGAATTTATGGAAACAACATAAGATACCATATGGTTAACCATTTTCATAGTTACCATACAATCTAAAAAGTATGTATATGAAGAAACTTTTGTCAACTCTCTGTGTGTTTAGATCTTTATTAATATCCTTAGCTTCATTTTGATTCTCATCCAAATATCAAATCCCTCTTGGATAGATTTCTCCCTCTTTATCTCTACATCAATTTTAGTGAATCTCTCATCTTCTGAATCTCTCCCTTATCTATTCATGGTAACTCCATCTGAATCTCTCCCTCATCAAATATTCATGGTAACTATTTCAAAATATACCCCTCTTTGACAATAATGCCATAAACACTCATATTTATCATTCATCTTTACCATGTAGATATCTCTGTTTCATATTTCTAAACTATATTCTTCCTCTGTCATCTTTCTTATGAGTGATAAACTTCTTGTGCTTTATTCTTCAAAGCTTTGGGAAACTCCTAAAGTGTGACCTCCTTGCATCAGTTTTTTAGATATTTTGATTAATGCATTTGATATAATGCTCCCACTTGATTTAGGTAGCCTTAGTTAGGGGAATCATCCCTAATTTACCTCTTAGATATTCATGGGAATCCTTAGGTAAATCTTTAGTGAATGTATCTTCTAATTGTTCCTTTGTATTTACATACTCCAATCTCACTTCTTTATCTTGAACTAGCTCTTTCAAGTAATGATACTTGATAGAAATATTCTTGGTTTTAGTGTGCATCATAGGGTTCTTTGATATATTGATATCACTTGTGTTATCACATAAAATAAATCAAGCTCAATGATTTCTTCCTTCATTTATTTCAACAATTGCTTGATCCACACTATGTTTGAATAATTAACTACTACTACTACATATTTGGCTTCTGCTGTAGATTGAGAAATGCAATTCTATTTCTTACTTTTCCATGAAACTTGTCTTTTTCCTAGAATGAATACACCACCACTTGTACTCTTTCTATCATCCACATTTCCTGCCCAATCTGCATCAGTATAAACTTTTAGTTCAAACTTATCATTCTTCTTGTAGTATAATCCATAGTCCTCTATTCCTTTTAGATATCTTAGTATCCTTTTAAATGCCCTCATGTGAGTCTCCTTAGGATTGGTAGAAAATCTTGCAACAATCCCAACTACTAATGAAATATTTGGTTTGCTAAGAACAAAATATTGTAGCTTTTCGATCATTGACCTATACAAGGTTTGATTCACTTTAGTAGTATCATCATTCTTTGATAGTTCAATCCAGTAGACATAGGTGTACTTACTGGTCTAGAGTCCTCCATGTCAAAGGTTTTCAGTATCTCCTTAATATATTTAGATTGAGTAATATAGATAAATTTCTTCATCTGATAAACTTGCAAACTAAGAAAGAATTTGATCTCTCCAAATATAGACATCTCAAATTCAGTTTGCATCTCATTTGTAAATTTTTGGCATAGCGCATCTTGTCCTCCAAATATGATATCATCAATAAATATTTTAGCTAACAATATCCCTTTAGCTTTTTTAGTCTTCAAGTACAGTTTTTTGTTGTCATTTGCCCTTACAAAACCAATTTTGACCAAGTAATTATGCAATCTCTCATACCATGCTCTACGGGCTTGTTTCAATCCATATAGTGCTTTGTGTAGCTTCCAAACCATGTTCTTGTTGCTTGGCTCTACAAATCCTTCTGGATGTTCAATGTATACTTCTTCTTCCAGTATTCCATTCAAAAATGTATATTTGACATCCATTTGATACACTTTGAATCGTTTGTAATCTGCATATGGAAGTAGAGTTCTATCTCCTTCTAATCTTGCAAATGGGGAAAATTTCCCCCCATAGTCAATGAATTCTTCCTATGCATACCCTTTGCATACTAATATAGCCTTGTTTCTTGTGACTTCTCCATGCTCATTCAACTTATTTTTGAACACCCACTTGGTTCCAATAACATTCTTGTCCTTTGGTCTAGGTACTAGTGTCCAGGTTTTGTTCTTCTCTATTTGGTCAATTTCTTCATAAATGGATTGAATCCAATATTCATTCTTTAAAGTATCTTTCACTATTTTAGCCTCAAACTCACATAATAAGCATGTTTGGTTTTTCAACTTACGTCTTGTCATGACTCTAGATTCTTTAGTTCCAATGATTTGATCTGGCTTATGATGTATTCTTAAATACTATGGAAATGTAGGATCTGGTCTCCTTTCTTCTTACTATTCTTCTTTAGGTTCATCAAAAAAATTAACTTTAGGTTCACTTTGTATCTCTTCTTCCTCTTTTGATTGCTTGACAATTACCTCTTGATGCTTGACATCTTCTTGCTGTAACTCGACAGACACTTGCTGTTGCTCGATAGCTTTGTTCTCTGATTTAGATAAATTATTAGGCTCTCCATTCATGTATATGAATGATTTGTAGTCTTCAGGTTCCTTCTTGCACTCAACTTCATTCTTTTTCTGCATATTCATCAACTCTTACATTTGCACTTTCCACAACTTTGTTAGTGTTAGAATTCAAACACTTATAAGCTTTTCTCTTAGTGGAATAACCTAGGGATATGCCTTCATCACTTTTA
Organism: Chamaecyparis obtusa; assembly: GCA_027943335.1. Taxonomy (NCBI): domain Eukaryota; kingdom Viridiplantae; phylum Streptophyta; class Pinopsida; order Cupressales; family Cupressaceae; genus Chamaecyparis; species Chamaecyparis obtusa. The sequence continues at coordinate 340,400 of BSBK01008042.1, read as the reverse complement.
GCATCAAGTTTTCCATTCTGATTGTCCTTCAGTATATAAGATTTACTTCCAAAATATTTAAAGTATTTCACATTAGGTGCATAACGATACCATAACTCAAAAGGTGTAGCATTTGTACCTTTCTTGACTTGCACTCAGGTCAAGGTATATAAAGTTGTACTTATAGCTTCTCTCCAATAATTTTGTGCAATATTTTTCTCTATCATCAATATTTTAGCACAATCTATGATTGATGTATTCCTTCTTTCGGCTATACCATTCTGTGGAGGTGTCCTTTGTGCAGACATCTATCTCTTTATTCCTTTATCATTGCAAAATATGTTGAACTCATTAGATATGAACTCTCCTCCTTTGTCAGATCTCAGAAATTTCAAGCTCTTACCTATTTCTTTCTCAACCTTTTCAAAATACCACCTAAATAAATGAAAGGTATTAGATTTTTCTTTAAAAAACATAACAGTCATAATTCTAGAGTACAATCATCAACAAAAATAATGAAATATTTATCACCATAGTAGCTTTGCACTCCAATAGGTCCTATTGGTTCCTGGATAGGATTTTACACTCCATGAGATACCAATATACTTATGATGGATATTAAGGATTGGTTAGTTCCAAATGTGAGAAATCTATAAGAAACTGGACCAACTATAGGGATAAGACTACCCTCTTCTACTTCTGGCTCTGCAAAACCAACGTGGGTGCACCTGATCCAATAGTATTAACTCTGCCCTTTTACTGAATATTGGATCTTACAACAGATATCAGTGAGAAAGTACTAAGTAACAACCTATCACTCATTGACTCTCCATCACTGGATAGGACAACTGTAAAAGTAAATAAAAGTAAAAGACTGGTATTGATTTAATGTTTTCAGGATTACAAGATTTCAATCATTCCATACAAAACACAGATAGGAAAATATAGGCCAGTGCCTAGTCCATTGGGCCAAAACTCACAAAACAAGATGGATACAAAGATGTCTATAAAAGAGATGGTCTCTAAGCATAAACACAAGAACCTCAAATCTTTCCTACTTATGAGAATATTTCACATAAAATTCATGAACACATATTCCACTTTGAACAGTAATTAATCTAACCATAGGTTGGAACTCAAAGCATCAATACATACATCTAAACCAGTGAGAGATTTAAAGATTCAAAAAATGAAACAAAGGAGAGACAAAGATTGGGAAATTTTATTAAGTATAACCTTTCACCATTTGTATACAAAATATCTTGCATAGAAAGCTTGCAAAACAATGGCAGCAACCTGTACTTCTTCTCTATTATCTTGACAAAATGATACAAAATTTACAATCCTCGACTGAGGGTTAGGGTTTCAGAGTTTCTTTCTTTTCAACTCCTAAAGTCTCAATACCTAGAATGACCATGGGAAATCCTTTTATAAACAAGGAGATGAAATAAGCTACCAGTCATTCTAGGGTTTACAAAAATTAACCTTAAAACCTTTACAATAACTACAAAAGTTTACAATAAATACAATTGGTCAAGTAGGCGAGAAAATTGTAGTTGAGCTGACTTTCTTTATGTCTTTAATATTGTCCTTGGCTTTCTTTCAAAAAATCCGATCTGTAATACTTACTGTCCATTCTGCAATGAATGCTCTCTCATAACTCAACCACTTCTATGATAAAAAAGTAACTATTTTGACTTGCATCACAGGGCTAGTGGAGTGTCAACCTTTTTTGCCTCTGGTATGTACTGATATCTCCATTTATTGTATACCTCTTCACTTGGGAAGTCAAAATTGACAAATTCAGCTCTCTTGTTTGATAATTGCTCCCACTCTCTTTCAATCTGAGTGACTTTCTGATGAATGGTATCAAACATTAATTTGACATTTATTAACATTTTGATAGTGCCACTAAAAGAAAATTTTTCACTTAGAATACCAGTTATTCTTTCTGTTAGAAGCCCATCCAAATCTTCCCTCCATTGATAAGCCTCTTTGAATTTTCCTTTGTCTGTAAAAATAGTAGGCACTCGTTCATAGTTTGAAAGCATCAACTCAGCTTTCAACATGCTTGATTTCCTTATAAAACTATCCAATAAGATGCCAAATAGTACCATTTTCTTCACAATTTGATGTACTAGCTTTATCAGTGGGTCTTGGTCCCCCTGTCCTTTAGATAACATACTAACCAACTTTATGCTAGGAGACCTTTCAATCCATCTTTTCAAAATTGGAGACATTTCATTCTTCTCCTTATTTAAAACTTCAAACAAAGAATTCAATTTTCTAACATAAATATGTAAAATGGAGGGCTTCAAATCATAAGCAAACTCCATGATTGCACCTGTTATTTTCTCCATATTTCTGATTTGCCAAAGTTGTGGCCTTTATATTCTCATCCTTCTCCTTCTCCAGTTATGCCCTTGTTTCCTTCAATTTATTTGCTTCTTCTGTCAACCTCTGTTTCTCCCAACTGACCCTTGCATCTACATTTGTCTCTAGGAGTGGAAAAGGTGGAAACTCAATAATCAGGCTTGAAGATGAAGCCACTACAAGCTTATTAGAAATTACCAACTGAGGGGACCTATGATCCAATGGTCCTGATAACTGTGCAATTAACTTTTCCTTTTGAATTAGCTCAACTTTGAGCTCATTATAAGATTTGAGGACAATTTCAAATTTGAGCCTAAGCTCTTCTTTCTCCCTGGCATCCTTTTCTACCACTTTGGCACTAAATTTTGTAGTTTCTAAAACCAAACTTGATGCCTCTACACCAGACGTTTCCCCAACTCTTTGAACCAACAAGCTCCCTATATGTCCTGTAGAGAAATCCTCTCTCTTTCCTTTATCTTACCCTTTGTTTAAGGACCATATCACCAGGGTAGCATGATCTTCAAAGAAGGAAATCCCTCTTGCAGCCTATTTAGCTTTTTCTACCATAGCAAGAGTTTTCAATTTGCTCTTTCTAACCTGGTCAAAGATAATTGCATCAACAATGTCCCATTCTAGCAAAATTAATATCCCTGCTATATGAACCATGGCCCTCCCCTCCTCTGGAGTAATTTTCTCAAATTTTTTGATCATTTTTGCCTTGGTTTCTTCCTCTATTTCTTTGGTATCCCTAGTAGGGGACTCTTCTTTCTTCTTTTCACAAATTTCTTTATATTGGTTTATTTTCATTCTCCAAAGAAATTGGGAGAATGCCCTAGTTTTAAAAAATTTATCATCAGCAAGGAAGGAATCACTTGCCTGTTTCAAAATAGGGTCTATCTATTTACCCTCAAATTCTTCAATTGAAAGATCCATTGCCACCTCTTTGGTTGCCTCTGGCATTCCCTCTTGCAAATCATAATTAGAAAAAAAAATGTTCCACTCATTTCTTAATTGTACAAGTTTTTCTGCTATCCCATGTTCATCCAATTAGATAGGGGATTGAGAAGGAGAGTAAATCTCCTCTACTGGCCTTTCTTCATCTTGTTTTTTCCTTTTGGGAGAGGGTCCCTGCAATGATGGATCATCAATAGGTCTTTTCCCTCTTGAAGCAAAAGGGACATCTTTTCTTTGTTGTGATGGCAGGAGAACAGTGTATCCACTTCTCTTTTGCATTGTATAGACTCCCTTTGGGGCCAACTTCATATATTTTGGCTGGCTCAAGATTTGCCTAGCCTTCTCAAGATCTTTCTTGCTCACAACTACCCTTTTTTCATTTACAACATGCATGAGGCCTTCAAAATGTACCATTAGGGCATCCACTTTCTTTGCCCATGGTTCAAACTCCTTTAATGGGTCATAAGCTCTGTCAAAATTCTTGATAAAACCTATAGACTTATTATAGATAATCCATTTTTCTTTTTTTACCTCTTGAGTTTGAAGGTCAAACTCATTCCTAATTACATCCTTTGGAAGATTAAATTGATGCTCAATAAGAGTACATCTTACTTTATCCCTGAAAACTCTTGAGAGGAAACTCTCTATGTCTGTACACCTCACCACTGCTTTAGGCATTCTATAAGGTTGCAAGACCTTGTTTAGATGTACCCATCCTCCTTTTTGGATCACATATTGATGTGCTAAAGTTATATCTGGGAAAAAGGTTCCCCTCCCCTTTCTAGTAAGAGTGGTCTCCTGTAAATTACCAATTTGCCTCAAAATTTCAGCATAGCCCAACTTCAATGGGACTTGATAAGGTAGGACATATGGTGCCACCCTACAACCATATACTCTAAAAATTGTAGACACAGGGTATAGAATTATATCTCCAAAATTATGGACAATGGCGATGTCCTGACAATACTCCTTTGGCTTGATTAATCTGAGCAATTCTCCTGGGATCCTTGGATTGTCAAAGAATAAAAGAGACCTAAGCCTTGATGGAAAATCCCTATCAAAAGAAATGTAATTGGCATCAATTATGTCCCATGACAGGGCTGTAGTCCATAGTTGCACTGGAAGGGTTTCTCCATATCTTTCTTTCACAATATTCAACATTGTGCTAAAAAATCTTTCACCCTTGTACAAAAATAGATGCATGAGCATTGAATACCACCCAAAAGGTCTAGTAACCTTCATATTCTTGATTCCCATCAACCCTTCATGAATCAAATCAGCTAAATGAGATGCAAAATAAAAAATTAGTGCCAATTGGGGGTGCAGTGATTGTACCATCATGAACATGTATGGTATAGGCATATGAGTTTCTTCATCATGCCCTAGAATCAGAGTTAATGACTTGTAGACCTCTTGTGCTCTCTTGCTAAAAATATTTAACCTGAAAGGTTTTGGTGTGCTCGGATTGACAACACACATGGATCCAATTTCCTCCAAAAATAGCCTCAAAGGTCCAGACCTGAAATAATCTCTTTGTGCTTCATAAATCTCTGTGAATTCTTTGAAGTCTATCTTTTCTAACCCCACAGATGGGTCATTTAATGAAAAAACCTCCCTAATTTCATCCTCTATGATGCTAATTAGGTCTCTCCCATTTATTTCCTTGACACATTTTGTCACAGGATCATAGTACTTGGCAACCTGTATCAACAACTTAGCATCCATAAAAACACCAGGGCATACTAACCTCCCAATGTAAAATTTCCATACATTACTTAAGGGGGCACAGGCATTTCTCTATGAATAAGCTGATCTGAACAATGTAAGACCATCATGCTTCTCACCCACCTTGGCATCTCTCATCCAATTCTCTTTGTCATAGAGTGCCTCTACAAGTGAATCCCTAGGTTGTCTTGGAGAAAGCTCTTTTACACTGGGTGCCCCATTATCGGAATGTGGAAGTAACTGCATTAAATCCTCAAAAATTCCTCTTTTAACATACTCTATTTGACCAGACAAATTCCGTTTGGGTGGCATTTTGAAACTAGGGTTTCTTACCAAATAATATATGAATTCTCAAGAAAACCCTAACTTTATCAATACAAAATCCTTCACAAATTTCCCACAGACTTCAAGAAACTCTTTTTAAATTCATAAAATTCCACCTACCAAGCGCCTGCAAAAATCTTCACTTGAAATCGCTCAGAGAGGGAAATTTATCACTAGAGAAGCTTATGAAAATAGTGAGGAAAACAAATGAATCCTTATCAATGTATAGCATTTCCAACTACTCACAATTCATTTGCATGTAGCACATTAACTTTTCCATTACTGAAAGTTGGCAGCCTTAGCATTTGTAGGACGTGAAAGACATCACAGAGAAAAAATTCAAATTCTAGCCATTGATATATCTCTATTTCGGCACATCAGATGGTTGATAAATTTAATAGCACAACCCTAGAATACTTTTCCCCAGGTTAGTTCTCAACCAATGAGACCATTTCAAATTATCCATGTGAAGAAATAAATGACTTAACTTTATTCTGCCCGAAATGGATAGGTGTCACCTTGTCACCAAAGCGCTAACCAAAAACTATCAGAAAGACCCCCTTAAGATATAATGATGACTGTTGATGCAATTTGATCTGACAATCGCTACATTTTGATAAAACATTGGCCCCACTGTTCCTTCTTTCGAAACCCTTGGTGAATCAGGAAACACTAGATCAGATATGTTAGTAGGTTGAAAACCCACCTCATCATTGGTGTCAGACACACTGGCACCCTTCACACATCATTAATGCCCTCGTGGACCAATTAGAAATGACCACATCATTAAAGGGTCTGACACAGAGGACCCACTGAACGATCTTCATCTTCAAACAAGATCGACGGTTGTCACCATACTGCTAAACTTAAAGAGCATGCATCTTATCTCAATGGTATCATGAAAGCCGTGAGATCTTGATCTACTTTAACCTTCCAAAAATACAAGCCCCACTACGACACATCACAATCTATTCATCAAATTGAAAACTACCACGTCGCACATAACTGACAAGTGGGACCTCTGTCATCCACATTCACAACTCAAAAAATCTTGACAATCACCACATCACAATTCCTAGCAACCAATAAGAAACTAACATATTAACATGACTTGGCACCATCAAGACCCACCACATACTTTATTCCTTAGCAATGATCTAACGGTCGTCGCTATACCATGATGCATAAAAGGAAATCATCTTGGTCTCAAGATATAGCGACAGCCATTAGATATACTCATTCTTTAAATGCCAACATACCTTATAATCAGTCAGGTCCACTAGGACAGGTGGCACCATGTCACTAAAGTGCATGTTAGGGATTCTGACAACCAGGAGTCTTGCAGTGCAAAGACAACCACACATTTTAAAAAGATTTATTACTTAGGAAAATTTAACCCAAAACTTAGGCTTAGGATAGGAAATATTAAAAAAGGGGTCCTGACAATTTTCCTAACCACAAAACACATGATTTAAACATTTTTAAAGGACACATGTGGATTTCAAGACTTTAGTGAGCCAAAAAGGTAACGCAAAAATATAACAGGACTCAATATCAAGCTAGGGTTTTTCAAACATAGGATTTTCAACATGAAGTGCTACCATTAGGTTAAAAACCTAAGTATTTTCAAAAATATTAGCATAGAGCTAGATGTTTTTAGCAATGATAATAGTGGCTCATGCTTGGGGATGTGTATCTCCTATAGATACAATGAGAAACTAGAATCTCCTGGTACAATAGACCAGAACAAAATTTTGACCAAAAATAGGGAACTGTGCATAAAAACCTAAACAAAACCTGTCTAGGAACTACCAAAACTTTAAGAGAAATAAAGCTTTAAGAACTGACCATGAACAGGTAATTCCATAAGATCTCTTGTTAGATTCTTTAAAAAATAAGAACTTGCCCCCCATTTTTCTTCAACAATATATGGTCCTAACCAGATGGGATCAAACTTCCCATGTTTTCCTTTGTCTTCTAGTCTTGCATGCCACATCAAGACCATATCTCCTTTTGCAAAAAATTTCTGAGTAGTCCTTTTGTCAAATAGGACTTTTCACTGGGCCTGCAGCTTCTCATTTTTATCATGTGCTTCACTTCTTACTAAATTGAGTTGAATCATAACATTCATCATGATTGTCATGTCTTCTTCTACTTCATCATCATATGTCTGAATGAATTGGTACATCTATAACAAATTATTTTGAGGTAATCTTGCATTTATTCCATACACTAAGTCAAAAGGGGCACATCCTATTGCCTTCTTGACTGTAACCCTGTCAGCCCATAGGGCCTATAGCAATTTGGAGTCCCAAGCCTTCTTATTTTTATCTAAGTCTCTCTTCAGAATCTTGATCAAACTTTAATTACTGGATTCTACCTGGCCATTTCCTTGTGGATGGTAAGCAAAAGAATATGAAATTTTAATACCATTGTGTCTGTAGAAGTCAACAAACTCTTCTGACCTAAAACATAATTTATTATCAACCACCATAGTTTCTGGGCAACCAAATCTTGTGAGAATGTTCTGCATCATAAAATCCGTTACTACCTTGCTAGTTGCTCTTCTTGTAGGGATTGCCTCAACCCACTTGGTGAAATAGTCAGTTTCCACCAAGATATAAGAATGTTCACCACTAGACTTATTAGGGATTTCACCAATGAAATCCATACCCCACTTCTGGAAAGGAGCTTGAACAGAAACAGGTCTAAGAGGTACATTCCCACTAAATTTTAATTTTCTTGCAAACCTCTGACAAGGATCACACCTCTTCACAAACTGATGGGTATCTTTGAAAAGTGAAGGCCACCAAAAACCTACCCTGATAATCTTGTGGGTTGTAGTCTTTGCCATGTAATGTCCTCCACAAATTCCACTGTGCATTTCATGCATCAAGAGCTTTGCCTTCTCCTGATCTACACATCTAAGAAAAACACCCTCATTACTCCTCCACCAAAGATCACCACTTATAATTTCATATCTCAAAGAGTGGATTTTAACAGTTCTCTTCTTATTGTCATCCAGTTCAGGGGGTAAGACCATCTTTTGTAAATATTTGACAATATCTTTAGACCAATCACAACAGTCCATGTTGCACACATAAGGTCTTTGATCTTCTTCTAGCATATTTATTTCATTTGCATTTAGATTACTTTGGGCCATCAACTTTTCTAAGCCCAGTCCTCTTACTAGCTTTGTAATGTGGATGTCAATGTTAAATTCTTGAATTCTATTAATCCATCTACATCTTCTTCCTGAAACCTCTTGTTGGACCAAGATGTCCTTGACAACAACACTTGGGACATAAGCAACCACTATGACTCCCACCAAATAGCATCTAAATGTTTTAATGGCCTTGACCAAGGCATAAGCTTGTTTCTCAATAATATCATAATTCAATTCTGCTGCCTACAAGGTCTTGCTAAAAAAGGAGATAGGCTATTCAAAACCTTCAACATTCTTTTGTAATAGCACTATAGAAATAGTATGGGCAGATGCAAAAGAAAAGATTTGCATAGGCTTACTATAGTCTGGTGTCTTCAAGACTGGGGCATACTTAATGGATTTCTTAATGTCATTAAAGGCATGTACTACTTCAGTATTCCATTCAACCTTTTCTCCTTTCTTCAACATTCTTGATATGGGAATACTGATTTCTGCAAAGTTTGTAATAAATCTTCTTAAGAAGTTGACCTATCCTAAAAAGGACTCAATTCCCTTGAAGTTCTTTGCTAAATTTAGTTTGTCAATAGCTTCCACTCTTTTAGGATCTATCCTCACACCATCCTTTGAAACAATGTGCCCTAAGAGTTTCCCTTCTGTCACACCAAAGGCACATTTCTTTGGGTTTAAAGAAACCCCATATTCTAATGCTCTGATAAAAAATTTCTCAAGATGTTGGCAATGTTGTTCTTCTTTAGCTGAGAAAGCTATCAAATCATCCTAGTACACTACCATAAATCTATCAATGAAGTCTACAAAGGCTACATCCATAGCCCTCTGAAAAGTGGCACATGCATTAGTCAATCCAAAGGGCATCCTTACATAAATATATGTTCCCCATGGAGTTGTGAATGTGGTTTTGAATTGTTCTATATCTTTGACCATCACTTGATTGTAACCAGAAAAGCCATCCATCATGGACAACAATTCTAATCCAGTAACCTTTTGCAACATGTTCTCCATATTGGGTAACCCATAATTGTCCTTCAAAGAATTTATGTTGAGATTCCTAAAATCTACACATAACCTGATATCACCATTTTTCTTTTTGATAGGCACTAAATTAGAAACCCAAGTGGAATGCCTAATTGGCTTGATTATTCTAGCATCTATCATCTTCTTGAGTTCACCCTGCATCTTGGGTGCCAAGGTAGGATTAACAGGTCTCAATTTTTCTCTGAAAGGTTTTGTGCCCTCCTTGAGTGGAACCTCATGCTGAAAAAGGTCCTCTCTATAAGCTTTAAGGTCTTCATAAGACTAGGCAAAAACATGTTTAAATTTTCTGAGAAGGTCAATCAAATTTTTTCTAGTTCTCAGGGAGAGAGACCTGCCTATATAAACCTTCTTGGGGGCTATGCTTGTGCCCAAGTTTATCTCCTCAAGCTCATTGATTTTATCAGTACTAGCAGAGAAGGCCTTTACTTTGTTGTCAAATGCCCTTTCAAGAGAAACTAATCCTTTAGGAACTTTATTTGATTTTAATTACAAAACCTCTTTCCCAAAGATGACATCTTTTCCATTCACTGTATTAACATAAGCACTAAAATCCATTTCTTTATCACCAAAGTGAGATTCACAATGGAGAAACCTGAGTATGTCTTGGTCATCAGAAAAGACTTGCCAATTATCTAGATTGTCGGGAATAGAAGGCTTGGCTTGTACCTCTATATTAGAAACATCTGCAAATGTAACATCCTTTGGTCTAAGAGCTATATTAGCTAATAAATCTGCCATCCTATTCTAACTTCTTTCCATCTAGTAGATATTAAGAGCACTAAAGCTTTCAATCTCATCCCACACTACATTCCTATATTGCTTCAATTTCTGATTCTTGGAAGCATATTTTGATCTAATTTGGGATATGACTAACTCAAAGTCACCTATAACTTTCAAACATTATATGCCATGCCTTGATGCTAATATGAGACCAATTAACAGAGCCTCATACTCTGCAACATTATTTGTGCATGAAAATAAAAAAGTAAATGAGAACTTGAAAGTTTTACCATTGGGAGATATGAGCAATATTCTAGCTCCAGATCCTTCTTTGCTATTTGCTCCATCAAAATACATAGTCCAAAGACTATCAAGGTCAATCCACCCCTCCTGGTTTTCTAATTTGTGGGAAGGTTCAACACCTTCCTTTGTTTCCTTATCTTGGACTTTGAAAGCATTAATATCAGTATCAAGGAAACAATTCATGTTGTCCTGGTCTTCTTCTTCAATCATATGAGGGGTCCTAGATTCCCTAGTGACTTTGATATTTTTTCCTTCAAAAATAAAAGTGGAAAATGATAAGTCACATTGTATGCTACCTCCCATAGAAGCACTCCATTTCCTTGATAGCAACATTCCATATTGGGGAGGAATATCAACTACAAAGACACTCATGGTTAATTGTTTGTTGAGGTATGCAACCAATCTATAAGGCAAGGCCTTAATAGTACCTACAACTGGTACCTCCCTTGAATCCATTACTTGACATCTACCATGAGGTGTGTCCACTTTCAAACCTAAAGACTTCATAACTCCGGTAGGCATAACAGTATTTGATGCTCCTGTGCAATTTTTCAGCAACTTTCCATTTATTTGCAGAGTCAAGAAAAATGGATCAACTGATCCTACTGCAGTACTAACAACATTTGTTTCCAAATAGATTTGAGGGATTTTAGAAAACAATCTCCTCACTACAATTTTCATCTTCATCATTCATAGTTGCTACTCATTTCTCAGTTCTTTCTATTTTTTTGAGAATCAGTATGTACTACACTCTATACCCATTTTAGTGCATTTTTCTTGTGATCTTCTATTCTCATCATTTCTAATAATGGAACTTTGACAGTAATTTGGGAAAACAATTTACTCATGCCAACTAGAACATATTTCAAGTCAGATACATCTAGCTTTGAGTCTGTGATCTCTTTATCAAGTTCCTAGGTGGACATATCTACAGGTTTTTCAGTTTGGGGTTTATTCTTGTTTTGAAAAACTAGTACAACCTCAGCAATAGGCCTAGTTTTCAACTTATAAACAATATTAGGCTAAACATTTTTCTTTATTTTGACTTTATCAGCAGGAGTAGTATCCCTAGTCCTTTCTTGTGATGTTTTTGTATCCTTGTCTATTTTCTTGATAAAAATGCCGGTAGGCTTGGGATTTGCATCACCAACAACTCTATTCCTTAGGTTATAATTTGCCTTTTCCTAAGTAACCAAATTGGTTGTTATCAAGGCAATCTCCTCATCAGAAGGTCTTCTTAAAGTAGTTGTTTGCTCATTCTTTTGAACATTACATTGGATGTTGTCAGGCTCACTATCTTCATCATTTGAAAAAACTTGCTGATGGTATGATTCATTTCTAGTTTGGGAATGTGAGGCATCTTGATTTTCATCTTCTTTAGCAGAGTCCACCTCACTCAAAACATGAGAAGAAAACATCCCACATCCCTAGTCATCATAAGGTTGTTCCTCACTGCACTCCTACTCTTCTTGAGTAGAGACATTTTGGGATATGGCACAATAATCAAGATCATGTGGTGACTGACAAGCAATACACCATGGGACCTCTTCCACTACATTCATTTAGTTTCCTTGCAATGGACCAGGGGTCCTATCATTTGGTTTATCTCTTTTCTCAGCAATAAAAGGCTTCCCATCTTTCCATTGAGTATTGTAGGGGTAATTCTGCATTCTTGGAAATTTGTTAAAATTATTAAAGGGAGGCTTCTCCCCTCCTATAGATCTATTACCTCTATTTTCACCAGGCCTCAAATCTTTGATTGCTTTCAAAATCTATTTTAGGCTCTCATCATCCTTAGGTTTCACACCTTGAGGCTTTCCTGGATCTTTTCTATTTAATAAAGGAGACTTGTTATCTCTCTCCTTCCCAACTTTCCTAAGATTCTTTGGTTGCTTTCTGATGAAGGGTGCTCCCCTTAATACCACAAACACATAACAGAAATAGAGAAACAACAACAATATGCAAGAACAGAAAATTGGCTTCTTATTATCTCCACAAATGTGGAATTACAAAACTTTCAGAATTACAATATGCAAAGCCACATGGGCATTCCCTTACAATATTCTGTAGGACAAAGCCTCGAATCAATACCCAGATCTACTACCCAAAACTATTCTGAACTACCTAAGACAATAATACAGCCTTCCTTATATAGGCAATTTTCCACCGCCTGGGAAGGTTCCAGAATTTTAGCCAATAAGGCCGACCAAACTTAGAATTATTTTTTTTATTTTACATTTCATTACATCATAGTCGGCTCAAAATAAATTTTGAAACCCGAACAGAAATTTTGAAGAAAAATCATTTTCTGCCATTTCAGGTGACCCAACTTCCGAAGACCATAAGTCATCACCAGTTGACCCGATTGACTATTGTAACCCCATTTCGGAAAGGGCGCGAGGAGCTCTACAACACCTAAATTAAGCAAGCTTCATTCAGCCCAAAATTTGACCTCATCCAGGGCCTCTAAAGCCTTCAAAACTGAGTTCGAAGTTTCTGTACCCTGCTGCCAATACCAAAAATCTTCAATATCTTCCAATATACACTTGATCTGGCAATGAAACTTTACTGGCAGACTCATATGACAAAAATGAACCTCCAAGAAAGAAATCAGATCATTCTGAGCACATACAAAAATTACCAAAAATAGTAACTTTCCATAAACAGCAGCTCTACACAAAATAGCCCTTATTGAATACAAAAATAGAAATATTTTTTTTGGGTGATGCAAGATTGCTCTTACACCCAGGATGCTCCTGCATCAGACACCCGGGGTAATTTGAGAAGTGACCCTGTCACGACTCAGGGGTGCAGAGGAAAACCAAGACGGCTAATCTCCTCCTTTGTCAGCCATGATGAATCTTCAACAGGTCATCCTTTCCACTTGACCAGATATTCTTCATATATCCTGTTCCTTGTGCTTCTGCCAATACGACTGTCCAGTATATCTTCGATCTCCTTAGTGTCTGAACTAGTTGCTGGAATACTCCACTGTGCTGCTGTGATCTCATCTTCAACACCTCCTTCATGATACTCTGTCAGGTCTGAAATGTTAAACATTGGTGAAATATTTAGCTCAGTAGGCAATTCTACCTCATATGCGTTTCCTGAATCATGTTTCTTCAGTATCCTACATGGTCCAAACTTCTTCATTTTCAGCTTGTTATATGTACCAACTGGAAACCGCTCCTTCCGCAAATGAACCATGACTTCATCACCAACTTGAAATTCCTTATACCTCCTTTTCTCATCTGCCTTAGCCTTATACTGTGCGTTCATCTTGGTAATATGCTTCCTCACCTCCTCATGGATGTTCTTCAAGTGTTCTGCAAAATCCTCAGCTTCAACACTACTTATTTCTCCTTTATCTATCTTCCTCAATTCAGATGCATTTCTTGGACTACTTCCATATACAATCTGGAATGGTGATTTACCAGTGCTCCTGTTGACAGAATTATTGTATGCAAATTCTGCCTGTGGTAAAATCAAATCCCATCCTGTTGGCTTATCTCCAACCAAACATCTCAGCAAATTTCCCAAACTCCTATTCACCACCTCTGTTTGTCCATCAATCTGTGGATGATGTGATGAACTGAACTTCAAATCTTTCTTTAACTTCTTCCACAATGTACGCCAGAAATATCCAACAAACTTAGTGTCCCGATCTGAAACTATGGTCTTTGGCAAACCATGAAGTCTCACTACTTCTCTAAAAAACAATTCTGCTACATGAACAGCATCATTAGTCTTCTTGTAGGGAATGAAATGTGCCATCTTTGAAAATCTGTCAACTACCACAAAAATTGAATCGTGTCCCCGCTGTGTCCTCGGTAAACCAAGAACAAAGTCCATACTGATATCCTCCCAAGGCTTCTCTGGTATAGGTAATGGCTGATACAACCCTGTATTCTGCTTCACTCCTTTCGCCATCTGACATACTCTGCAACTCTGTACAAACTTCTTCACATCTTGCTGCAATTGTGGCCAATAATAATTCTCACCAACCAAAGCAAGGGTTTTATCACGACCAAAGTGTCCAGCCAATCCTCCACTATGCTTCTCCTTGATGAGATTCTCCCTCATAGAACTTCGTGGAATGCACAACTGACTCCCTCTGAATAGCATATCATCCTGGATGATGAAATCCAACCATTTCATCCTGTCTAGAGTAACAGGTTCTTTACAAGCTTTCCAAGCTTCACCAAAATTAGGATCCTCTGGATACAAATTCTTGAGCTCCTTGAACCCAACCACTTCAATTTGCATTTCTGTCAGCAGTAGTTGCCTTCTGCTAAGAGCATCTGCAACCCTATTAGACTTTCCACTCCTGTGTTTCAAAACAAATGTATAACTCTGCAAAAATTCAACCCATTTCAAATGCCTTTGATTCAACTTTCCTTGACTATTCAAATATTGCAAAGCTTGATGATCAGTATACAAAACAAACTCCTTAGGAAGCAAATAGTGTCTCCACTTCTTTAATGCTTGAACTATAGCATAAAATTCCTGATCATAAACAAAATATTTTCTCTTGGCATCATTCAACTTCTCACTGAAATAAGCAATAGGTTTACCTTCTTGGCTCATAACAGCTCCTATTGCAGTAACACTAGCATCACAATCTACTTGAAACACCTTATTAAAATCTGGAAGTGCTAAAATAGGTTGTTCTGTAACTTTTTGTTTCAATAATTGAAAACTCTTTTCTGCCCCATTAGTCCACTTAAACTCTTTTCTATCCCCTCTCATTGTTTCAGTCAAGGGTCCACAAATACTGCTAAAATTTCTGATAAACTTTCTGTAAAAGCTAGCTAGACCATGAAAAGATCTTACCTCAGTAGCATTCCTTGGAGTAGGCCATTCAAGGATAGCCTATACCTTCTCTGGGTCCATTTTTAGACCTTCTCCTGAAACTACAAACCCCAAATACACCAACTCTTTCTTCACAAAACTGCACTTCTTCAAATTAATCAACAATTTCTCTTCTCTCAGCTTCTCAAATACCATACGAATATGTATCATATGCTCCTCCAATGTCTTACTAAAGATCAGAATATCATCTAGGTCAACAATGACAAACTTACCTAGAAATTCTTTCAGAACCTCGTTCATAAGCCGTATGAAAGTGCTCGGTGCATTGGTTAGCCCAAAAGGCATGACTAACCACTCATACAATCCTTCCTTTGTCTTGAAGGCAGTCTTCCATTCATCTCCTTCTCTGATCCGAATCTGATGATATCCACTTTTCAGATCTATCTTTGAAAAATACACAGCTCCACTCAAACAGTCCATAATATCATCCATTCATGGCAATGGAAACCTGTACTTGATTGTGATCTTGTTTATTGCCCTAGAATTTGTACACATCCTCCACTCTCCATTCTTCTTTGGTGCTAATACCGCTGGTACAGCACAGGGACTCAGACTCTCACGGATCAATCCTTTTTGTAGAAGTTCATGTACTTGTCTGTTCAACTCCTCACTTTCTGCAGGTGTCATTCTGTGTGCTGCCTTATTCGGCAAACTCGCTCCTGGGATCAAATCTATTTGATGACTGATCTTCCTGACTGGTGGTAATCCATCAGGCACGTTATCAGATACAATATCCTGAAACTCATTCAACAAATCTGCAACTTCTACAGGAACATCTTCTACTTCCTCTTTACCAGCTTTTGAAATTAAAGAAAAACATACATGCTCATGCCTCATACCATCTAGGAAATTTATTTCATCAACAAAAGTTATCCTTGCATTACCACATACCTTTTCTTCAGTCTCCTTCAATGGTTTTAGCTTATGTCGCACTCCATCCTTTGTCAGGGAATAGGTATTCACACGGCCATCATGTACAGCACATCTGTCAAACTGCCATGGTCTACCCAACAACATATGACATGCATCCATAGATATGATATCACACAATACCTCATCTTGGTATCCGCCAATCTTGAACTTCACCAGGCATTGTTCATTGACCATGACCTTGTGGTCATCCTGTACCCAGGCAATTCGATATGGATGTGGGTGTTTCTATCTCTTGAGCTTCAACTTTGTCACCATCTCTTCTGACACCAAATTGTCAGTGCTTCCACTATCGATAATCACATCACAACATTTACCTTCACACTTGCACCTGGTGCGAAACAAGCTCCTCCTTTGCTCAGGTTCATTCTCACCACTCAACAGGACTCTTCTGTTAATCAACATTTCTCCTCTTTCAGCATCTTCAGAATTTGATGATCTGGCATCTTCATCTACATGTGCAATTCTGGCCTGGCCTTCATTTCTCCTGTCTATTCTGCCTTGGCGCTGAGGACATTCAAATGCCCTATGACCTTCTTCTCCACAGTGAAAACATGTTCCACGGAAGCCACCTCTTCCAGATCCTTGTCCTCTTCCTCTTCCTCTTTGATCTCTATTATTCTGATCCTGGAAGCGATTGGAATTATTTCCCCGCTGATTCTGACTGCTACTAGCCTCATCCTTCTTTTTCGGATCTTCATTTCGGCCACCATATGACCGTCCACCAAATCGTCCACCGCGACCTCTTCCATTTTGTCTGCTCTCAAACTTCTTGTTCAGCTTTTCCTCTACTTTTAGGGCAAACTGGTATGCCTCCTCAATACTGTTCATTCGAACCAGATTCAGCTCCTCCTGAATGCTTGGCCTTAACCCATTAAGGTATCGGGCAACTTTCTCCTTATCAGCTTCTGCATGGCCTGTTCTGATGAGAAGTCGATAGAACTCGTCTGTATACTCCTGAACAGATCTTCCTGCTTGCTTCAAACTTTGCATTTTCTTTAGTAGATCAAGCTCATAATCAACAGGAATGAACTGTCGCTTCAATTTATCCACCATCCGATCCCATCTTGTGATTTTATCTTTCCCTCTTCTATTTCGCTCCAATTGAATTTCTTGCCACCAGATCTTTGCATGACCTTTTAGTCTGGCCTTCGCAAATTTGACCTTATCAGGATCCTCAACATCTTCATACTCAAAATATTCCTCACATTCATTGATCCAGTCGATCAATTCCTCTGGGTTAAGATTTCCAGAAAATGTAGGAACCTCAATCTTAGGTCTTTTCCCAATCTTGGAAATCGCCCGAAAAAGTCTTTCTTCCTCATGGTTCACAATTTCAACTTCTCCTTCTTGATATTCTTCTTCGGCTTCATCCTCGCTTTCATCTCTGACATTAAGATTCATTCCTCTGCGAATCTCTTCTTGCAATGCTCGCACTTGTCTCTGCAGCTCTCTAACCTCAGGTGTTACAACACCAGCTCTTCCGCCATGTTCCCTTCGTTGAGGCATTTTCGCGATGCGCGCTGAAACCCTAGCCACGGTCCTGGTGCAAACTGCCTCACAGTCGGCGATCTGTTTACACACTCAAGAACTCCTGCTCTGATACCACTTGATGAAGGGTGCTCCCCTTAATACCACAAACACATAACAGAAATAGAGAAACAACAACAATATGCAAGAACAGAAAATTGGCTTCTTATTATCTCCACAAATGTGGAATTACAAAACTTTCAGAATTACAATATGCAAAGCCACATGGGCATTCCCTTACAATATTCTGTAGGACAAAGCCTCGAATCAATACCCAGATCTACTACCCAGAACTATTCTGAACTGCCTAAGACAATAATACAGCCTTCCTTATATAGGCAATTTTCCACCGCCTGGGAAGGTTCCAGAATTTTAGCCAATAAGGCCAACCAAACTTAGAATTATTTTTTTTATTTTACATTTCATTACATCATAGTCGGCTCAAAATAAATTTTGAAACCCGAACAAAAATTTTGAAGAAAAATCATTTTCCGCCATTTCAGGTGACCCAACTTCCGAAGACCATAAGTCATCACCAGTTGACCCGATTGACTATTGTAACCCCATTTCGGAAAGGGCGCGAGGAGCTCTACAACGCCTAAATTAAGCAAGCTTCATTCAGCCCAAAATTTGACCTCATCCAGGGCCTCTAAAGCCTTCAAAACTGAGTTCGAAGTTTCTGTACCCTGCTGCCAATACCGAAAATCTTCAATATCTTCCAATATACACTTGATCTGGCAATGAAACTTTACTGGCAGACTCATATGACCAAAATGAACCTCCAAGAAAGAAATCAGATCATTCTGAGCACATACAAAAATTACCAAAAATAGTAACTTTCCATAAACAGCAGCTCTGCACAAAATAGCCCTTATTGAATACAAAAATAGAAATATTTTTTTTGGGTGATGCAAGATTGCTCTTACACCCAGGATGCTCCTGCATCACTTTCTATGTTCATAGCCAACTTATAAGCTTCAACTAGGCTCCTTGGATTTTTATCTCTTAAAAGGTAACCCATCTTTGAGTCAAAGGCATTTAAGTACGTGACAAGGCACACCCTGTCATCCAATCTGATAACCTGCAACAACTTATGCATGGCCTTTTGAAATCTAACATTAAACTCAACAACATCCTCATTAAAAATTTTTTTTATGTTATTGAATTCATTTAGCATGAAACTCTCATGTGTTTTGTCACCATACTATTCTTTGAAACAATGCCTAAGCTAATCCCACAAACCAATGCTACCATGTGGCAAAGCCCTAAACCAATCCCTTGAATCTTCTATGAGGGATTGCACAAATAATTTCATGATAACATCATCGGGCACAATGTTATAATCATCAATTACATCAATGAATTTCTTTAAATGCTCTTCACAAGTTACAACATTGATTCCTGTGAATTTAGGAAGCTTCTTTCTGATTTCTTCAGGGATGGGGTTAGGATAGCTAGGGATACCAGTAAAAACCAATTGTTTACATCTTTTATGTATAATCCCTACATTAGGTATACCAGCACCTTGAGATGTAGATGCATTTGTATTTGTAGTGGTAGAACCATTAAAGGCTCCTGGTGGGGGAATACCACCTGTCTGATTTGCTAAATTTGTAGCATCTACTCCTTGTGTCATATTAGAATTAGTAAAATTTGTAGGTCCTGCAGACCTTTTAAGAAAATCTATTTTCTTTTTCATTTCTAATGTTGCAGCTTCTAATTCTACCTTTTCAAGCTGTTTGGCTAACAATTCTTGTTCCTTTTTAGCCTTTTCTAGGTCTACTTCCAATATCAAAGCCTAGTCTATAGGATTCTTAGGGTTTACAGGCTCATTGATTGAAATACCTTTCTCTTTTTGTTTTCCTTTATCCTTTGGAACCCTTCTTTCAAAAACTTGGTGAACAACATGCAACTCACTTGTATTTTCAGGAATGGGAACATAATTTATAGCTTCTAAGTCTAGTAGCTTCCTTCTTAATTGATCATCTCTTATCATGGCATGTCTGACTTTTTCTTCCTTTTCTTTTTCTCTTTTTTGTCTAATGGCTGCTTGTTCATGAATCCTTCTTTCTAATTCATCTATTTCATCAAATATTTCTTCAGAATTAGGCAAAGTTGTTTCAAATTCAATTTTCTATGCTTTAGGGTCTTCTTCTTGATCCTTAGACTCATGAAGACCTTGGGGTAATGAAGAACCAAGGGTGAAATGGGGAAGAAAGTCTTGACCACTTCTACTTTTACTTCTAGACCTTCCTTCCCTTCCATGATGTCTATTTGGATTCATCCTCCTATTTTGGGGTGGTCTTTCACCCTTTCTTTCTATGGGGGAATAATAATCCTCATATTGATTAAGGCCTAGATCAACTTCCTCCTCATATTCTAAGGCATTTCCCTCATGACTAGGAGGAGCAATATTTCCTCATCTTGAGTTTCCTTTTTGCTTCTAGGTAAGAGACATATCACTAGTATCCTTTTCTCTTCTAACCTAGTTTTTTCTAGATGTGGTAGGAAGTCCACCTTGCAGACTTTCCTCTGGGAGTTCCCTACTATAAGACCTTGTATTTTTGAAACTCATACTAATATATTATAAAGTACTAGTCATAGAGATTCTCTTAGTCACCACTCACAACATGTGAGATAATTTGAAACCTTTTTGAAACTGACTCTTATACTCTTTAATGAAGTCCACTAGATAAATGATAAGCCAACCATGGGTCTAAGCTCAACTTGTACCTACATTATCTATGCTGATTTGTTACACTAGAGATATCAAGTGATTGAAATAGGTAGGTCAGGAGTCAAGCTCAACTTGAAACCTACACTATTTTCTCTTGACAATATTTCTCTATTCTCCAGTAGAATAAACGATTTGATGGTGACTTGGAAGGGATGAATCAAATGGGTACTGAGATTTTGAAATTTTTTAATATAAATAGTGATTTAGAACTGATTTATCTTCTTTATTATGCTCTAATCCCTAGAAGAGTCACCATTTTGTTGGTTCCTGGATAGGATTTTACACTCCATGAGATACCAGTATGCTTATGATGGATATTAAGGATTGGTTAGTTCCAAATGTGAGAAATATATAAGAAACTAGACCAAATATATGTTAGGAATGAATGATTGATGATTAGCAGTCATTTTTTAGTAGTGGTTGTTGCATTCATAACTATGATTGTCATTGATGTCAACACAGTGATATTCTGGAGTTTAGCAGAGTAGCAGGCATAGTTTTGTTTTGTGCACATGGTATATTGCATTTGGGATTATGTGCAATTTATGGTATGTTCTTTGGTGTGTTATTAACCTATGGTTAAGAGCACAAAAAGAAATTCATTCATTCATGAAAGTTATAAGCATTTTGGTGGAAGTAGTATTCTGGCAGTGTTCCTGAGTAACGATTTTTGGTAATCGGAGGATATCTCCTAATCGGGATGGAATCTAATTTTTCGTAGTTAAAGGGAAGTTTGTGACACATTGGTAGTGATGTGGTTCACTACACAAACTTTGAGGTCACATGAGTGAAGAGTTATTACATTTGGAAGCTGATAGTTTTATGTAATTTTTAGTGTAGCGTGTTGAAATTATTATTTTGTATTTGCATGCTGACTCATTTGTAATTATTTGAGTGTGGTATAAAGGAAGGAATGTTTTATTTTTTATGTGATGGGATTATGAGATTGTGAAATTTGTGATGTGAATTTATGCATGAAGTGAAGAAGAGAGCTAATTCAGTTGTGAAGGAAGACTTGCGAAGTACAGAGATCTGGATTTGTGATCTTGTGCAGTAGAGAGTGCGGTTTTGGCATAGTGTGAAGGAGGTAACATATTTCATATTATTTTTTTGAATAATCCTAAGATCTATTGGACAATGAGTTCAGAGATCTTGCCTTGAAGCTGTTTGGGCAGTGGGTCCTTTAGTCTTCCATAACTCTTAACCGGGTTAGAATCTTTTAACAGGGATTCAAAATCTCCTAACAGTGATTCATATGTACTAAATGTATTTAATAAGACTCCTAACAGGGTCCATCCTTTCAAAAGGAACTTTCATATTAGTGCATCATTTTTTGGACATCATTCCCACTGGGGTTTACTCTTTGATCAAGAGGTTCCCTAGTCAACATATCTTGTGTTATTGTGTCATTGTGTATAATTATCTTTCTATGGTTGGTTACTACATTGATTATATGGTTTAAAGCTGTTGAGGTTGATATTGAAGTTGATAAATGGTTTAATTATTAGATAACTGATTCACCCCCCCCCCCCCCCCTCTCAGTTATCTTGGGGATCTTTACTTTCTAACAATTGGTATCAGAGAAGTAGGTCATTAAAAGAGAATTTTAACAACTTAAGGAGATCTATGGAAAATTTTAGGAAAGAAAGCCCTAAGTTTGATGGAGTAAATTTTGATAGCTGGAAAGAAAAGATGAAGACACATTTATTGTGTTTATGACTAGGTTATTGGTTGATTACAAAGAATAACAGAACTATCATTGAGGAAGATAGACTTGAGACTTGTTCTAATGATGAAAGAGACACCTTTATGTGTAACATACTCAAAAGAGAAGCACTTTTATCAGCACTTCTAGAGAATGAATACAGTCAGGTAAAAATTTTAATTAGAGCTTATGATATTTGGAAAGCTTTACATTCTACTTTTGAAGGTGATGAACATGCAAAGAAAGCTAGGTTACATAATTGGATTTGTACATTTGAAGACATAAGAATGATGGAAGATGAATCTCTTAGAAGCTATATTGGTAGGATGTTAGAAATTGTTGCTGGAATAAAGTCTTGTGGATGTGAAAAATTAGAGAATGAAGTGATATGGAAAATTCTGAGAACGTTGACACCAGTATTCAGATAAACTACACAAATGATTGAACAAGTGATACCTTATACAACAAAATTTTCAAGAGAGACTCTTCTTGGAAGATTGGAAGCAACAAAGATGAATTTGAGATTATTAGGAGAAGTACCAAGAATGGAGACAACATTCAATGCTCTTAGCATCAGACCTACTTGGTCAAGAAGTACAAGTGTGAGTGGAGATTATGCCAGTAGTAGCAGATCCAAATCTAAAGAAGATAAGAAGATTGAAGAAGGTATTACCTTGCTTGTGAAAAGAAAACCAGATGGTAAGAAAATCTTTAAATGTTGGACTTGTCAAGAATATGGTCATTTTGCATCTAAGTGTCCTAAGAGAGTTAAGAAGTATAGAAAAAAATTTAAGTATAGAAGACCTAAAGAATGTCATTATGAAAATGATGAAGAAATTGAAGTAGGAATTGAAAGACATTTGAGTGACAATGATAATGATAACCTTGATGACATAGGATTTGTAGCTATTAAAGAAGAAAATTCTAAATCTGATATTAAAGAAGAAAAAGCCTTAGTTTCCCAAGTTGAAAAGAAAGCTGATTGGATTATAGATAGTGGTTGTTCACATCATATGACTGGTGATAAAGGAAAGTTCATAAAGTTTAACAATCATGATGGAGGAGTTGTTAGAGTTGGTAACAATGCACCTTGTTTGATTAAAGGTATAGGATCTATTACTCTTGATGGAAAGACTAATATTGATGATGTTTACTTTGTGGATGGATTGAAACATAATCTATTGAGTGTTGGATAGTTAGTTGATAAGGGATATCAAGTTTTGTTTGCTGAGAAAACTTGTGTGATTAAGGATAAAGATGGAAATTTAATTGGAACAGGATCTAGAACCAGAGGTAATGTATTTTAGTTGAACCCTACTGAGATGACATGCTTGATGACTAAGATTGATAACAGTTGGTTATGGCATAGAATTTTTTGTCATATAAACTTTGATAATATTGTGAAAGTGAGTTCTACACTTACAGTAAGAGATTTACCTAAGATTATGAAGCCTACTAACATAATTTGCAAGGAATGTATGATGGCTAAATAGAAAAGGAGTTCATTTCCTAGCAAGAAGTTCACATCTACAGAGAAGTTGGAGATTGTTCATATAGACTTGAGTGGTCCTACTAAGACTACAGGATTCTATGGAGAAAGGTATTTTATGATTCTTGTTGATGATTTTACAAGAATGATGTAGATTGCATTTCTGAAAGAAAAATCTGAAGCATTTGATAAGTTTAAGGTAATTAAGAATAAAGTTGAGAATGAATCAGGAATGAGGATTAAATGTTTGAGATCTGATAGAGGAGGAGAATTTACTTCTAAAGATTTTAACACCTTTTGTGAAGTGAATGGTATTAAGAGACAATTTTCAGCCCCTAAAACACTTGAAAAAAATGGTATTGTAGAAAGAAGAAACAGATCAGTGACTAAAGTAGCAAGAGCTATGTTGTTTGAGAGTGATTTGGAAAAGACATTTTGGAGAGAAGTAATGAATACAATAGTATATACAATGAACAGAGTACAAATCAGAGCAGACATAGACAAGACACCTTATGAATTGTGGTTTGGACATGCACCCTTAGTTAAGTATTTTAGAATTCTTGGAAGCAAATGTTATATTAAGAGAGATGATGATATATGAAAGTTTGATCCTAGAAGTGATGAAGGACTATTTCTTGGATATTCTTTGAAAAGCAAAGCTTATAGATGTTACAATAAGAGAACTAAGATTATTGTTGAAAGTGCAAATGTGAAAGTTGATGAGAAGTTTAAAATTCAAGAAAGAATGCTTGATTATGAATCTGATAAAGAAACTAACCCTCAGCCTAATATTGAAACTACTGAACAATTTTTTGAGACTGATAGTGAATTATTGAATGAAAGTCATGCTAAAGAAAATAGAGAAGAATCTATAGTTGAAGAAAGATATGTGACTATGACACCTAACAGGTATATTTCAAGACATCATCCTGTTGAGCAAGTTATTGGAAGTTTGGACATAGGAGTTATGACTAGAAAGAAGGTACATTTATGTTTGATTTCTCAAATTGAACCTAAATCTACTAATGAAGCTTGTGAAGATGAACATTGGATTAAAGCTATGAAAGAAGAACTAGATCATATTGAAAAGAACAAGACATGGGAATTGGTCCCTAGACCTAAAGACAAGAATGTGATTGGAACTAAATGGGTATTCAGAAATAAGATGAATGAACAAGGAGAAGTAGCAAGAAACAAAGAAAGATTGGTATGTAAGGGATACTCGTAGAAAGAAGGAATTGACTATGAAGAAACCTTTTCCCCTATGGAAAGACTTGAAGTAGTAAGAATGTTTTTGGGTTATGCAACATTTAAGAAGTTTAAAGTGTATCAGATGGATGTGAAGTCAACATTTCTGAATGGTGAATTGGAAGAAGAAGTATACATTGAGCAGCTTGAAGGTTTTCCTTTGACTCAAGAAGGAGATATGGTATGTAAACTAAAGAAAGCATTGTATGGACTAAAGCAAGCACCTAGAACTTGGTATGCTAGATTGGATAAGTATTTGTTGAAATTGGGATTTACAAAAGGAACAGCTGATAGTAACTTGTACACAAAAGAAATTGAGAATGGATTGTTAGTTATAGTTATTTTTGTTGATGACATTATTTTTGGAGGAGAAGATGAAGCTAGTGACAAATTTTTTGATGAAATGAAGAAAGAATTTGAAATGAGTATGATTGGAGAAATGAAATACTTTTTGGGATTACAGATAACACAAAACAAAGATGGTATCTTTGTAAGTCAGACAAAGTACTTGAATGATTTGTTGAAAATATTTGGTATGAAGAATTGTAAACTAGTTGGAACACCTATGGTTATAGGACATAAACTATCTAATAAAGTTGAGACACCGGTAGTAGAGAAGAAGAAATACATATCCATGATTGGTGGATTGCAGTACTTGACACACACTAGACTAGATATACAACATTTAGTTGGAATGGTAGCAATATTTCAAGTTGAACCTAGAGAGTCACATTATGCAACAATAAAGAGGATATTGAGATATCTTAGAGGAATAATGGACTATGGATTGTGGTATGAAAATTATGATGATTTTACCCTATGTGCATATACTGATGCTGATTGGGAGGTAGCATTGATGATAAGAAAAGCACCAGTGGTTGAGCCTTTTTTCTTGGTGGAAGATTAGTTTCTTGGTTGAGAAAGAAGCATAATTGTATTTCACAGAGTACAGCAGAAGTAGAGTATGTAGCAGCAGCAAACAATTTTAACCAGATAATTTAGATGAAGAAAATGCTAAAGGATATTGGAATTAAGTTTGATGAGCCTATTGTCATACATTGTGACAATACTAGTATAGTTAGTATGTCTAAGAATCCTATATTACATTCTAAGACTAAGCATATAGAGATCACGTATCATTTTGTAAGAGAGAAAGTTGTAGATAAAGAAGTTAGATTAGAATACATTAGCACAAAGGAGTAGATAGCAGACATATTTACTAAGCCCTTTTCGAAGGATACATTTGAGTATCTAAGAGGTATGCTTGGGATTATGCCCCAACCTAATCTTGAGTAAAGATGTAGATGGTTCCATCTGTCTAGTGGTTTATGCACCTATCTTTCTTTTGGATTGGATGTTGGTACTTCCTCTATGGGGGAGTATGTGTATTTGAGCCGAGTCATGAGGACTCTTGTGAATGTATTTTCTGAATAGTGTCTTTTGACATTGAGCTATTGTTTGACATAGTGATGGAATTTTTGTCATTGATGTTAATGGGGGAGAGAATCATGAAAAATATTTAGGAACTACATTTGTTCGAGAGATTAAATAGGAAAATGAAGAAAGATTTGATTGATGAAGAGCAGCAGAGTAGTTGAGTAGTAGTGATTGGATTTTTGGAACATTGGATGTTTTTCATCTATGTTACCATCAATGCCAATTGAGGAGATTGTTAGGAATGAATTATTGATGATTGGAAGTCATTCTATAGCAGTGGTTGTTGCATTCATGACTATGATTGTCATTGATGTCAACACAATAATATTCTAGAGTTTAGCAGAGTAGCAGGCATAGTTTTGTTTTGTGCACATGGTATATTACATTTAGGATTATGCATAGTTGATGGTATGTTCTTTGGTGTGTTATTAACCTATGGTTAAGAGTGAAAAAAGAAATTAATTCATTCATGAAAGTTATAAGCATTTTGGTGGAAGTAGTATTCTGGCAGTGTTCCCAAGTAACAGTTTTTGGTAATCGGAGGATATCTCCTAATCAGGATGGAATCTGATTCTATGCAGTTAAAGGTAAGTTTTTGACACATTGGTAGTGATGTGGTTCACTATGAAAACTTTGAGGTCACATGAGTGAAGAGTTATTACATTTGGAAGCTGACAGTTTTATGTAATTTTTGGTGTAGCGTGTTGAAATTATTATTTTGTATTTGCATGCCAACTCATTTGTAATTATTTGAGTGTGGTATAAAGAAAGAAATGTTTTATTTTTTATGTGATGGGATTATGAGATTGTGAAATTTGTGATGCAAATTTATGCATGAAGTGAAGAAGAGAGCTAATTCAGTTGTGAAGGAAGACTTGTGAAGTACAGAGATATGGATTTGTGATCTTGTGTAGTAGAGAGTGTGGTTTTGGCACAGTGTGAAGGAGGTAGCATATTTAATATTATTCTATTTAATAATCCTAAGATCTATTGGATAGTGAGTTCAGAGATCTTTCCTTGAAGCTGTTTGGGCAGTGGGTCCTTCAGTCTTCCATAACTCTTAACCGGGTTAGAATCTTTTAATAGGGATTCAAAATCTCCTAACAGGGATTCATATGTACTAAATGTATTTCATAAGACTCCTAACAGGGTCCATCCTTTCACAAGGAAATTTCATATTAGTGCATCATTTTGTGGGCATCATTCCCACCGGGGTTTACTCTTTGATCAAGAGGTTCCCTAGTCAACATATCTTGTGTTAATGTGTCATTGTGTATGATTATCTTTCTATAGTTGGTTACTACATTGATTATATGGTTTAAAGTTGTTGAAGTTGATAAATGGTTTAATTATCAGATAACTAATTCACCCCCCCTCTCAGTTATCTTAGGGATCTTTACTTTCTAACACTATAGGGATAAGACTACCCTCTTCTACTTTTGGTTCTGCAAAACCAAGGTGGGTGCACTTGATCCAATGGTATTAACTCTACCCTTTTATTGAATATTGGATCTTAAAATAGATATCAGTGAGAAAGTACTAAGTAACAACCTATCACTCATTGACTCTCCATCACTCGATAGGACAACTGTAAAAGTAAATAAAAGTAAAAGACTGGTATTGATTTAATGTTTTTAGGATTACAAGATTTCAATCATTCCATAAAAAACATAGATAGGAAAATATAGGCCAATGCCTAGTCCACTGGGCCAAACCTCAAAAAATAAGATGGATACAAAGATTTCTATAAAAGAGATGGTCTCTGAGCATAAACACAAGAACCTCAAATCTTTCCTACTTATGAGAATCCTTCACATAAACTTCATGAACACATATTCCACTTTGAGCAGTATTTAATCTAACCCTAGGTTGGAACTCAAAGCATCAATACATACATCTAAACCAGTGAGAGATTTAAAGATTCACAAAATGAAACAAAGGAGAGACAAAGAGTGGGAAATTGTATTAAGTATAACCTTTCGCCATTTGTCTACAAAATATCCTGCATAGAAAGCTTGCAAAACAATGGAAGCAACTTGTACTTCTTCTTTATTATCTTGACAAAATGATACAAAATTTACAATCCTCGACTGAGGGTTAGGGTTTTAGAGTTTCTTTCTATTCAACTCCTAAACTCTCAATACCTAAAATGACCATGGGAAATCCTTTTATAAACAAGGAGATGCAATAAGCTACCGATCATTCTAGGGTTTACAAAACTTAACCTTAAAACCTTTACAACAACTACAAAAGTTTACAATAAATACAATTGGTCAAGTAGGTGAGAAAATTGTAGTTGAGCTGACTTTCTTTATGTCTTTAATACTAACCTTGGCTTTCTTTCAACAAATCCGATCTACAATACTTGTTGTCCATTCTGCAATGAATGCTCTCTCATAACTCAACCACTTCTATGATCAAAAAGTAACTATTTTGACTTGCATCATGGGGCTGGTCGAGTGTCAACCTTTTTTGCCTCTGGTATGTACTGATATCTCCATTTATTGTATACCTCTTCACTTGGGAAGTCAAAATTGATAAATTCAGCTCTCTTGTTTGATAATTGCTCCCACTCTCTTTCAATCTGAGTGACTTTTTGCTGAATGGTATCAAAAATTGATTTGGCATTTATTAACATTTTGATAGTGCCACTAAAAGAAAATTTGTCACTTAGAATACCAGTTATTCTTTTTGTCATAAGCCCATCCAACTCTTCCCTCCATTGATAAGCCTCTTTGAATTTTCCTTTGTCTGTAAAAATGGTAGGCACCAGTTCATAGTTTGAAAGCATCAACTCAACTTTCAACATGCTTGATTTCCTTATAAAACTATCCAAAAAGATGCCAAACTGTACCATTTTCTTCACAATTTGATGTACTCACTAGTTCATGATATTAATGATTAAGTGAAGCATACACCAAGGAAAAAAATATGCTCTATGATCTAACCCACTAGAAAAGTTGTGAGATCATAGAAGGAAGAGAGAGACCATGAATTCAATAGGCTAGAAAGTTGTGTTATGCTATGTGATCCATGGGAGAAGAAGAGGAGGGGAATGAAAGGCTAGAAAGTTGTCTTATGCTATTTCCACTCATCCAAACAAAGAGAGAAGGAGAGATATTGGTCTAGTTAGTTATGCTATATATTCAATTCTACCTTGAGAAGTTTGTGCACAGGGGTGATTTGTAAAAATCTTGCACTAGGGGGTCGCTTAAAACATTTTAACGTAGGGATAGCTTAAGGGATTAGTCCTATAGAAATCATGTTTGTGCATAATGGTGGCTTGTAAAAATATTGCACTCAATGGAAGCTTAAAAAATGTTTCACTTAGAGGAATCTTAAGGGAGCAATCTTAAATACAGCATTATCTCCATAGGGATCCAAAATGGTGATCAATCCTAAGAAAAGCATTGTCTCATTAGGGATCAAAAAACATGATTGGTCTTAAGGAAATCATTCTCCTTAGGTATCAATAAGCATAATTAGTCCTAAGGAAAGCATTTTTTCCTTAGGAGTCAACAAGGATGATCATTCCTAAGGAAGTAATTGTCTCCTTAGGGATCAATAAGGTTACATAATGTACAGCGGGGCCACATTTATACTCCCCCTCCTTGTGATGGTAACATAGGACTATGTTGGCATCATAAGAAAATAGAATGAGGATACCTACTTCCAACAACAAGGATATATCCTTAAAAGAACAATATATGCTATATAACCCCAGATAAGAGTGAAAACATTTATTAACCAAGGAATAGATAATTGTGAAAGGATATCCACAAGTGGGAAGAGACCCTTAAAAGGAAGATATATTGGCTACAAGAAATCTACCTTTAAGAGGATTTCTTGAACAAAGACAACATCTGTTAGAAATAGGAAATACTAAGAGGGGGGGTGAATCAGTATTTCACAACTTTTACTTTTTCCCACTTATGGATATATGAAATTAACTTGTAGCTTGCATAAGAAACTAAACTGAATAATAAGAAAAATAATAAAATGAAAGAACTCATAACACCATGTTTCTTCTCAAGGAAACACTGGCCAAGGGAAAACCCTAGTGGGGATGATATCCACAACTGATCCACTAATCAAAAGTATCTATTTAAATATATCGACCCTGTTAGGAGTCTATTAAATTCGTATAGTGTCTCTATCATGGTTAAAGGACTTTAGGCCTTGTTAGAAGCCTCAACCCTATTAGGATGTGCTATTACAAAACATAAATGTATGAAAGATGAGATCACTTCCCAAACATGAAATATACAATGATAACCTCATATACAAAAGGTAAAATACAAAAACCTTTTTCTATTGTTGAATATCTTTAGTATTTTGATCTAGCTTTGTAGTCTCTTCAAAACTTATCATCAACTCGCATTACTCTGAAAATATATCAGATTTCTCATAATATACATCAATACAATACTTTCTTGAAACTTTTTATAACATATATTACTTTCTTATATGTCACCCTTTACATCTACAAGTATCTTACTTATATACAAGTTATTACAAAACAACTTTCTTGTTGGACTTTAATAATTTACATGCTTCCAATATGAAATTACTTATGTCTACCTTAGGGTTAACATCTAGGATGTTGTCCCTAATTAGTTAAGTCATTATTTTGATAATAAAAAAAAAATCCCTTAGCTCAATATAACCAATTATTTATGATCATTGCTCCGTTCTAGTCAACTCGACACTGTCTTTGTAAAACATTGATATCTCTTTCTGTACATGTTGTATAGACTTGTGCTCTTAGATGTAGCTTCAATATACCTAGAATGATCTATTTTCAAGTGTGCATGCACTGAATGTTCTTCTATGAACCTCGATAATCAAAACAATATCTGTGTAGACAAATAAACATTGTTATAATTTGATAATTTTCATGAGTTCTTATACAAAGCTTCCTCCTTAGATCCTGCTATATAAATACTAAATATATATATTTTTGATTAAGGTAAAAGTAGGTTTTGAAGGGGGCCTAAAACCCTATACATAAAGGTCACTAAAGATATTTAATAATAGCCCACTAAAGAAAATAGGTCAAGACCAAAGAGAGGGTTTTACAACAGGCTCCCACAACCTGGATGATTCAAGCATGAGACAACAATCATGCAACCCATAACTAAAAAGAAATCCAACACTATGATTTTCATGGAACACCCTTATGATGGGAACACCATGATATATATGTTTCCATAATGATAACACCATGATAACCTACTTATCCAAATTTCCAACAATCTCCCCCTTTGTCATTGGTGGCAACATATGGGAAAATTGGCTAAGTCCCAAACAAAAACTTATCACAAAATTTCAAAAAAGTGTAACATACTGTAACATACGGCCATTCCATCATTTGAAAATGATATGTGGATCATACATGTCTACTTATTTTTCCATAAGGGTATTCCCCCTTAGATTATACTTCATACTATATCGCATATCTATATCTTATAGATATACACAATTTTCTCATACTACACTACTCCCCCTTTGACAACAATGAAAAAGGTGTCAATTATATGTATATGTTGGTCAAAATTTTGATTTACCTCCTTGTCTTCAATATTGCAAAGCTGGAAGACTTGATATATAATCTGCAAAGTTTTCCTTCATATTTTCTATCTCTTTATCCCATGTCTTCTTGACAGAATCATATACGGTAAGTAAAGCACATAGACCATAGGATGCTATCTTGACTACTTTAAGATTTGAATATGAAAATTTACCATACAATATATTTGGTAAAAGACATTCTTCCAGTTGATTCTCTACATTACTGATCTTCAAAGTTAGGTGCTCTCTGAGTAGTGAAAATCTCTTCATTTTTATTTCCTTCTCATTTTCAAGAAGTCTTATCTCATCATAAATTTTGCTTATTGTCTTCTCAATATCAGTTATCTTTATACTTGGATTTTTTAATTCATTCACTGTGGCTTGTAACTGTGCTTCTTTTCTCCTCAACTTCTCCAAAATATTTGAGATGTAATTTTGTGATAATAAACACTGACTGTACAATGATTTACCTCTTTCTAAGAATCTCCTCAACTCTTTGATACAAACATCAAGATTATCCAAATAATTTTTGATATTATGAAAATTGACTTGAAATAATTCTTCAACATGAGATGAAGTGTCTGATAGGGTAGTAAACTCACTATCAAAAACTTTTATTACCTCTCTTTCTTTAGTTTGCAGATCAACTTCACTAACTTGAGTTGATATGATTCCTTGAAGCTTGTTGGTTACCTCAAGTAGTGCTCCTTCTAGGATCTTCACTTTCTTTTTCTTTCCAATAATCTTGTTTAGAGATGATATCAACTCTATTTGATCATCATCATCATCAAATTCTTCTCCCAAGCTTGCTAAAACTAATTCCATGGGTGGTCTAGGTAGCCTTTCTATTGTGCCCTTTTGTGGTGAAGCTATTTTGATATGTACTTCATGTACTAATTGATTCTCTTCTACCATCTTATCCTTTTCTATATGTAATTCTTCTTGCTTCTCTTCTCCTCTTTCTTATTCCACATCATCTACCTTATTTATTGTTTCATCCTTTTGATCATTAACTTCTTCTTGCAAATTGCCAATGTCTACTCCTTGATCTTTGAATGGATTCTCTTCTCTGTCTATAGTGATGTTTGTGACTTCTACATGCATAGATTCATCATCAATGTGGATGGAGGGTGGTGGAACTAGTGTTTATTTTGTCTATGGCTCTACTTCTAATGTTTGTTTGGATTCACTAAGTATCTCTTGTGGTCCAAAGGTCATTACTTTTACAACTACCTCCCCAAATTCTTTGTTAATATCCTTATAATTTCCTCCCATAATCAAAACTATTCTTCTTTTTCTCATCAGATGGGTGCTAAGGTTTTTAATTATTTCTTTAAAGTGATCTTCATCTTTTACCTCAAAAAAATTTCTTACAAATATTTCTCTTATGACTTTATCTTCTTCTATTTCTCTCCTTTTCCTGTTAACTAACTTCTCATAAAGATTATCTGATATCTTATCCTTAATGTCCTCAAATTTCTTGTCAACAAGAATCATATGTCTGACAACTACATTCTCAAGGTTCAATTTCTTAAAATTATTATACATTTCATAGTACATGCTCATCTTAGAGAAATCTGCTTCATTAATTATTAAAGGATTCACTTTTTTGATCTTACGCTTCCACTGCTTCTTTTTTTTGTTGTCTGCCTCTTCATCTACTTGTGGTTTTTCTTCTGGATTCCTTATCCTTTCTACTAGAGAAAAGAAAGTTTTATGTCTCTTACCTAGTCCACTTTCCATCTCTTTCACTCTCTTAGTTGGTGTAGTGGAGGTGTATCTAGTAGATTTCCTTGCTACTACTGGCTTATCCGGTGATGTATTCAACTTAGTAGACTTTGCAATATCTTCATCAATATCTTGAATATCCTCAACAGGGGTTGCTTTGGATGTCAAAAGTGGAACTGACAATACTTCCTTCTATCCAATATCTCTAATGGTTGTTGCAGTCTATTTTGCAATGTTAAACTCGTGCTCGGTCATACCTGTATCTTTTCAAATCTTTTTTATTATATTGTCAACTCTTTTCTTTGCTAATTTTTGCACCTATGATTGTTGTGTTGTACTGAAATTCTCTTCAAATATTCCAAATCTGGGACTCTCAAAATCTAATTTGTATTTAAGTAATCTGCATGCATATCCTTTAGCTTCCTCTTCAAATATCTCATATTCTAGAGGATCTACAAACTTTGTCCTTGGTTTTACTACCTCAATGTAGGTGAAATTTATGTCCACTAAGAAACATATTTCATTTTTGTACTTTTCAACTATAGAGGGTGGAATTCTTGATCTCTTCTTTATTTCATTTTGAAAGGTTTTAATAACAAGTGTGTCACTTTCATTTACTTTATCAATAGGATGTCTAAGATATAAATTGTTAATTCTATCCATTGAATTTATGCCATCATTCCAATCAGCTCCTATAGTATAAGGGAATCTTCTCAAAAGATAGAAAAATATATAGGTGATTAGGGATGAAAATCTAAATTGGGAATTCTTTGTTTTCTTGATCTTTTCAAGATTTTCAATCAACTAAATTCTCAAAATTTCACACATGTGAACTTCAACTCTATCAATGCACATAAGACAAGCTACTTGCACCATACCTATCACCATGTCATCCTCTCTAGAACTTACACATAACTTTGTGGTTAAAATCTTGCATACATACCTCACATCATCTTGTGCAATCTTGCTAATTACTATACCTCTTCTATTATAAGAAGACTTGGTGATATCTAAAATTGTTTTCTTCACATTCTTTTCATTTAAAGGAATTGCACCTATCATAGACAATCCTATTACCTCATGTATTAGATCAGTTGTTATATCTATCACAATATCATCCAACCAAAACTTTCCATTATGGATTCTACTCAAAATGATTTCAGTCCATTCATCATTTTGAAATTCATAGTGAAATGTATACTTGATAGTATCTATTTGACCTAAATGTTCATATCCTTCTTTGTAGCTCATGTCATGTTTGTATATCTTACCATATTTCATAGACAAACTATTGTCTCCTACTATCTGAAACTTACACTTCAAATACCCTTTTACATCTTCTAAATGTAAAACACCATCTGGAATGTCTGACAAAGACAAACTAGGGTCTTCTTCAAAAGTTTCTATTAATTCATTTTTCATCTTAGGTCTAGGAGTGTCTTTTATGTTGTGAACTAATGATGCATCCATGATTGCACTAAAAAGTAACTAGTTTAACAATAAATTCTTAGTAAAATACCTCAAAATCATGATTTAGGGCTTTTGCATAGATCTGGTAAAGAATCTATCTCTAAATCTTGCAAACTACTTTCAATCTCCACTATCTAGCTCTCTATGACTCTTGTAAATACTTGAATGATCAAATAATGTTAATAATCCTCTTTTTATCCTTCAAATCCTTCAAGAAATTATCGTCGCATTAATTTCATAAGTGCATACATGCCAAAAGTTGTTCCTGGTTACCTGCAAAACTTCTTTCTTTTCATGTAATCACATACATGTTCATAAATTCATGGGCTCTTAACCATAGCTTCCTTATATCATATCCTAGCTCATATTAACTTCACAAGGCTTAATTCAAATTCTTCTAAATTATATGCTATTCTGATGCTTATATTAATACATAATTCATGAATTTTGATACTTAATTATTTTGAGATGAGTTTGGAATCTATTCAAACTTACTCTCAAATACTTCACCTGTCTGATTTCCTAATATATTGAGTGTTCTTTCTTGATCTGTAGCTTTGACAAACTCAACTTCTTCTAAGTTGCTACAATTTTCTTTCTAACTATTGTTGGTGTTCATATTTCTTCTGGTGTAGTTTATATTTCTTCTAGAATTACGATTTCTCATGTTGTTCATTCTGCAATACCTCACTCTATGACCTATGTTACTGTATATCTGATAAACTATAACATTATTTCCATATCTCGGTCCTGACTAACTAATTTGTGATCTGCAATTTCTGGCAATATGTCCAAAAATGTTGCATCTATAACACACAACTCCATTTCCTATGTTTTTTGTTGCTCCAATAGGTCTTTTATCTACAGGGTTAGTGTTTATAAACATTCTACTATTACCATTATCATTAGATCTAGGTTTCTTACAACAATAGCTCTATGTCCAAAACCATGACAACTATAATAATAACCAGAGATATGTTTGAATTGCTTACTTGCACAATATCTTTTCATGTGTCCAAAAGAATTGCATGAAAAGCATCTACCTTTTAATTCTCTTCTCATCTCTTTAGGTGGTTCATCTTTCTTAGGTGGGTTAGGTACATTTTTAGATTTGTTAGACTCGTCTATTTTCTTTTCTTCTTTGTTCTTAGGTTGTTTACTTTCTAGATCTGGTTCTTTGCATTCTTCATTTTTTTGGGAATTTGTTTTCAAAGTATCCAAGACCATTTTTGTCATAAGAGGGTTTCTGATAAAAAATATGTTCACTAACTTTTTCACTACTGGTATATAGTTTCTCACAATGTTGTTTAGATTGAGTTAGTTCTCCTTTCACAATTGTGTTGTATTTCACAAGTTCAACATAATACAATTTTGTTGTCTCAAATTTAGATGTCACTTTGGTAAGTTTAGATCTCAGATCTTCATTTTTAGACTTTAGATTTGATTCATCTTTGTTGTTATCATCTTTCAAGCTTAGCTTTAGGTCTACAGTCTTTAGTTCATGTTTGAGGATTTCATTCTCCTTCTTTAGTTTTGAAACTTCATCACTGTCCTTGACTTGACTTGTAGATTATTTCTTTGATTTCAGATCTTCTATCCTTTCTTTTAGTTTCTCAATGTATTCTTTTGCAGCATCATATTTTTCCTTTGGTGTATCTCTTTCTTCAGTAAGAATATCAATCTATTCAAGAGCTTCATCAAGATTTTTTGTAATTGATCCATATCCATAGAGATCTTACTAAAGTTGTTAGGCCTTCTCTGAATAATTTTTTTCTGAGTAACTAATTTCTGATACCAATTGTTAGAAATATGAAATACTGAGAGGGGGGCATGAATCAATATTTCACAAACTTTTACTTTTGCCCACTTATGGATATATGAAATTAACTTGTAGCTTGCATAAGAAAGTACACTGAATAATAAGCACAATAATACAATTAAAGAACTCATAACACCATGTTTATTCTCAAGGAAACCCTAGCCAAGGGAAAACCCCAATAGGGATGATACCCACAACTGATCCATGGATACCCACAATTCACTCTATTAGGAGTCTTACATCCATATAGTGTGTCTCTCCTAGTTAAAGGACTTTAGGCCTTGTTAGAAGTATCAACCTTGTTAGGAGTTGTTATTACAAAATATAAATGTATGCAAGATGAGCTCACTTCCCAAACATGCAATATATAATGATAACCTTAGATACAAAAGGTAAAATATAAAAACATCTTACTGTTGTTGAATATCTTTAATATTCTCATCTAGCTTTATAGTCTCTTCAAAAATTATTATCAACTCGCATTACTCTAATCATATATCAGATTTCGCATAATATACATCAATACAATACTTGCTTGTAACTTTGCATAACATATATGCAACCCCACTCATTCCACCTCCCAATCCATCTGTGAAATATAGGAGGTAGATATTGTCCCTAAAGATGATAAAAGCTGTAAAAGGTATGTGAAAAACTCTTTCAAAAGAGGGGAGGAGCTTGAGGAATCCCATGTCTCTAAGTCCCTTGATACTAAAGATTTGAAGGAGTCTGATAGTACCCCTAAGACTGAAATAAAGCCCAAGAAAGGGAGGATCTTGGATAGCCAAGTCAATTGGAGGTGGACTTAGGTAGCTCTGGTCGTCATTGGTCTAATAGAATTGCTAAGTAGCAGTGCAAACCTAGAATCAAGGAAACTGCTTCGATGGAGAAGTCCATGTCTAACAAAGACTCTCAGTCCATTGAGTCAATTAAAGGCTCTTCTGATGCCCACCTGAGTCTAAACAGGACTGGCACCACTCCCCCTCCCAACCCCTAGCTTAACATGGAGGCTCCCCTCTAGCACTACCTCGCCCCTTACCTCCCCTCATGATCTTCAGACCAAGTCCCCACTATCGAGCACAATTTTGTGCCTCTAGATGGAAATGATAGATTTAAGGGTACCCTCAAGATGAAGTTCTCTAATTTGGACAATGAGATAGCTGGCATCAAATAGGACTTCTTAGAACTCAAGAACCACATTTTGATGACTAACAAGTTTTCTCTGAAGGTCATGCATGCTTCATCTATGACCCTCTGCAGTGTGCAGGAAAGGTTGGCAGATGGAAAACTAGAGGCCAACAAAGACAATAAAGACCTCTCATGTTCCTATAGGAAGAGTGGGCCATGAATTTGATGTCTAAACATCTCAGTGGGAGATCCTAGCTATTGCTAATGTTATGAGATTTTTATTTTTGTTTGGACCTAGCCCTAAGTTCTCTTTGTTGGTTTCCAGTTTTAAGGGTAATCCCCCTAGTTCATGGTTTAGCCCTGCATGGCATGACATTGTTAATTTAGTTTCTATTACTTGCTTAAGATACTCTAGTTTGATCTTTTTGAAAAGAACTATGATGTTTGTTTTTTATAGAGGTAGATTAGACCTTATTTTTTCTGCTACTGATAAATTACTCTAGACTTGTAGTACCCCTCCATAATTTTCTTTTCTATTTTCTTGCCAAACTCTTTTAGGCCACTTCTATGTGTGCTTAGATATTTTAGTTTTATTATGATTTTTAGATATATGTCACTTCATGATGAATCTCTAATAAATGGATGTTTATGATGATTATGTTGACTCATTTATATGTTGTTATTTATGATGATGTTATATTTGTTTCAAAATGTTATTTATAACGATGATTATACTTACCCCATACTTGCATGTGTATGGTGTTAATATTTTCTTTTATATTTCTACTTGATGTGCTTGATGGGGTTGAGGGACAGAGTCATAGTTACTTGCTTGCGAGATCCACATGATCAGTCGATCCCCGCCATTGTCTATTATATCTCTATATATATGCACATGCTTGTCTCTTATGCAGGTTTGCAGGTACTGGGCATCGACTTCTCTGAACTGTCAGGATGAGTGTGCCCTATTACTAGTCTCAATGGTAAAAGAGGGGAGATAATATTCAGTTCCAAATCCTAACCTAAGCCAATTATTGTCCTAAAGTAGGGGACAAGATTCTATGTTTCCACCCTTCTAAACTCATCCAATTGGCAAGAGTTTATACCTATGTCCTGAGTATGAATGTGGGTCCTTAAGTCTTTTTTATTCTTTGATTTGTGGTGTTTGGTGTGATTTCTATATTTAGATTATTCTATTTTTAGCTGTGGAATATCATTTAATTGGTAATTAAATAAATGTAATTATTTAGTTTAATTATTATTTTTATTGTATAGTGGAAGCAATAAATTAATTGGAAATTAATTATATGTTATTATTGAGTGTGGTTGAGATATTTAATTAATGAGAATTAATTAAATAACTTCACCTTAGAAATATTTAATCATAAATTTAACCTATGTTCATGATGAAGGGTGCTCCTCTTAATACCACAAACACATAACAGAAACAGAGAAACAACAACAACAATATGCAAGAATAGAAAATTGGCTTCTTATTATCTTCACAAATGTGGAATTACAAACTTTTAGAATTACAATATGCAAAGCCACATGGGCATTCCCTTACAATATTCTGTAGGAAAAAGCCTCAAATTATTACCCAGAACTGCCTAAGACAACACTACGGGCCTTCTTTATATAGGCAATTTCTACCGCCCGAGAAGGTTCCAGAGATTTAGCCCATAGGGCTGACCAAACTTAGAATTATTTTATTTTTCAATTTATTACATCAAAGTCGGCTCAAAATAACTTTTGAAACCCAAACAGAAATTTTGAAGAAAAAATTATTTTATGCCATTTCAGGTGACCCGACTTCCGGAGACCATAAGTCATCACCAATTGACCCGATTGACTATTATAACCCCATTTTGAAAAGGGCACGAGGAGCTCTACAATGCCTAAATTAAGAAAGCTTCATTCAGCCCAAAATTTGACCTCATCCGGGGCCTCTAAAGCCTTCAAAACTAAGTTCAAAGTTTCTGTACCCTGCTGCCAATACTGAAGATCTTCAATACCTTCAAAACTAGACCTGATCCAGCCATGAAACTTTACTGGCAGGCTAATATGACTGAGATGAACCTCCACATGTGAAATCAGAACATTCTAAGATTGTATGACCAACTTACTAAAAATAGCAAGTTTCCATAAATAGCAGCTCTACATAAGATAGCCCTTATTGAATAAAAACAAAAAAAAAAATTATTTTTTTTTTGGGTGATGCAAGATTGCTCTTACACCCAGGATGCTCCTGCATCAGACACCCGAGGTAATTTGAGAAGTGACCCTGTCACGACTCAGGTGTGTAGAGGAAAACCAAGATGGTTAACCTCCTCAAAATGTTATTTATAACGATGATTATACTTACCCCATACTTGCATGTGTATGGTGTTAATATTTTCTTTTATATTTCTACTTGATGTGCTTGATGGGGTTGAGGGACAGAGTCATAGTTACTTGCTTGCGAGATCCACATGATCAGTCGATCCCCGCCATTGTCTATTATATCTCTATATATATGCACATGCTTGTCTCTAATGTAGGTTTGCAGGTACTGGGCATCGACTTCTCTGAACTGTCAGGATGAGTGTGCCCTATCGCTAGTCTCAATGGTAAAAAAGGGGAGATAATATTCAGTTCCAAATCCTAACCTAAGCCAATTATTATCCTAAAGTAGGGGACAAGATTCTATGTTTCCACCCTTCTAAACTCATCCAATTGGCAAGAGTTTATACCTATGTCCTGAGTATGAATGTGGGTCCTTAAGTCTTTTTTATTCTTTGATTTGTGGTGTTTGGTGTGATTTCTATATTTAGATTATTCTATTTTTAGCTGTGGAATATCATTTAATTGGTAATTAAATAAATGTAATTATTTAGTTTAATTATTATTTTTATTGTATAGTGGAAGCAATAAATTAATTGGAAATTAATTATATGTTATTATTGAGTGTGGTTGAGATATTTAATTAATGAGAATTAATTAAATAACTTCACCTTAGAAATATTTAATCATAAATTTAACCTATGTTCATGATGAAGGGTGCTCCTCTTAATACCACAAACACATAACAGAAACAGAGAAACAACAACAACAATATGCAAGAATAGAAAATTGGCTTCTTATTATCTCCACAAATGTGGAATTACAAACTTTCAGAATTACAATATGCAAAGCCACATGGGCATTCCCTTACAATATTCTGTAGGAAAAAGCTTCGAATTATTACCCAAAACTGCCTAAGACAACACTATGGGCCTTCTTTATATAGGCAATTTCCACCGCCCGAGAAGGTTCTAGAGATTTAGCCCATAGGGCTGACCAAACTTAGAATTATTTTATTTTTCAATTTATTACATCAAAGTCGGCTCAAAATAACTTTTGAAACCCAAACAGAAATTTTGAAGAAAAAATTATTTTATGCCATTTCAGGTGACCCGACTTCCGGAGACCATAAGTCATCACCAATTGACCCGATTGACTATTATAACCCCATTTTGAAAAGGGCACGAGGAGCTCTACAATGCCTAAATTAAGAAAGCTTCATTCAGCCCAAAATTTGACCTCATCCGGGGCCTCTAAAGCCTTCAAAACTGAGTTCAAAGTTTATATACCCTGCTGCCAATACCGAAGATCTTCAATACCTTCAAAACTAGACCTGATCCAGCCATGAAACTTTACTGGCAGGCTAATATGACTAAGATGAACCTCCACATGTGAAATCAGAACATTCTAAGATTGTATGACCAGCTTACTAAAAATAGCAAGTTTCCATAAATAGCAGCTCTACATAAGATAGCCCTTATTGAATTAAAAAAAAATAAAAAAAAATTTTATTTTTTTTTGGGTGATGCAAGATTGCTCTTACACCCAGGATGCTCCTGCATCAGACACCCGGGGTAATTTGAGAAGTGATCCTGTCACGACTCAGGTGTGTAGAGAAAAATCAAGATGGTTAACCTCCTCAAAATGTTATTTATAACGATGATTATACTTACCCCATACTTGCATGTGTATGGTGTTAATATTTTCTTTTATATTTTTACTTGATGTGCTTGATAGGGTTGAGGGACAGAGTCATAGTTACTTGCTTGCGAGATCCACATGATCAGTCGATCCCCGCCATTGTCTATTATATCTCTATATATATGCACATGCTTGTCTCTTATGCAGGTTTGTAGGTACCGGACATCGACTTCTCTGAACTGTCAGGATGAGTGTGCCCTATCGCTAGTCTCAATGGTAAAAGAGGGGAGATAATATTCAGTTCCAAATCTTAACCTAAGCTAATTATTGTCCTAAAGTAGGGGACAAGATTCTATGTTTCCACCCTTCTAAACTCATCCAATTGGCAAGAGTTTATACCTATGTCTTGAGTATGAATGTGGGTCCTTAGGTCTTTTTTATTCTTTGATTTGTGGTGTTTGGTGTGATTTCTATATTTAGATTATTCTATTTTTAGCTGTGGAATATCATTTAATTGGTAATTAAATAAATGTAATTATTTAGTTTAATTATTATTTTTATTGTATAGTGGAAGCAATAAATTAATTGGAAATTAATTATATGTTATTATTGAGTGTGGTTGAGATATTTAATTAATGAGAATTAATTAAATAACTTCACCTTAGAAATATTTAATCATAAATTTAACCTATGTTCATGATGAAGGGTGCTCCTCTTAATACCACAAACACATAACAGAAACAGAGAAACAACAACAACAATATGCAAGAATAGAAAATTGGCTTCTTATTATCTCCACAAATGTGGAATTACAAACTTTCAAAATTACAATATGCAAAGCCACATGGGCATTCCCTTACAATATTCTGTAGGAAAAAGCTTCGAATTATTACCCAGAACTGCCTAAGACAACACTACGGGCCTTCTTTATATAGGCAATTTCCACCGCACGAGAAGGTTCCAGAGATTTAGCCCATAGGGCTGACCAAACTTAGAATTATTTTATTTTTCAATTTATTACATCAAAGTCGGC
This sequence comes from Chamaecyparis obtusa, assembly GCA_027943335.1. NCBI lineage: Eukaryota > Viridiplantae > Streptophyta > Pinopsida > Cupressales > Cupressaceae > Chamaecyparis > Chamaecyparis obtusa. The sequence goes on along the minus strand of BSBK01008042.1, from coordinate 297,143 downwards.
TCAAAATAACTTTTGAAACCCAAATAGAAATTTTGAAGAAAAAATTATTTTATGCCATTTCAGGTGACCCGACTTCCGGAGACCATAAGTCATCACCAATTGACCTGATTGACTATTATAACCTCATTTTGAATAGGGCACGAGGAGCTCTACAACGCCTAAATTAAGAAAGCTTCATTCACCCCAAAATTTGACCTCATCCAGGGCCTCTAAAGCTTTCAAAACTGAGTTCAAAGTTTCTGTACCCTGCTGCCAATACCGAAGATCTTCAATACCTTCAAAACTAGACCTGATCCAGCCATGAAACTTTACTGGCAGGCTAATATGATTGAGATGAACCTCCACATGTGAAATCAGAACATTCTAAGATTTTATGACCAACTTACTAAAAATAGCAAGTTTCCATAAATAGCAGCTCTACATAAGATAGCCCTTATTGAATAAAAACAAAAAAAAAATATTATTTTTTTTTGGGTGATGCAAGATTGCTCTTACACCTAGGATGCTCCTGCATCAGACACCCAGGGTAATTTGAGAAGTGACCCTATCACGACTCAGGTGTGTAGAGGAAAACCAAGACGGTTAACCTCCTCCTTTGCTAGCCATGACGAATCTTCAACAGGTCATCCTTTTCACTTGACCAGATATTCTTCATATGTCATGTTCCTTATGCTTCTACCAACACGATTGTTCAGTATGTCTTCAATCTCCTTGGTATCTGAACTACTTGCTGGAATACTCCACTGCACTGCTATGATGTGGTCTTCAACACCTCCTTCATGATACTCTGTCAAATCTAAAATGTTAAACACTGGTGAAATATTCATCTCACTAGGCAATTCTACCTCATATGCATTTCCTGAATCATGTTTCTTTAGTATCTTACATGGTCCAAACTTTTTTATTTTCAGCTTGTTATATATACCAACTGGAAACCGCTCTTTCCGCAAATGAACTATGACTTCATCCCCAACCTAAAATTCTTTATGCCTCCTTTTCTCATCCGCCTTAGCCTTATACCATGCATTCATCTTGGTAATGTGCTTCCTCACCTCCCCATGGATGTTCTTCAAATATTCTACAAAATCCTCAGCTTCAACACTACTTATTTCTCCTTTATCTATCTTTCTCAATTCAGATGCATTTCTTGGACTACTTCCATATACAATCTGGAATGGTGATTTACCAGTGCTCCTGTTGACAAAATTATTATATGCAAATTCTGCCTGTGATAAAATCAAATCCCATCCTATTGGCTTATCTCCAACCAAGCATCTCAGCAAATTTTTCAAACTCCTATTCACCACCTCTGTCTGTCCATCAGTCTATGGATGATGTGATGAACTAAATTTCAAATCTGTCTTCAACTTCTTCCACAATGTACGCCAAAAATATCCAACAAACTTAGTGTCTCAATCTGAAACTATGGTCTTTGGAAAACCATGAAGTCTCACTACTTCTCTGAAAAATAATTCTGCTACATGAACAGCATCATTAGTCTTCTTGCAGGGAATGAAATGTGCCATCTTTAAAAATCTGTCAACCACCACAAAAATTGAATCATGTCCCCGCTAAGTCCTTAGTAAACCAAGAACAAAGTCCATGCTGATATCCTCCCAAGGCTTCTCTGGTACAGGTAATGGCTGATACAACCCTGTATTCTACTTCACTCCTTTCGCCATCTGACATACTCTGCAACTCTGTACAAACTTCTTCACATCTTGCTACAACTATGGCCAATAATAATTCTCACTAACCAAACCAAAGGTTTTATCATGACCAAAATGTCTAGCCAATCCTCCGCTATGCTTCTCCTTGATGAGATTCTCCCTTATAGAACTTTGTGGAATGCACAACTAACTCCCTCTGAATAGCATATCATCCTGGATGATGAAATCTAGCCATTTCATCCTGTCTAGAGTAACAGGTTCTGTACAAGCTTTCCAAGCTTCACCAAAATCAAGATCCTCTGGATACAAATTCTTAAGTTCCTTGAACCCAACCACTTCAATCTGTATTTATGTTAGTAGTAGTTGCCTTCTGCTAAGAGCATCTACAACCCTATTAGACTTTTCACTCCTGTGTTTCAAAAAAAATGTATAACTCTGCAAAAACTCAACCCATTTCAAATGCCTCTGATTCAACTTTCCTTGACTATTCAAATATTGCAAAGCTTGGTGATCAGTATACAAAACAAACTCCTTAGGAAGAAGATAATGACTCCACTTCTTTAATGCCTGAACTATAGCATAAAATTCTTGATCATAAACAGAATATTTTCTCTTGGCATCATTTAACTTCTGACTGAAATAAGCAATAGGTTTACCTTCTTGGCTCATAACAGCTCCTATTGCAGTACCACTAGCATCACAATCTACTTGAAATACCTTATTAAAATCTAGAAATGCTAAAATAGGTTGTTCTGTAACTTTTTGTTTCAACAACTGAAAACTCTTTTTTGCCCCATTAGTCTACTTAAACTCTTTTCTATCCCCTCTCATTGTTTCAGTCAAGGGTCCACAAATACTGCTAAAATTTTTGATAAACTTTCTATAAAAGCTAGCGAGACCATGAAAAGATCTTACCTCAGTAGCACTCCTTGGAGTAGGTCATTCAAGGATAGCCTCCACCTTCTCTAGGTCCATTTTTAGACCTTCTGCTAAAACTACAAAGCCCAAATACACCAACTCTTTCTTCACAAAGCTGCACTTCTTCAAATTAATCAACAATTTCTCTTCTCTCAGCTTCTCAAATACCATACGAATATGCATCATATGCTCGTTCAATGTCTTACTAAAGATCAAAATATCATCTAGGTAAACAATGAAAAACTTACCTAGAAATTCTTTTAGAACCTCGTTCATGAGCCGCATGAAAGTGCTTGGTGCATTGGTTAGCCCAAAAGGCATGACTAACCACTCATATAATCCTTCCTTTGTCTTGAAGGTAGTCTTCCATTCATCTCCTTCTCTAATCTGAATCTGATGATATCCACTCTTTAGATCTATCTTTGAGAAATACACAGCTCCACTCAAACAATCCATAATATCATTCATTCGTGGTAATGGAAACCTGTACTTGATTGTGATCTTGTTTATTACTCTTGAATCTGTACACATCCTCCACTCTCCATTCTTCTTTGGTGCTAATACCATTGGTACAGCACAGGGACTCAAACTCTCACAGATCAATCCTTTCTGCAATAACTCATGTACTTGCCTATTCAACTCCTCACTTTCTGTAGGTGTCATTCTGTGTGCTGCCTTATTTGAAAAACTTGCTCCTGGGATCAAGTCTATCTGATGACTGATCTTCCTGACTGGTGGTAATCCATCAAGTGCATTATCGGATACAATATCCTGAAACTCATTCAACAAATCTGCAACTTATACAGGAACGTCTTCTACTTCCTCTTTACCAGCTTTTGGAATTAAAGCAAAACATACATGCTCATGCCTCATACCATCTAGGAAATTTCTTCCATCAACAAAAGTTATTCTTGCACTATCACATACCTTTTCTTTTGTGTCATTCAATGACTTTAGCTTATGTTGCACTCCATCCTTTGTCAGGGAATAGGTATTCACACGACCATCATGTACAGCACATCGGTCAAACTACCATGGTCTACCTAACAACATATGACATATATCCATAGATATGATATCACACAGTACCTCATCATGGTATCCACCAATCTTGAACTTCACTAGGCATTGTTCATTGACCATGACCTTGTGGTCATCCTGTACCCAGGCAATCTGATATAGATGTGGGTGTTTCTATCTCTTGAGCTTCAACTTTGTCACCATCTCTTCTGACACCAAATTGTTAGTGCTTCCACTATCAATAATCACATCACAACACTTACCCTTACACTTGCATCTGGTGCAAAATAGGCTCTTCCTTTGTTCAGGTTCATTCTCACCACTCAGCAGGACTCTTTTCTTAATCAGGGTTTCTCCTCTTTCAGCATCTTCAGAATTTGACGATCTGGCATCTTCATCTACATGTGCAACTCTAGCCTGGCCTTCATTTCTCCTATCTGTTCTACCTTGGCGCTGAGGACATTCAAATGCCCTATGACCTTCTTCTCCATGATGAAAACATGTTCCACGGAAGCCTCCTCTTCCAGATCCTTGTCCTCTTCCTCTTCCTCTCTGATCTCTATTATTCTGATCTTGGAAATGATTAGAATTGTTTTCTCACTGATTCTAACTGCTACTGGCCTCATCCTTCTTTTTCAAATCTTTATTTTGACCTCCATAGGACCATCCACCAGATCGTCCACCATGACCTCTTCCATTTTGTCTGCTCTCAAACTTCTTGTTCAGCTTTTCCTCTACTTTTAGGGCAAACTGGTATGCCTCCTAAATACTATTCATTTGAACTAGATTCAACTCCTCTTGAATGCTTGGCCTTAACCCATTAAGGTATCAGGAAACTTTCTCCTTATCAGCTTCTGCATGGCCTGTTCTGATGAGGAGCCGATAGAACTCTTCTGTATACTCCTAAACAGATCTTCCTGCTTGCTTCAAACTTTGCATTTTCTTTAGTATGTCAAGCTCATAATCAACATGAATGAACTGTCACTTCAATTTATCCACCATCCGATCTCATCTTGTGATTTTATCTTTCCCTCTTCTATTTCACTCTAATTGAACCTCTTGCCACTAGATCTTCACATGACCTTTCAGTCTGGCCTTCGCAAATTTGACCCTATCAGGATCCTCAACATCTTCATACTCAAAATATTCCTCACATTCATTGATCCAGTCGATCAGTTCTTCTGGGTTAAGATTTCCAAAAAATGTAGAAACCTCAATCTTAGGTCTTTTCCCAATCTTGAAAATGGCCCAAAAAAATCTTTCTTCCTTCTGGTTCACAATTTCGACTTCTCCTTCTTGATATTCTTCTTTGGCTTCATCCTCGCTTTTTTCTCTGACATTAAGATTCATTCCTCTATGAATCTCTTTTTGCAATGCTCGCACTTGTCTCTGCAGTGCCCTGACCTCAAGTGTTACAATACCAGCTCTTCCGCCATGTTCCCTTCATGGAGGCATTTTTGTGATGCACGCTGAAACCCTAACCACGGTCCTGGTGCAAACTGTCTCACAGTCGATGATCTATTTACACACTCAGAAACTCTAGCTCTGATACCACTTGATGAAGGGTGCTCCCTTTAATACCACAAACACATAACAGAAACAGAGAAACAACAACAACAATATGCAAGAACAGAAAATTGGCTTCTTATTATCTCCACAAATGTGGAATTACAAACTTTCAGAATTACAATATGCAAAGCCACATGGGCATTCTCTTACAATATTCTATAGGAAAAAGCTTTGAATTATTACCCAGAACTGCCTAAGACAAGACTACAGGCCTTCTTTATATAGGCAATTTCCACCGCCCGAGAAGGTTCCAGAGATTTAGCCTATAGGGCTGACCAAACTTAGAATTATTTTATTTTTTAATTTATTACATCAAAGTTGGCTCAAAATAACTTTTGAAACCCAAACAGAAATTTTGAAGAAAAAATTATTTTATGTCATTTCAGGTGACCCGACTTCCGGAGACCATAAGTCATCATCAGTTGACCCGATTGACTATTATAAACCCATTTCAGAAAGGGTACAAGGAGCTCTACAATGCTTGAATTAAGCAAGCTTCATTCATCCCAAAATTTGACCTCATCCGGGGCCTCTAAAGCCTTCAAAACTGAGTTCAAAGTTTTTGTACCCTACTGCCAATACCGAAGATCTTCAATACCTTCAAAACTAGACCTGATCCAGCCATGAAACTTTACTGGCAGGCTGATATGACTGAGATGAACCTCCACATGTGAAATCAGAACATTCCAAGATCGTATGACCAACTTATTAAAAATAGCAAGTTTCCATAAATAGCAACTCTACATAAGATAGCCCTTATTGAATAATAATAAAAAAAAAAAAAAAAAATTTTGGGTGATGCAAGATTGCTCTTACACCCAGGATGCTCCTACATCAGTTCAATTAAAATGTATTTATTAAATTAAGGGTTAATTTAGCATGTGGTAATTTTGTCAAAACTAAATGTTCTAATTATTAATTGTTTAAATGCATTAAGTTGCACATTCATAATTGAAGGAAATTGAATTAATGATTTAAGTTAAATTTTGGATAAGTGCTTTTCAACAAAAGTCAAAGTGGAGAGAAGACTCTAGTTCAACTAAAACTGAATTGTAAACTAAAGTTTGTTTTCATGCAAAGCCCTCTTGGAGTCAAGTTTGAACTCTTGCATGTGAAAGGAGATTCCTTTATATGTTGAGAGTTTAGCCATTTTTCGATTACACAGGTTGGATAGAGATTTTGGAGAAGGTTGGATTTTGAGCAATTGGTTGGTAGCTTGGGATTCTTTGATTCTGGTCTTCGTCAATTTTGCTCTTCGGTGTTTTTTTTTTTTTAGGTAGGATTTGATCATTATGGAAATTCATGTTTTGTCAATTTTAAACAATTGTTTTCATCATGCCTGTTCTATGAATTCTCTCTCTCTATTCTGGAAGTAGTCCTATAGAAATTCTCCTTCATGTAATCTTTAATTTCGTATTTTAGAATGATTTCACTAGTATTTGTAATTTTGATAATTCTGTTAGATGGATGCCTTTTGAATTATAAGGTAATTGGATTTTGTAGAAAACCCTAGTTTCAAAAATAATGAGACCGGTTTAAATAAAACTGGGTTTGGAGTTATTATGAAATTGATTTGGATTGTTTTAAAAAAAAAGTTAGAAATATTTTTATATTCATATATATTAAAATATATATAAATATAATTGTATAAATTCCTTTTGGGAAAATTTTTAATAATAAAATTTAAAAGGTTTGTTAGAAACTTTGCTTTTAAAAAGAATTGTTTAAAAAATATATATATATAAATAAAATTAAATTGGGAGTTTTTTATAGAAAAAAACCTCACCTTTTTGTGCTCCATTATGCCACTGTCGTGTGGCAGTACCTACAGGGTCTACGCACAACAGTGCCTGTAGGGGCCGTCATGTGCAGTACACTATGGTACTGACGCATGATAGTCCCCAAGGGGGCTATCATGCATCAGTACCATAGGTACTGTCACACCAGTCCCTGTGACTGTGTGTAAGGGGGTGCGGGACCCGTGGGTACCCCCCTAAAATATTATTTTTATTAATTATTTTTTTTGTTATATATTTTAAAATTAGTAACTTTTGTAAATAATTTTAGATAGTTTTATTTGTTAATTAAATTTTTAAATGTTAATTTGATATTTGTTTTTTTTTGTTTGTTATAGTAATTAGTTTAATCTAATTTTAAATTAATTCTTTTATGATAAATGATTATTATAAGGTTTAAAATTTATGGGTTTTAGTTTGTACATTAATTATTTCAAGTTGGATTATGAATGTATTATCTTAATGTGATTATAAATTTAATTTAATAAATTTTGTTTTAACCAAATTATTTAATTATTGGATATCTTTGAAAAGCTAGAATAATCTCATATTATTTTTAATTAATTATATTTGGTTCCAGAATTGGGATGCAATAAGATCTTTTGTCAATTTGGAAATTGTATATTCTTATATATAAGTAATGCAATCTTTAGCAAACATGTTTTGTCGTAAAGACTTTAGATGCCCTCGAGCAATTTGTTTTGGATTAATTTTTTAGGGGTTGTAGTTATCTTTTGGGGTATAAACCAGAGGTGGGTATATCAGGTGTTATGATTGTATCATTTATTTTCTTTGCATACTCTATTAGGTTGCATGAGTTGTTCTAACCCTAGATGGGTTTGTACTTGGTGTTTTCAAGTCTTGCATGTTGGATCTAGTTGATGAGATTCATGAGTTGTGTTAACTTAGAGTTCTTTTGATCTTGTGAAACCCTAGGGTAGGTCATATGAGTGTATATCAGGAAGTGGCTTGTAATTGGTGCCGAAGCTCAGAAGTGGCTACCAGGAGATCCTATTACAAGTACCTTAATAAGTGATATTTAATAAACATTGGGAATTTAAAATGAACCTAATAAGATTTTATGTGCCTCGCCCATGCCTGAGTTCTCGATTGAGTTTGACTAGGATGGGAGTGAGAGGATGCTTGCTGCCTTTGTGGACTGGATATGGCATAGGTAGTACCTTGTCTACACGAAAGGTTACTATAACCACATAGAGTCACTAGGGAACTGGGGTTTGAAGAGACTACCAAGATAACCTTAGAGTTGGCTTGTGTGATGACACTTCATGTATGCATCTTAGGTTTTCTACGTGTATTGGTTGCCTCTGGTTGAGTATGTTATACCTGGTTTCCTTTTTTAACACATTGAGTCAGAAGCTTTCAGGACCTCTTCCTTGGTTGTTTTTGTTATTTTTTATCTGAGTGGGATCTAATGTTATCTCCTCAGCACAATGGGAGTGGACCATTTAGGTTCACGAGGTCAGGTGGTAGTGATTCTTTTACCATTTGAGACTTTGATGTTCGTGTACCAGTGTTGGATGATCCACGTGGCAGTTATTCCTTCTTGTTCTCCATTGATGGAGAAATGATCTTATTCTTATTCTTCTTTTTCTTGTATCATTATATTAGATATTTAGAGATATGGTGTACTTCTATTCCATTATTATCTTGCATACCCTGCAACATGTGCAATGGATGTCGATTATTATGGTTACCTTATGGTGCCAATTGTATTATGTTACCATGCATATGATGTTGTATTTATCTTTCAAATGTATTCTTGGAATTCATAATTGTAACTTATCTACATTAATTTATTTAACTCTTTCATAATCTACATCAAGGAACCCTTGAGAGTTGTAACCTATGTTAGTTTTTTTATTGCTATGCTTTGCTTCCACATTGTAAACCTCAATGTTATTGATTGTTAACTAAAAAAAAATGCTCTACAAACTTAGTGGCATGTTTAGGTTAAGTTCTCCTAGGTTCCCTGGTAGGGCATTACACTTGGTATCAAAGCACCAGGTTCTACACTAGGAACTCTCGGAAGTTGTGTGCCCATTAGATGTCTAATTGTTAAAACTTGAAACTAAACATAGACATAAAACAATATTTCTTTCAGACCATTACATTATGTTTATGTTATCTTTTGTTTTTGTTTTGATTTATGTTGAGAGTTGTTGTTGGATCTATGTATGATGAAAGAATCATGCCTAAGATTATAGCTACTAGAGTTCATGGTAGAGGTTGTGCTAGTAACCATGGAAGGGGTCGACAGCCCAGCACTTCTATGAGTGTCAGTCGGGAGAGTCACCACCAGCAGTCTAGGGGTGAGTAGAGAGAGGATCATCAGGATGGTCCTGATATGAGATAGCTCTTGTAGGTGATTCTAGATCATCTTGGTTGTGAGCAAGGCAGAGTCAAGCAGGATGCTTCCCATCTTTCTCAGAGGGATGAGAGGGAGAGAGAGAGAGAGATCCAGGATCCCTCTAAGGAGGAACGTCACTGTAGACCCTTCAGTCATGGAAGCAAACCATATGAGGGACCTGATGAGGGGATGACCTATACCCTTTGATAGGAAAGGTACTGGATTAGAGACTAAGACTTGGCTCATAGCTTTGGAGTGAAGTTTTTCCACGCATCCCTTTAGTAGCAATACTAAAGCTAGATATGTAGTGAAATAGCTCACAGATTTTGCAGCTGTATGGTGGAGGATAGAGGAGGAGAAGTTGGGTCTTCAAATGGATAATGTTACATGGGAGATGTTCTTGGAGCATTTTTAAGAATGTTTCCTATCTGATCAGTGGAGGAAACAGAGGGTAGATGAGTTTCACAATTTGAGACAGCTGACTATGATGGTGGGTGAGTATGAGCATAAATTCTTTGAGCTCAAACAGTATGTTGGCTTCAGACAGGATATAGCCTTGCTAGTGCAACAATTTTTTAGGGGGTTGAATGCTCGCAGCATTGGGAATGTTCTACTCTTTGAGCCTAAGACCCTCAAAGATGCAGCCATTAAGGCAACCCTTACGGAAGCAAATCTAGTGTTGGGTCATGGTGGTCAGAAGGTTGTTCAGCCTAGTGATTCCAAGGGGAATCAGTCTCAGAAGAATGATAACCCTTCTACCTTTTAATGAGGTAATCAGGATCAGATGCAAAAGGGGTTCTCTTTCCTAGCTTACGGCGGTGGTTCTCAGTCCAAGAACTTTCGTAATCATCACTGTATCAAGAGTCATTCTTATAGTTAGCCTACTCAGAGTTCTCAACAGGAGGTTAGCAAAGGTAGTTTCTAGCAATCTATTGCACCATCAGTGGGGAAAGGTTTTAATGGGGATTGTTTCTCTTATGGCCAATTTGGTCATCAGGCAAACAAATGTCCCCAGTATTTAGCTCAGTAGTCAGGAAAGAGGCTGGTAGCTTATGAGCCTACAGTCGGAGATGCAGGTAGATCCCATAGGACTTTTGTAGTAGGGTTTGTTCCTTAGAGTTTGAACCATAGGGTAGGAAAGGGTTCGATGGGACCTACTCAGTGATCCTTTTCTTAGATTTTAGTTGGGTGTAGCGATGTTTATGGGACTTATGTTCCTATTTTGCTCGTAGGCTTCTAGGAGTAAGCCTATTTCTAGAGGAGGTGGATGTAGTACCCCTCAATAGTTTTCTTTTCTATTATTCTTGCCAAACTCTTTTAGGCCACTTGTATGTGTTCTTTGATATTTCAATTTTATTATGATTTTTAGATATATGTCACTTCATGATGAATCTCTAATAAATGGATGTTTATGATGATTATGTTGACTCATTTATATGTTGTTATTTATGATGATGTTATATTTGTTTTGAAATGTTATTTATAATGATGATTATACTTACCCCATACTTGCATGTGTATGGTGTTCATGTATGCTTTTATATTTCTGCTTGAGGTGCTTGATGTGGTTAAGGGATGGAGTCATAGTTACTTGCTTGCGAGATCCACATGATCGGTCGATCCTCACCATTGTCTATTATATCTCTATATATATGCACATGCTTGTCTCTTATGTAGGTTTGTAAGTATTGGGCATTGACTTCCCTGAACTATCAGGATGAGTGTACCCTATTGCTGGTCTCAATGGTAAAAGAGGGGAGATAATATTCAGTTCCAAATCCTAACCTAAGCCAATTATTGTCCTAAAGTAGGGGACAAGATTTTGTGTTTCCACCCTTCTAAACTCATCCAATTGGCAAGAGTTTATACCTATGTCCTAAGTATGAATGTGAGTTTATACCTATGTCAGATTATTCTTGGAATTCATAATTTTCACTTATCTACATTAATTTATTTTTCTCTTTTGTAATCTACATCAAGGAACCCTTGAGAGTTGTAACCTATGTTAGTTTTTTTATTGCTATTCTTTTCTTCCACATTGTAAACCTTGATGTTATTGATTGTTAACTAAAAACAAAAAATGCTCTGCAAACTTAGTGGCATGTTTAGGTTAAGTTCTCCTAGGTTCCCTGGCGGGGCATTACAAGACTAGTGCTATTAATATGCTATTAATGTACTTCTAGTCCTCTATACTATGGGCCAGCACCCTCTTGCTACTTTTTTCTATCAAAAACATATATTACTTGCTTATATGTCACCCTTTACATTTACAAGTTTCTTACTTATATACAAGTTATTACAAAACAAATTTCTTGTTGGCCTTCAATACTTTACATGCTTCCAACATGAAATTACTTCCTTTTTCCTTAAGGTTAACATCTAGGATGTCATCCCTAATTAGTTAAGTCATTATTTTGATAAACAAAATAATCCCTTAACTCGATATAACCAATTTCTAATCATTGCTTTGTTCTTGTTGACTCTACACTATCTTTGTAAAATGTCGATATCTCTTTTCGTATATGTCATAGAGACTTGTTCTCTTAGTTGTAGATTCAATATACCTGGAATAATCTATGTTAAATTGTGCATGCACTGAACATTCTTCTGTGAATATCTCTAATCAAAGCAGTCTCTATGTAGATGGATAAACAATGTTATACTTTGACAATTTTCATGAGTTCTTATACAGAACTTCCTCCTCGGTTCATGTTGTCTAAATACTGAATATATGTGTTTCCATAATGACAACACCATGATATCCTACTTAGCCAAATTGCCAAAAACATCTTCAAGAGAAAGAGGGGAAGAGAACAAGAATGCACCCTTTTAGCCCCCTATTGCTAGGTGAAAAAGAGATTCTTGGTGAAGGGTAACACACTCTAAGCCCCCAAGTGGGTCGTCCCATAATATTGTGTCCTACTTTTTTGCCAAATTTTACACTGAGATGATCTAAAAAAAACTTTTCTTTCAAACACCTTTTGTTGCAAAACCATTAATAATTTGAAGATGATGTAAACTAGTGACTTTTATTAGCATTTTGTTTTTAGTTTCTAATTTTAATTTATTTTAATTGGAATTGGTTTGTATCCATTTTTCCTTCTCCTTAGAAAAGTCATTTGTATGAAAAAATAGCATTTTTAAGGAGTGACATTCACTTTTTTAAGCATAACATTTTTTTTTAAATGATAAAAATGTATTTTTTTTGAAGTTAGGTTTGTAACACCAATATCTAGGGCAACTAGTTGGTTTTGTTTAATTTGGTTAAATATTTTATAATTTTCTAGTTATGAAGTGACATTAACTCTAATTTGGATGTAGGTTCATTTTGATGGCTCTAACTTGGTCTGTATATATTGAAATTCTTTTTTTTGTTAGAAATGTAGCATTAATATCTAATTCCTAGATATTTTTCATGATTTTTTTTCCCAATTTACTATTTTTCTAGAAGCATCAAATAGGGAAGTTGCTAAATGGTCAAACAACCTATGTTTAATAAAACTAAAAATAGAAAGTCACAATGATCTCAATATATATTAATATCATAATCATTGGAAAGCTTGTTTTGAGTAGCATTATCTAGAATTTTGGTTTCTAAAGATTGTTTTATTTGGTCCTTGATCAAGACCTTCAAAGGGTAGAAGTTTGTATAAATTTGTTATCTTTGGGGAGAAAGGCCAAATTTAGCAGGGTTCAGTAGAAGACCCCTTCTAGTGAACTTCCCATAGAAAATTTGTGTAAATATCTTATTTTTCACTAATTCATAGGGTTCTCTCAAATTGGGTCAAGTTTGAGCAAACCCACCCCCCCCCCCCCCCCCTATTTCATCTAGTTCTCACAAAGGAGGTTTTCCCCTTCATGTGAATACCCCCATTCACTCGAAGGGGTTCAAAATGAAAAAGAATTGGCTGTGTATTTTTTCTTCATGCCCAAAAGTGGGATACAGCTTTGTGGGATCGCCCAAGTAGGGGTATTTTTTAGGATAGACATGCTTTCAAGAAAGCAAAAGGTTGTAAATTTGGGATGTAAATATCTTGAAGAAGAGAAGATCCTTGTGTAATAAAACAACTCCATGAAAGAAATAATATCATGTGATAAAACAACTCAACATAACTAAGAGAAAGTGAATCCTTAGAAAAGAAAAAGAGATTGAGAAATGAAACCTCCCCCCCCCCCAGGGTGAAGGCAATGAAAAGGATAACTCACTTTATACCCTAAGCTATAGATATTTTATAATAGACATGCACCTTAAAGAAAGAATAAGGTTGTAACTTGAGATGTAAATCTTATGAAAAAAGAAAATATACTTGTGTAAAACAACAAATCCATGCAAGAAAGGATATCATGTTATAAAATAAGCAAGTCAACAAAGATATATTAGATATTTTTGGAAGGGAATAGAAAATGAGGAAGGATGATCAAGTATACACACCTTACCTATTTCTATGTAAGGGAATTCTTGGAAAAGGAAAACATGTTAAGCTCCCCAAGTCAAAGGTCATTTATAATAGGTATGAAATTTCAAAGAAGAGGTTGTAAACTCAGGATGTAAATGTCCTAAAAAATAGAAGATCCTTATGTAAAAAAACAAATCCATTCAATAAAGGACATCATATAATAAATGAAAACACATCAACAAGGGTTGGAAATGGGTACTTGGGGTAGAATAATGAAATCTTACCCTTTCCCCCCAAATGTGGAGACAAGAAATAAGGAAGGCTATTATGTTTCTCATAGGTAAGTGCACCAAGATGGTGTGCAAAAAAGTGGCCACATAAAAATAAAAAATAAAAAATTCATAACCCTCTCAGGTTATTTGAAATTAAAAATTTGTAGGCATGGGATAAATGACCCTTTCCCAAGCCTCATTTAAATATTAAAATATTTGGGTTCTCCATAACCTGTACAGGTTATGAAGAACAAAAATTTCCTCATAACTCATACAGGTTATGTGTTAGAAATAGGGAATACTGAGAGGGGGGGGTGAATCAGTATTCCACAGACTTTTACTTTTTCCCAATAATGGATATAACAGATAATCTTAATACATGAATAACATAGAAAGCTAAACAATGTGCATAGCAATAAAATAAAAGAACTCATAACACATTATTTGTTCTTGAGGAAACCCTGGCCAAGGGAAAACCTCGGTGGGGATGGTACCCACAAAGATCCAAAAATCAAAAGTATCCTATTAAGGATGTTGACCCTGTTAGGAGTCTATTACAAGCATATAGTGTCTCAGTCCTGATTAAGGGACTATAGGCCTTGTTACAAGCCTCAACCCTGTTAGGAGTTGGTAGTACAAAATGTGATTACCAGATGAGCCCACTGCCCAAACAAGTAATATACAATGTTCACTGATTACAAAGTACATAACCTTATACTGATTGTTTCTCTTTCACTATCGATATTACATTTGCATCATATCACTATATCACTATTGCTATATATGTGTTCTTCTTTACAATTTACAATTACATTTATACAAGTTATTAAGGCTAATAACTTTTCTAGTCGGCTGCCATATTACAAAATAATTTTATCCAAGGGTTAACATCTAGGATGTCATCCCTTTATATTGTTAAGTCATTATTTTGATAAACAAAATAATCCCTTAACTCTTTATCAATTATGTCTTCAAATTTTGTCCTGTCGGCTTGACATTGTCTTCAATAAAACTATCATAACTCTTTTCGTACAAGTTGTACTAACTTGTGATCTAAGATAAGTCTTCAATAGTCACCATAGATTCTATGTTCAAGTGTGCAAGCACTGAACTTACTCCAAACAACATCACCAAACAAAATTGTCTACTAGTTCACTGGCAAAAACACACTGTCTCATACTTAGACAATTTTGCATTGCACTCTGACATACTAGCTCTCTGACCTGTGCGATCTTCATGTAGATCATATGTTTCCATAATGAAAACATCTATGTAACAAACTTAGCCAAATTTCCAACATTATGAAGAATCAAAAGTTCCTCATAACTCATACAAGTTATGAGGAACATATTTCATTTCTTCTACTTTTCCATAATGCGTATGAAATCTATAAAAATAGGAACCCGGGAAGGGAGGGAGAGAGGAAGGGAGGCAAGATAGGGATAGGAAGAGAGTGGGAGGGAGGGAGGGAGGGAGAGAGAGAGAGAGAGAGAGAGAGAGAGAGAGAGAGAGAGAGAGAGAGAGAGAGAGAGAGAGAGAGAGAAAGAGAGAGGTGCATTTATACATATATATATGTATATAAAACTATAAATATACATATATACAAAAATAGACATATATTATATACATAAATGTAGTGTTATTAATTTAGGACCATGTTTTTTGATGTATTCATAACCTGTACGTGTTCTGTAAAACATAAATTGTATGTTTTTACATCTCCAAAATACGTATGGATTTTTAAAATTTTGAAATGTACTTTTTTCTTTTCAAAACTTGAGCAGGTTATGATGGGCACAAATACCCATACATTTTTTAGGCTTGGAAAAAGGGTTAGTAAACGACCCTATGGCTTGAAAGCTCATTTTCCATCTATTTTAGTCTATTTACACATTTTTTCATCGTCTAACATGAATGCTCAACTTCATCCTCATTAGGTTTACAAATGATCAAGTAGGTATCTCTAAAATTACCATTATAATCTTACAAATCTTCTCATCTTTCTAACCACAAATTTTACAATTTTTGGACAACCTTAACATAGTGAAATTTAATTTTCTTTACCAATGCCTTGACAAGCCTTACAAATATATGTCTACATTTTTTTTAATAACTTCTGATCTACTCAACCAATTGAAAAAAAATACATATTACTATTCTACACTTGAACCTATACACTTTTTAAAAAATAACACTTCATTTTTAATTATTTTGATGCAAATTATGTCCAGCACATAAACAGGTACCAAATTTTCAAGATGCGGTCACTTCAAAAAATCATTAAAAAAAAAGTACTCAGCAAAAAATTATGAAAAAATACACAACTTCTAGATCTCACTCTTACCTACCATCCTACCAAATGGTTTTTCAAAATATTAAATCTAACTATATCTTTTGTTGAGCGTACGAAAATAACTATGTTATGTTTTTCAGAAAAAATCTGGAATAGTTTTTCATGCGTAGAGGGTTTGACCCTCTTAATCTTATCCATTTTTTAAAAAAATAAGTAGTTTAGAAACTAGATTCATAGTACTACAATTCTTATTGTTTTAATATCTTCTAATTTTTAGTGCAATACCCTCCAACTTCTCTTTGAAGTTCAGGTTTACCCGATTTCAGAAAAAAAAAAAGTGGCCACTTATACCCCCCTTTTTGTACACCATCTTAGTGCACTTACCCTCACAAAGTATGATTGCACCTAAAATTGTACCACCATAAATTACAATGGACCCCCAAAGGGTAGTCTAGGAATGTAACATGTAGTGATGAGCAACATAATAGGAACTTAGATGTTATTTAGAAAGATCATGAAAAAGGTGTCATTCATTTTTACATTTAATTTTAATCATACTATAATCAATAAATTCTTTAATTTTACACTTCAAATCATAACATTCATTAGTCTTATGGCTAGGAAATTTATTATACATACAAATGAAAGAATTATTTTTATTTTTATTCCTATTTTTTCATTTATTTCTTAAAGGTAGAGTAACTAAGTTGGTCTTGAAAAGATCAAACAAAACATTCTCTTATTGTGATGATATATTAGGAGAAGAATTTATAGATTGATTGGAAAAATGAGAAGGTTGGAAACTTAGAGGTTATTTGAAAAAATGTGATGTAGATTTCACATAGGTTTTAATGTTTTGTTCCACACATCCTATACCATGTCCATCATCAAAGTTTTGAATATCAAAAAGATAAGGATATCTTTTAGGTAGAATTGGATTGAATTTTAAAAAGGCCCAATCTATTGGATTAAGTATGGAAAGGTAAGTACTGAGAGGGGAGGCGTGAATTAGTACTCCAAAAACATTAATATGACTTTCTTAAGTATTCACTAAATTCATAACTTTGCATGCATATCATTAAACATATAAAACATTAACATGAAACACAATTCATAACACAAACATTTTAGTATTGTAGAAATCCTTGTTAGAGGATAAAAATTGCAATGGGGATGACACCCACAAAACTTCACTATTATAGTGAAAATTCTGCTTGGTAAGAGCTACAATGATAGCTATTTCTGATAGCTTACCATGGTAATAGTATTAACTCTATTAAGAGTCTAAAGACCAATTAATTCTACCTTTCTAAAGGATTTTACTACTCTAATCTAAGAGTTGTACATTGTTAAAGGATTTGTAATGAAATAAGATCTATTAGGATTTACTCGATTAAGAGACTTTACAACTCTGATTACACACTTAATCAGTAACATAAACTTGTCTATAAAACTTGAATCAATCTTATGCTTATCATACTCAATATGCTCAATAATTGTTTACCTCTTAATTTGCTTCACTCATGATATCAAATCTGTACTTGGTAATTTTAACTCTGAATCACATTCAAAATCTTCTATTTACTACTTTGTTACTCAGTGGCTTCTCTTCTCATCACCTTATTTCTATAATCTCTCCTTCACATCTACACACTGGATTTATCTCACATGCATTGATCTTCTCACTTAGATTGATTTTACTCAATTCTAGAAGTAGTGTAAACAATATAGAATCTTCTCCTTAAACGGTGCTAGCATTGGTTACTCCTCTAATGCATATGTCACATTTAATTCTTATTAGTTAATATCACCTTGTAATCATACATAATCATCATATTTAAATCTCCAATGCTCTGTCAGACAATCTCCTTGAGATTTGGAAAATATTTTTTCCTCGGTGTCCAGATTCAATGTATCAGTAGATTATCCTTGTGTTGGCATGTGATTCTTGGTAATATGTTTTTCTTCTACTCGGTAACATGTATATTCTCTTAGTTTGGTAGATGTTGTAGCTCGGTACAACTTGGTGCTCGGTGCTTGGTTTTCTATGCTTGGTGTCTTAACTTCCTTTTCCTTAACCAAAAATTATATTTCCTTTTATCGGCTACCTTGTGTGCTTTACCGACTTGACTTTCCTTTATTACCTAATGACTTTAACAATCATTATGAATTAAGCATAACTAATGAAAACAAAATAACTCCATAGGAGTATCACAATCAATCTCCATACATGTGTTATAATAAGGTATTTTGATTATGTAAAAATAGGTTTTGAAAGAACCTAAAATCTTTTACATTGAGATTATAGAATAAGAATTAAAATCCCATCATAAATAGTGCAATATCACAACAAAAAAACACCAAAAATTGACTAGTCCTTCAAAAAAAGAGAAAAGAGGACAGCAAAAAGACAACTAGATAGTCTTCATAAGTTCAGCCACCTGATCAGCCAGCATCTGCATATTTGTTGAGGATACCTTAAGCTCCTCTAAATCTTTGTTCTTGTTGATCTCCAACTTTTTAAAGCTTGCTCTAGTCCTCTTAATGGGCCCCTATCCCTCCTTAACCTCCTTTGGTTCCTGCTCCCCTTTACCCTGTTCCATCTTGTCCCCAAGGATTTTGACATGCTCAATCGAGGCCTTAAGGATGAAAAAGCTCTGCTTAGCAATATTGCCAATAGTATTTTCTAGTTGCACAATATTTCTATCCATTTTATCCATCCTTTTCAACAAATTTCCTCCCTTAGAATCAATATCCATCTCTTTCATTTTGTCCTCCATTAGTTGGACCTTTGACGCAAGGGCAGGGTAGATACAAGCAAAATCAAGCAGAATTGACTCCACTTGAATCAACAACAAGCCCTACTCAGAGTTACACAATGGAAGGAATATAAAATCACATGAAAGAAATGAAATTATAATGGATATGAGATAATCAACTGGCAGCAACAATAGAGAATTTATATTATTTCTTTCAACATGCCCGGCTGTGAGGCCTTTCGAGTTTCGGCCTTATACAATGAGAATTATGAAATTAGAATTATAGCTTGCATCCTATCTTTGTCTCCAATGATTTATCTTTATTTATCTTGATAATCCTTCCTATATCTCCCTCCTCCTTCCCTACTACATCAATCTAGACTCCTTATATATCCAGTTAAGCCACAAGTCAGCCAGTCAAGCATTTAATTACATTATAGGTCCAATCTGGAAGATTTAAACCAAAACTAATGCTATAATGAACATAAATTGATGTTCCTTTGGATTTAGGTCCTCACATGACCCAAGAAAATTCCTTTAACTACACAAGGCCCCATTTGATCACACATAACTATGCAAGATGAAACACTACACGTTTCACCCAAAAACTGGTAGAAAATAGGTCCCTAAGAAAAATGGGCATAACATTTTACTCATAATGAATTTGGACTTGTGCTCTTTGGAAATTATATTAATTTAGGTCCTCTTAAATTCCTTAAGAGTGAAAAGTTTGATTCCTTAAGGATCAACATCGCCACTACGCACAATCAGCACCAAAACTGCAAGAAAATACAGCTCCGATGGCAAGGAAAATGGTTGTAACTTTGAAATATTCCATCCAATATTTATGTGCTCATAGGAGAAGGTTCCCAAATATTTCCTCAACATAATTTAAGCTTCACATAACATGAAACCATCAAATGCAAAGATTATAATGCAAACAATAGAAAACAGGTACAAAAATCAAGAAATGTTTTTGGCTGATGCAAGATTGCTCAAAGACCCAAGATGCTCCTGAATCAACCTTCTTCATCAAAATAATTATCCCCTTAGCACTTCCAATAACCTCCTTAAAATCATCAATACTTTGTCCCATAGTCTTATTGATGTAGAGGGTTTGGGTTCTAAGGTTTTCTCCAAGCTCTTAACTCCGTTTAACCATCCAATGGTTAAAATTACTATTATCTTCATAGCTTTGGATCTCCAAGATCCTCTTCACAACCTTCTCCTCCAAGGTATATTTGGTATCTAGAAGATACACCACTTCCAAGACCAATTAGGCCTTCACTTTCCTAGGCTTTTATACTAGGATTTCCCCTCTAGAACCCCAAACCCTTTCTTAGGATCTTCACACAATTCATTCTTACTTTTCACTAGTTCCTTTACTCTTCAACATCATTTGGGACCCTTCCATGCACTTATGGTCACTCTAGCTATTCAAAAAGTATCAAATTCATAGGAGGCCTAATTGGCTCAACTCCTATTAGGCCTATTTTTACTAATTTTGGCTTCAAGATCCCAAAATATCCAAACAACCCCATATAAGACCTTGAAATTATTTAATTTATCTACCAACCCTTTCCAAATCCAAAGTTTTAGCCTCTAGATGCACCCACAACCCTACTTACTAGGAAGCCCTAGTTTTAAGCCTATTAATTAGGCCTCTAGACCTGTCTACACAAAAGACCATCAAATTGGTCACCAAATGTATAATCACTTCCTCCAACCTCTTGAATCTTCAAGGGTACTCTTATGGATTCCCACAAATTCCACTAAGTGTTTCCCACTAGTTCATGGGTGCATGTGCAAATTCCTTCTATACCCTATCCTAGCTCACCTATCTTCAATAGTTAGCCATAGGGCTTCCATTCTGACCATGAAGCCTTGGTACCACTACAAAAATGAAAGCATAAAATTTATTTACAGACTCTAACCTTACATCTCCCATGGTTTTAGCCATTTCCACAATGGATGTCTAGGTTAGAGCCATTTCAAGCATGGAGGCTTTGCAAATTGATTTCGCAAACCAGTGGCTTGAAAAGCTTTCCAAATCTCACTCCTCTATCCAAAAAATTAAATAATAAATGAAAATAAAATATAGAACACCAATCTAAACTACCATGAATTTGGATCACTCCAATCAATCCGTACAGGTCATATAATACACAGAGAGAACCTGCAAACAAGAAGAACTAACACATGGCATCCGTACAAAAAGTTCTAAATCATAGAATCCAATCCAAAACTTCATTAGCCTTCAAAATCCATCATTCTCATGCTCATATACTGAGCATGAGTGGTTACAACCAACTTAACCACCATATAAGTAACTTTTCAAAAAGTTGCAAAAGTTGCTCAAGCAACTTTGCAAAGTTGCTTAGCAACTTTTTGCCAAAACTTCATTTGGCCTTTTAGACCTACTCAAAGACTTAGAAAGGACTTCTAAGTCCTAAATAAATAAATTTAAGGCCCTAAGACCTCATTTAGGCCATTTCTAACTAAATCCATCACCTTGAGACTCTTGAGGCCATTTAGACCAAATGGAGCACTAACCCTGCCTGAGCTCATTTGGCTCTTACAAATATATGAATGGATCCAATCCAATGGATCTTATTCCAAACTCATAAAAAACTACAAAAAACTCCTAAGACCCATAAAACACTCATTAACAAATCAAGGTGGGAGGTGCCTTGCACCACTTATCAACCAAATTCATCTTATCGAGAGCCCCAACCTCCTGCTGAATGTTCTGAATTTGGTTTTTCATCATATTAATGTCATTTTTCATTTTGCTTAGGTTATTTTAAAAATTAGTACAGCCCAAATTATCATAGACATTATTCACACAAGCAATATCCTCCTTAGAGCTCCCCATCCTCTCCCTAGCATAGTTAGCTTTGTCCTTCTCAATAGTGGCCACCTCCTAGACAATGTCCTGTAAGATATTATCCTCCACCAGCATAGTGTGATCAAATTTATCAGGAACCCCCATATTGGGTTCCTTAATATTTAGATTCACAAATAGCTTGTCATGTTTTTCCTTAACATTCTCATAAAAAGAAGAATCATCATCAATGGAAATAACAACCCTCTTACCCAATTCTTTTTCTTGTTCTTGGCTCTAGTGCAGCTCCCAATAGTCTGCATTTATTTTTTACCCTTCCCCTTAGCATTGTCATCCCTACTTTCCTCATCCTCAGTCTCTATTTCTGTAATAGATTCTTCAGTCTTTTCCTTCCTTTTTTTATTATTGGATGAGGATCCACAACAGTTGGTGGGCTTTCTAGGTTGAACGAATTCAATCTCATCATCTTCAGTCTCCTCCATATAAACCTCCTCCGAATCCTTGCCATCAGTACCATAATCCTCGAGAGCCTTCCTATTAAAGTGGGACCTCTCAACCTTTTTGGACTTTAACATGTCATACAGCAGAACCATCAAACCTTCATGACATGCATGGTCACCCTCAGGATCCTTCTACAAATTTTTAATGGTAGTATCCAAGGAACTCAAAAGGTAAAAGGGAAAGTTAACTTTAATCCCATGTCTGAAGTGATTCAACAATTTAAGATGATGGTTATAAATTTTAGTGTACCTCTGATCCAAAGTAATGTAGCTAATAAGAATAAAAAAAACCAACCTCCATGGCCTAGAGATGCACTTCAGATTGAAATAGGAGTTTTCAATCTTCACCATTCTTTTCCTTTCCTACTCCATCTCCACAAAACCATCTAGAGCTTTGTCCAAAATCTTCCTATCTCTATAGAAGTTGATCCCTTCAATTTTTAGTCTCATGGCCTCGGTAATGATCTCCTCTGTGATTTCCATGTACTGTGTTCCAACTAGGATTTTGTCCTTATTCCAAGTTTTAAGAAATTGTCTAGTAATAGTAGGTTTTCTACCATGAAATATCTCCAAGTAATCTACCACACCACCATTCTGCACAATACTCTAGACCTCTGCATTTTGATTCCACTCCTTGCAATTTCCTAGCTCATACCTCTTCTTGTGACCCCCCATGGTTCTACTTCTACAATTTTCTCTTATCTCAAAGTTTCTAACAAAACCCTACTTCTTCACCTTGGAATCACAAGTGTGCCCTCTTTTTCCTAAAATGACCCATAAATCATGTGAATTGAAGGTGATAGTCACATCGTAATCATAATTAACCCACAAATCTCTTTTACACTGATCACTAAAATCATTAAACATTAATGTAATCTTCATTGAAAAAAATTTATCTGCTTTGAAACCGGTCCCTATAAATTAATGATGACCCTTCAAAGGGAAGGATAGTCCAGTCATCCCATTCAATATCTAACTAACTTCTACAAGCCACATTGGAAGCCCAGTCAGCTACAAAGTTGGTCTTCCTATAGTTGTGGGTGATTACACAATCATCAAAGGTCTTAATTAAACTTTTTTCCTTATGAATGATATTAAATATAGTCCATGAGGGAATCATATCATTATTAAGGCATTTAATGATATTAGGACAGTCCCCTTCTAACCACACTTTCCTATAATTTTTATTCTTAGCCAGCATAAGACCATGGAGAGTAGCACTAGCCTCGGCAACATGATTTGTGTGAATACCAATAGGAATATCCTTAGCACCTTTTCATATCCCATTCTCATCTCTAATTATGATACCACACCCAGCTATCCCTGGGTTACCCTTGGAGACACCGTCAAAATTAATTTTCATCCAACCATTAGGGAGATAATCCCACCAGGCCTCATTTCTCAAATTCCTCTTGATTTTCTGATCCTTCATACCATCCAACTTCCAGTTCTTGAAGACTTTCACCTCCCAAGCCTCTTTAAGTTCTTGAAATTTTCTATTCAACCAGATGTTTTCCATCATAGCTCTCTTGATTTTGTAGAAGATCAAAATACAACTAGACTCCTTGTTTCTAAAAATCCTATCATTTCTCTCTTTCCAAACACCCCAAAAAATGTAGGGTAAGAGAAAGTTCTAGACAGTAACCATAATGTTGTTATTATTAGGGGACCTCCAAGAAGATAATAACTCATGTATGCCCTCTGAAAAGACCCATTCCATATTCATCAGATTCAAAAACTTCTCCCAAATTCTTCGAACATAGGCACAATGAATGGTCATATGATTGATAGTCTTCTCATCATTCTTGCATAGACAACACCTATTAGTTAAGAAAAATCCCCTTTTCCTCAAATTATCAATAGTCATAATCTTATCCTACAATAAAATCCAAAAAAAAACATTAATTTTAGGAGTTAGTCCTTTAAACCAAGCTTTAGCCCAACAAGGTTCCAGGCAATTCTCATAATTCTAGTTATACAAAGAGGAAATTGAAAATAACTCATTAGAGTTATATGTCCAAATCAAAGTATCCTCTTCCTCAATCAAAAAGACAGCATTCAAGATTTTGTTCAAGCTTCTTAGAGATAGATCCACCCTAGACAAGTCAATTTTGTTGTCCCCTTCCCAATAGTCAGCCACATGAGTTCCAATGGCCAGCTTACATTGCAACATCCTAT
Source organism: Chamaecyparis obtusa (assembly GCA_027943335.1). Classification (NCBI taxonomy): domain Eukaryota; kingdom Viridiplantae; phylum Streptophyta; class Pinopsida; order Cupressales; family Cupressaceae; genus Chamaecyparis; species Chamaecyparis obtusa. The sequence continues at coordinate 272,558 of BSBK01008042.1, read as the reverse complement.
CCTTCCAATTAAATTCATAACTAAGAGGATGATCTAGAAGCCATTCATCATCCCAAAAGAGAATAGTCTTTCCATTTCCAACCTTCCATTTCACACTCTTCTTAATCAACTCCTTATTTTTCAAAGGATTATTCCAAATGATAGAGCCACCTTGTAAAGTCTCCTAATTTATAAAATTCTAAAAGTTATGGGTGTCCTTGTTATATCTATTATTCTAGATAGTACTCCATTCCCCCGAGTTATTGAACAATCTCCAAAGAATCTTAGCCAGAAGAAAATCATTCATACTTCTTATTCTTCACAATCCTAAACCCCCCTTATTAACTAGTTTGCAGACCTTTTCCCAAGAAATGAGAGTCATTCTCTTCTTTTGCTCCATACCTGACCAAAGGAAGTTCTTTTGGATTTTCTCAATTGCATCCGCTAACTTCATAGGAATTTTAAAAATACTTAGAGCATAAAGAGGGATGCTTTGGAGAGTAGCTTTTAGCACAAGAATTTTACTAGCCTGACTCAAAAGAGTTCCCTTCCAACCATCCAAAATCCTGTGATGTTATAATAAGGTGTTTCATTCTCAAATTCAAGCATGTTTTTTTTACTACAAAAGGTGGGAGTAAATTTTAATGTTCCCCAATCATCATATTAGAGAGTTGATAGTGTGCATGTTTATATTGGAGGAAGGATTGAAGAAATAGGAGGGGATTGAATAATGTTGACTTCATTTGGGTCATTGTGTGCTAAGGTTGAATTTATAGAAGGAAGGACATTAAGGATATTATCCTCTTAAGGATTGTTCTTATATGTGTATGGTATTTCATGATAATTAGGTTTTGTAGCACCTTTTACAAAAATCACTATTTTGTTTTGAGGGGTGTCTTTAATGGTATTAGGCTCTTTATCCTCAAAAGATTCATTTAGAGAGAGAGAGATGGAAACAAATCAATCATTAGTTATTTATCTTTAGATATTAGATGATTGAAATGGATAGGAAGGGAAGTATCATTAAGGGAATTATCAATTGAATCACTCTCTTCCACCAAAAAAGCATCCTCTTTCTATTGGTAAAGAGACATTGATAGACATTAATTATATGTTGTCAATGATGGAACTATAATTATTTAATATATTCTCTTAATAAAAAAAAAATTATACTAAAGGTTAGGATGATAATTAGCGAAGTATAGATATATAGGCAGTAGTATACAGGTTTGGCAACATGATCGATATGGATGTGTTCAGTGGAATTATGAGTAGAAAACTTGAAAGTAGGTTGGTTGGAGTATATTTTATTGTATCTTGTGATTGAAGAAGTTGATATTATTTTTTGAATATATTTTTCAAATTTGAGTATCAGGTTGGCAGAGAAGTATGAGAAATAGATTTAGAAATAAGATGGATCAATCAACGATCCTATTAGATCAATGATTCGATCAATTTGATTATTTATTTTGGTTGAGATGACATGATATATATTATCTCCTTCTTGGTATAGGTTACAACAAATATTTTTTTGTTCAAGGATATACACATTACACTCTTTTTTATTGGAGCCGATAATGGGCCTATTATATTTTGGTAATAGGTATATAATCTCAAGTTTATGTATTGATTATGATGACTTATGATGTGATGGTTAGAGGTTATTGTGAAAAGATTAGAGATGTTATGTGTAGATCTCTATAGTTTTGTTGACCATTAGTGTTTCACACTTAGTCATATATCTAGGCAATGATGGTCGGTCATCACTGTGACCGAGTCATTCTGTATAGGCCAAACTATGTATTGTATACTTACCGAGTAGTAGTACTATCGAGTAATGTCATGGTCACTATACATTTGTATTATGCCAAGTATAGTATTTTTTTGAGTTACATATGCAATGATTACCAAGCGACAGGGAAGATCAACCGATGCTGGGTACAGTGAATGCCAAGTACCAAGAATAACATTTGTCAAGTTAGCCAGGAATGGCATATATGTTTGGAATGGCACAATGATCGAGGTAAACTATTTTTGGTGATTGTGGTGTTTTTTATTTTGTTTTTTGAGGTAATTACGCATCTATAGTATAATCATTGATCCCTATGTAATACCTAGAGCCAATCAGAAAATTGTATAGCTTAAGCGGCAATAGAAATAAATCTAAATCGTAGATCTTGAATCATTAAGATGTTTTGGTTGTTATATAAGGACAAGATCTAAAACAAAAAGAGTGTGTGAATCAGAAGAGAACAAGAGATATTGAGGTTGAATGAATACTATGAGTATGAGAGAATGATCAGAAAGGTATATTCAGAATAGCCAAGTATTCAGACAAAGTTCAGTGACCGAGCAAAGCAGTGAAAGGGAAGAATCAAGAAAGATCAGATTGAAGAGATCACAAACATACAGTAAAGAGAAGATCTGTAATCAGCATATTAGTGCATACCGAAGGATCAAGTACTAAGACATTCTAACCGATGTATCAGAGTAAATCTCTTAACCGAGTAGTCCTAACAGACTTTATGTAATCTCTTTACCGAGTGCTTACTTTGTTGTAAGTTTGTAAATCCTTTAGCAAGGTAGACTGTATAAGTCTTTTAGCTTTTAACAAAGTAGACCTTTCACAGGGTAGATCATGAATTGATCACATTTTGTAAGCCTTAATTGGAAAAACTTATTATTGTAGTAGTGAAGATTTGTGGGTGTCATCCCCACCCCCAGTTTTACCTTTCAAGGGTTTCTGGGTTACCAAAATGTTGGTGTTATGAGTAATTTCATGCATGCTGCTTAACATGTTTAGTTTCTTAGAATGATCAAGTTTTGTTTATGTCATGCATAAAGTTTTATCAACATAAAAAAAAATTGAAGTAGGTAATATCTGATTCATCCCCCCCCTCTCAGTATTACTTTCCCACTTATATTTCCAACATTATGTATCTGATTACAGAGGCTAAATCGATATGTATAAGATGTACTTACATGGAACTACATAGGCATATGTGATGTTATTTTCAATTCAACCTTTTGGATTGTAGTCCAAACTCTTTAATAAGAAATGTGCTTTGTAAGGGTTGTATCCCTCTCTTTTATATTTGAGAATTGTTCTCCAAGAAGAGTGCCTTTCATTTTTTAACTCACCCTTAACTGGGTTATCTATATTTCTATAGAGATACTTTTTGGTACCATCCCCACCATGGTTTTCCTCTTAACTAGGTTTCCACACAAAAATCATGGTGTCATGATTTTGTGGATATTTTCTTTAGTCTATTATTGTTTACTTTTTATTGCAATTAGATTATGATTGTGGAATCAATTAATTAAAATAAGAAATAATTGAACAGTTATTTAACCCACTCCCCCCCACCCCCCTCTCAATATTCCTCAATACTAATAATTGGTATTAAAGCCTAGTGCCTCAGAAGAAGTCTAATAGCTTGAGGAATGTCTTGATGGGTGAATTATTTCTACAAGTGTTCAAAAGTAGCGCTTGGTTGCACTTGAAGATGTTGACAAATAAAATGTTGAGAACATTGAACTAAAAGAAAAACTCAAAAAAATTGAGAGATTTATAGACAGCATGAAGGAACAATTGATAAAATATAGAGACAAGAGGAAAGAACTTAGTGATCATTTTTAGTTGACAAGTGGTGTTGATAATTCACAACCCCTAAAAGATAAATTAGAAGAATATGAACATATTTCTAAAGACATAGATAATCTAAAGAATGAAATGGAATCCATGGTGATGAATATGACTAAGGAAGTTGAGAAAAGGAAAAATATTGAGAAAACCTTGAAAGTAAAATCTTAGGAATGTCACAAACAGAATTGTGAGATTGGACAATTACAAATTAATCTTGAGGAGTCCAGATATAATGAACAAGAACTTGGAAGGGTCAATGAAGTTCTGAGGAGAGAACTTGCCGAAGCTAATGAATATGAATAAAAATTCAAACCCAGTTCGATGAAGCTTGAAGTAGCTTGAGAGACAAAGAGAAGTTGGAGACAAGCATGGTTTAGGCTTTGAGAAAGGAGAAAGTTTAGGATCAGGAGGATAGACAAATTCATTAGAAAAATTGATAGAGAAACCAAAGGAGAAACTTGTAAGACAGCCAAATTTAATGATAGATGCTTTACATGCAACAAAGTTAGTTATAGAGAGAAAGAATGCAAAAGTAAATCCAATGTTGTATCATTTTCTTGTTACTATTACACCTACAACAACTATTGACACAAATTAAGTGAGTGAAGAACAAAGATGAGACAAGTAAATCTTACCTGTTATAAATGTAATAACATTGGACACTTGACGAAGTAGTGCAGACTAAATCAGACAAATCAAAGGTTTGTAAATTCCAATGTGATATGTTTTAATTATGAAAAAATTGGTCACATTGCTAAAAATTGTAGATACAATAGAAAAAGAGGTTCGGTAGAAATAAATAATGCTAGAGATGACAAGGGAAAGAAAATTGTTGATGTTGAAGAATTTAAAAGGAAATGAAGAAAACTTGGATGAGGAAAGATTAGATTGATTCTATAGGATAGATTGTACCAAAATTATTCCACCAACTAATTAGGTCTTTGACCTAAAGGGGATTTCTTAATGAAAAATCTTACCTAACTCTTGTTTTAGAATGATCGAAGGAAGCGATCATATCAAACAGTTGAGGAAATCAATCTAGATCTTATTGATATCTTAATTGGTAAATTTTATCATGATTTTGGGGATCACAAGCTGAATTTTCTTTACTAGGCTTGAGTAGCTTTATGGGCTAGGGTTCAACCACATTTATTGCAAACTGATTTATAGAGTATGTGAAGAAATAAAAATGGTTTTTGAGATGTAAGTTTTCACCTTTCTATCTTGTTATTGATCTTGCGGGCATATTGAAGGAGATTTGAGCTAAAGTCATGAATTTATTTCAAAAATCAAAGTTACAAACCCTATTGATGACACAAAGGTAAATTTATCATTTTGAATCCTGTTGAATTCTTACTAAGATCATGGATACTTCAATTATAGTACATTTCAAGGATAGACCCCATCCTATTTTCAAGAAGCACCCCTACAAATCAATGGAGGATGATCCCAAGGGTGCATTTCCAATGTTCCATACATTGTTCTTCATGTTGAAGATATTAGGGTATACATTCACTATCATTTTGAAGAGCTGGGTGAGACTAAAATTCATAAAGCATATGAATCATTGTGTGAACAAGGGAAATTAAAGGTAGAATTCAAATCACTAGAAACTATGAAGATTTTTTAGGTTATTAAGTTTATCACTTTTGATGAACCAGAGTAGACACAAATCATTTTGAGTAGGATTTATGATTAGTTTATTTTGATAGATAAACCTTAAAATATTACAAAGAATTCTTGGAGGATATTACTGGACTATGTTCTAACAATCAAACCCCATCACTAAAATCTATATGATAAAACCTAGTAACAAACCTAACTGGATCAAATTAGAATAAAAGAGAAATGAAAATTGATGATATTAGACAACCAGATATAAAATTTTCATCTATGGTTTTTTTCTATAAGGTCTACCATTCTAGTAGAGAAAACTCTTTTTCCAACACAATCATCCACACAGCCTATCAAATGGTGAAAGAGGGAATTAAGTTGTATATGTGTGAAGCCTTGAGTGAACAACTTATGCATAATATTGAGAAGATTAAGAAGGATAAGAAGAATATTTTCAAGTATGGTTTATGAACCATTTTCCAGGGTTTGGTGATACAACATTGAAGAAGGACATGCTTGTTGCAAGGAAGATCACTATCTACTATCTAGGGCTTGATTAAACATCTAGAAGAAGAGAACTTTGGGGATATTTCAATATATTTTAGGAAAAAATATAGTTGAGGTGGAAGATTCTGAGACAATTAGTTGAGAAGTATGAGGATACCATTTTCTTCATGGTCAAGATTTATGATTTGAGATGGAAGTAGTAGAACTCAGAGCTCGTTGCATAGTTTCAAATGGTTATGAAGTTGATCTTATAATTGTGGAATGTTATGTGCAAGATCTTTTGGATAAACCTATTGATCCTAATGAGAAGAGGTTTAAGACATACAAAGAGAAGAGCCTTGAAGTACGTCTTGTAGTAAACAAACCAACTATGAAGAGAAAATTTAGAAGAGAATTTTAATTAGTAGGAGAAAGTATGGGTTTTACCAAGGCACAAAGGGTAGAAGCAAGGATTCAATACAAAGAAGAGAAGAAGAAGGAAAAATAAGATAATCCTATTAATGTTGAGGATAATATTAGGGGACCTCCTCCCTACATTTTATTCAAGAGAAGATTCACTAGAAGTTTGGTGAAGGTATTAGAGGAAGAGATTCTGAAGAAGAAAGTGACAACTAAACCATCTACACCTAAAGTCACTTCACTAAAGGAAACTAGACCAAAGAAAGTTTTAGAATCAACTTAAAAGGAAGCCAAGTCTATTAGGAAGATAGAAAAGGAAGAAGATACAGATGAATCTATTGAATTAGATTATTCAAACAAGAAATTGAGATCTGAAGGGGTTAAAGAAGCTAAAGTTATGATCAGAAAAGTGTTTGAGGAAATTTTTGTTGGTAAGATACCTTTTTATTAAGTTTTAAATGAGTTAGTTATGTATGGCATCTTGGTTAGAATAAATAAATACTATCATAAGTATAATGAAGAATAAAAGAGGAAATTGGAGGAAGAAATAGTTAAATATCTGAACAAGTTTAAGAGATCACTTGTGGAGATCAAAGGGGAAATCCTTTATCATCTTTTTTAAAATCTTGAGGAGATAACATTGATCACTTAGAGGAGGAAAAGAAGATAAGAGGAGTATTGAACAAACTATGCCTATTTATTGCAATAGAAGATCATAAGAGAATCCTTGCGGAAGCAAAAAGATAACTCTTATTAAACACAAGGATAAATAAGATTGTGAGTAAAAAGGTTGATGAAATTATTGAGGAAATAGAGGAATTAATATCTAAGATGATCTTTGAGAGTCGGTCTGAGGGTCTTATACTAAAGGAGGAGAAAAAGAAAACTCAAGAATCAACAATGCATCTAGATTTCTACTTCAAAGTTGAAGAACCCGATCTCTTTATCAATGAGGTACATATATCACTCTCTAGGTTAGGATGAAGAAGAAGACATACTAGGTGTGATAAAATATAATGCTAAAATGATAGAGAATGATTATAAGGAGTTCATGGGAGAGAAAGAAGATACTACTGATGTAAGACCTAGTGATCTTGATCAAGAATAATAAGAGATAGAAATAGTTCATATAAATGATCAGAAGGAAGAAGAGGTTAGAAATGAACATAATCCTATAGATGAGGAAATCCTTGAGAAGACTGAGGAACTGAAAATTGAGCATACTTTTGAGAAATATGAAAAGGTAAAGTTGAGAAAGTTGTTGAGGCAAGAGATGCTACAAAAGAAGTACCATATTTATCATAAAAATGAGTCCACTAATATGTAATTAAAAGGACCAATTGAGTTGGATACACTTGGATAAGATCAATTAATGGATCTTTCTTCAGGTGCCCATGCCAAAGAAAGAGAGTGCATAATGAAATCAAGTGAGAAAGGAAACAAACTATTGACAAGGGAATAAATTGTGTTGAGTAAGATTATACCAAAATATGTAATGGAATTGAATTACTCTATGTCTGGTCAATTAGGAAGTCTTTTGGATGCAGTTGACTCACACTTTCAGTCCATTAAGAAATCAGATATGATAAAGGTGAAAAATAAATTTAATGAGAAAAGGTTCAATCAATTGAATTTGATGATTGTGAAGGACAAGGAATATTTAGCCATTTCTATTCAAATCTTGAAAGATTCTTTGGTAGAAGGCATTAGAGTATATAAGCCTTGTATTGACTATACAAATTGTTTTATAGATATTGATAAGATAGTTAAGGAAAGTGAAGCTAAATTAATGGAAATATCACATGCATATGAGCCTTTGAAGGATTTAGCTTCGGCACATGCAGCATAGGTAACATAGTTGAATGATAAGATTAAGTCTCTTGACACCAAGAAGGAAAGGTTGAAAGAGAGAATCAGTGAATTGATGAATGATATAATTCCTAAGCTTGATGTTTTGAAAAGAGGAATAAAGGAAGCTACATTATCTTATGAATTCCTAGATGCACCTAATGTTGGAGAAGTAGAAAAGTTAGCATATGTAGTGTGTGGACAGATTTAAATTTCTAAGATTTTGAAGAAGAGTTGGAATGTTGACTTTGTAGCTTTGAAGAGAAACTTTTCTAATATCTTCAAAGTGTTGTAAGTATACTTTACATATATTTGTATATAGGCAAGATGTTATAGGATTTTGGTAGTTTGATTTTGGTTTTGATCCCTACCTTTTCCATTGATGTCAAAGGGGGATAGATAAGGTGATAAAAATGAGTATATTAGCTCAAGGGAAGCATATATTTTTGGTTAGGAGAATAGTTTTGGAGTTTGCCATTTTTGTTTGGGACACTTAGTCATTTTTCTCTAAGTGTTTCCATCAATGCCAAATGGGGAGATTTTTGGGAAAGATAAATTGATATACATTGATTTTATGTTGATATTTATGGAAACTATACTTATTTCATATGGTCTCCCAATATATTTTGTGTATACCAAATGTTAGGATGATATTCAGCTAAGTATTGATATACAGACAGTAGTATATAGGTGTTGGAAATCTACAGATAAGTTTTGTCATTGATGTCAATCATTGCTAATGTAAAGAGTTATACTATTGGAAAGCCTAAGGAGTTATGAGATACTTAAGACAGTTATCAGAATGAGGAAGTTAGTTATCAAAGTCAATAGATATCTGATAAAGGAAATTAATGTATCGCAGTTGATACAAGGAAAAGGGAAAATAGTTTATGGAAAAGATTAAGATGAAGGAGCCCTAAGATCTAAGGTTAGGATCATACAGATCAGTAGATAGGAAGTGGATCAAGGATAAAAGGATTGAAGGATCAGAATGAGAGAGTGGAAAATCTATACAGGTGAAGAGAAAGTAGTGAAGGAGAATAGAGTTTTGAAGACAGAGAGTGAGCATAAGGGATATAATAAGTTTTTGAGGAAAGCACAAATAGGTCAACTATCTTGTAAGGAATCTTAACAAATTTTTACAAGGTATTTTAAATCCCTTAATCAGGTAGTCTTTAATAGGACTTTTGAAGTTTGTTGTATGAACTTTTTGTAAATCCTTTAACAGGGTGAATGCCATATTGGTAGGATAAAATTTCTTAGTAGAGTAGTCCTAACAAGACTGTAGATAAAACTAGTAAACTAGGAATAAAACTACATGTTTGAGATTGAAAGTTTGAATTGATATAAATCTATTAGTACTAATTCACCCCCCCCCCCCCCCTCTCAATACCTAATCTTTCCAATCAACAATTGGTATCAGAGCTTTGTTCTCTAAGAGGGAAAGTTTAATAGCTTGAGAGTAGATCTTAGAACATGGAAAGGTATAGGAAAGAAAGATAAATGGAAGAAGCCCTAGATGAAGCCCTTGCATAGAATGAAAATCCTAGAAGAAGATAAGAGAATAATTTGCAAAAATAAAAAATAACTCACAGAAAACCTACAGATATAAGTCTAGAAAATCTTGAAGAACTATTGAAATAGAGTACAAATTCTAAAGAAGTTGATGTAGTAGTTCTAGATCTATTGGAAAAGAAAATAGAACTGGAAGAAAAACTAAATGAATCTCTAAAGGAACTTGAGATTCAAGCTATAAGGATGACTAAAAGACCTGAAATAATGAAGACTGCCGAGGAAGCCAAGGAAATCCTTGAAGCCGATAAGAGAAATCTAGGGAAAATTATCAAAGACAAATATGACATCATTGAAATGATACAAAATGAAAATAAAACACTAGGAGAACATTTGAATGACACAAATGAAGAAAATGGACAAATACTTTCTAAGAACAAAAACCTGAGAAAATAAGTTGAAACTTTGAAGACCAATCTAAAACTTGAGAAAGAAGTTAATGAGAGACTCACTAAGTTTGGTCTAAGAATTTAGAGAAATGATGAAAAGCTTAAAAATCAAAGAAGATTTAGAGACTTAACTGGCCTAGGATATATCGATGACAAAAAATTTGAAATCGATGAATCATCAAAAGTAGTAGCAAAAAATCCATCACAAAAGTCAAAGGAGACTATTGATACACAATGAAAGAGACCTACAAAACCTACTTGTTACAACTATGGAAAGCTTGGTCACACATAAAATATCTATAGAAGCATATCACTCAACACTCCAAGCGGTACACTCTTTAATGGACATTTTTACAATTGCAATAAGTTTGGACATTAGGCAAGAGAATGCAAATCAAGATCTAATAGCATATCATCTAGAGGAATTTTCACAGGTTACTATTACACATGCAATCGGTATGTACATAAATTTGAACATTGTAGATCAATAATTCTACCAACAAAAACACCAACCAAATCGATAAGCACATTGAGAAGAGAAGGAAATATTCCATCTATGTACAAAATTTGTGGACACTTTAGATGCATGATGATGAACTTTAGATTAAGGAATCCAAGAGGAAATTTGGGACCTTGGAGATCAACTAGTATGGTATGTTTTATCTATCACAAGTATGGACATATTGCAAAAAATTTCAAATATTGACAAGCCAATAATGTGGATAATAAAGGAAAAGTTGTGATTAATCAAGAACAAGTGAAAAATAATATGAAGACAAAGTGGATCAAGAAGGATAAATTTAGCCAGCAAGAAGAATGCCCTCTAACCTCACAGGAGGAAGACTTGTCATAAAACTAAGCAAGTAAGTTTTTTCTTAGAGACCAATAAGAAATTGCTAAATTGGTTTGTCCCTTTGATGAAGGGTGCTCCCCTTAATACCACAAACACATAAGAGAAATAGAGAAACAACAACAATATGCAAGAACAAAAAATGAGCTTCTTATTATCTCCACAAATGTGGAATTACAAACTTTCAGAATTACAATATGCAAAGCCACATGGGCATTCCCTTACAATATTCTGTACGACAAAGCCTCAAATCAATACCCAGATCTCCTACCCAGAACTGCCTAGACAACACTACGGGCCTTCTTTATATAGGTAATTTCCACCACCTGAGAAGGTTCCAAAAATTTAGCCCTTAAGGCCGACTATACATAGAATTATTTTATTTTTACAATAGGGTCGGCTCAAAAGAAATACAAAATATGCTTTTAGGTAGCCCAACTTCCGAAGGCCATAACTTTTTAACCGTAACTCCATTTTTCTATTGTAACCACTTTTTGGAAACGCCATGATGAGATCTACAGTGCCTAATAGGTGCAAGCACCAGTTGGGGGTCGATTGTGATCCAGAGCCTCTAAGGCCTTCAAAACTGACCTAAAATATTTTGTATCCAAAAACCTCAATAACTTCACCAATACTAATGATGTGGCAATGAAACTCAATTGGTAGGCTGAAATGACTAGGATGAACCTCCAACTGTGAAATCAAAACATTCTGGGATCATATGACCAACTTACTAAAAATAGTAAGTTTCCATAAATAGCAGCTCTGCACAAGATAGCCCTTATTGAAAAGCAAGCAGAAATATTTTTGGGTGATGCAAGATTGCTCTTACACCCAGGATGCTCCTGCATCACCCTTTATAAGATAAGATAGGATGGATCACATGCTAGCATATTATAGATATAGTAGAACTCATACTGGACACACTTAATGGAAGTCAATAAGTATTAGATATTATTGTTTTATCACTTTGAAGATAAATAGTTTTTGGTGAACAAGTTTCACTATCAGACTGAAAGGATAGTTATCGATAGAAAAGCATCACTATCGGACAAAAGAGATGATTATCGACAGAAAAGTTATTGTTGAAGACAGCTATTTCCTAAATAGTTGTTTGCACACTTTTTGGTAAATAAATATGCATTGACACTATTCATTTGGTATCTTACTTTTCTATGAGATGAAATTTGTAGCATCTTCTACTCTATCTTCAAATATAACTCCATTCACCATTTTTTTTCTACTATTAGTTTTATAGATCTCTTAATGGTAGTTATATTTCTCCTTTAAATTCTATCTTATTGGATCTTTTCTTTATGCTAGCTCTGATACCCTATTAAATTGAGATCAGATTTAGAATAGAGGAATTTTAAATTTTCTAACTTGTTTCCTATATAATGAAACTATGATGATACTTAAATTAGAATTATATTGTAACTCTTTTTATCCTAATGAAATTGTCTATGTGATAATAATGCAGATCTGAGAGAAAATGATGAACTCCAAATACAATGATGATATATTTGTTTTTCTTGAGAAGACTTGATATGAATTTCTATTTGTAACTTGTAATAACACTTGTAGATTTCTTTGTGTTCCAAGTTATCCTTTCAATGACTATATATATAACATAATGGGACATGTCTCTACATGAGATATGTCTCTTGTTAATGGTTTAACCATTCATTAGTTACTGCTAATACATATCATTGAATCTCATCGATAACGATCGAACCATAACTTAATAACAATGATAAGACAGTTGATATAATGATCGACTCTTATACTATTCATTTTCAACGATACTATATGGCATTAAATAATGATTATTGGATGTGATAATGATCAACGCTTCTAATATATATTTAACAACAATGACATATGACATATGATATAGTCTATGGTGTTTTTTATTATGATAACCATTGTCAACATCGACTATGATCATCACAATTGATAACATCATTGACTGTGTCATCATCATTTCCTCATATTGTTGATTACTATTGTCATTCATTGATATTAAGTTGATTCACATAATTGACATTATAGTTATATCAAAAATCTTGTTTAATGTATAATCACTATTATAATGTGTATGACAATTATTTATTATTTATGAATTATATACACACATATACATACATATATACATATGCACATATATATATATGTGTGTGTGTGTGTGTGTGTGTGTGTGTGTGTGTATTTATGTGTGTGTGTGTGTGTGTGTGTGTGTGTGTGTGTGTGTGTGTGTGTATATGTCTATGTATATGTATATGTATATGTATATGTATATGTATATGTATATGTATATGTATATGTATATGTATATGTGTGTGTGTGTGTGTGTGTGAGATGAAGGGTGCTCCCCTTAATGCCACAAACACATAATAGAAACAGAGAAACAACAACAATTTGCAAAAACAGAAAATGGGCTTCTTATTATCTCCACAAATGTGGAATTACAAATTTCATAATTACAATATGCAAAGCCACATGGGCATTTTCCCTTACAATATTCTATAGGACAAAGCCTTGAATCATAACCCAGAACTTCCTTAGACAACACTACGGGCCTTCTTTTTATAGGCAATTTCCACCGCTCGAGAAGGTTCCATAAAATTAGCCCTTAAGGTCGACTATACTAAGAATTATTTTCTTTTCTTTTCTTTTTACATAGGGTCGGCTCCAAATATGTTTTTAGGTAGCCCAACTTTCTGAGGCCATAAATTTCTAACTATAGCTATGTTTTTCTATCATAACCACTTTTTGGAAATGGCAAGACCTGATCTACAGTGCCTGACTTGCGTAAGCTCTAGTTAGCTAGGGGTTGATCACGATCCAGAGCCTCTAAGACCTTCAAAATTGACCTGAAAGATTTTATACCCAAAAACCTCAATAACTTCACCAATACAGATGATATGACAATGAAACTCAACTGGTAGGCTGATATGACTAAGATGAACCTCCACCTTTGAAATCAGAATATTCAAGATCATATGACCAACTTACTAAAAATAGTAAGTTTCCATACATAAATAGCAGCTCTGCACAAGATAGCCCTTATTGAAAAGAAAATAAAAATATTTTTTTGGGTGATGCAAGATTGCTCTTACACCCAGGATGCTCATGCATCAGTATATATAATATATCTCATATACATATATATTATGTATAAATAATATATATGTCATCTTGATAATTGTCATCAATATTAATAATTTTCTATTATAATAAGAAAGATATCAAATGTTTAAGGCTAACAGGCCATTCAAACATTTGATTTCATCAATTGGAATCATATGATTGAAGCTACAATCATTAACATAAGGTTGTTCACAAAGCTGTGAATTCTAGAAAGAAAACCCATCTCTATAGTTATATAGGGTATAATAATACTTCATGTATGAGCAGTGGTGAGAGAAAAGAATAATATTGTCAAAAAGAAAAAGGTTAGACAAAAATGTGCTAAAAAGAAGTATGTAGAGAGTGTACATAATATTGTTATACAGTTCAAGTGTAACATATCAAAACACATTGTTAAATATTGCAGAAGCAAGGAAGTGAACAAATGTGGTTTAGTAGGGAAGGACAAGAAGGTACAAAAGAATGACCAGACTAAGAAGTAGAAATAGGGTAAGAAAGGACATAATGTCAAAGAAATATAGAAAGATAACAAATTAAAAGAGAAGATAAGAATGGATAAGGTAAATAATCATAGGAAAAAGTCCAAGAGAAAGAAGAGTAGGGATAATGCCAAAAAATAATCTACTCTCAACAAGTTAGGGGTAATTGCACTTCCTAACCATAACTAAAGATATAGTGGGTTGCATCAATCCAGTGCACTTTATGAAGATATTATTCAAACTAGATTATTGTTTTGGAGGCTACTACTTAGGGGGAGTAGTGACTATGGTAAGGAGGAGAAGAACAAGATTGATCAAAGCAGAGAGAGATATGTCTTTGACATTGATGTTAAAGGGGGATAAGAGCATGTGAAAAATAAGATATACCTGCACATAAGAAAGAGCTTCAGCTAAGGATAAGAGTGTTAGATAACTGAGAGGGGGGTTGAATTCATTAAGTCTAGTTATCCTACTATCCCACATACTCCTAGAGGTATATATCAAAACTTTCAAATCAATTAATCAACTTGGTAAAATATCAACTGTGACTTTCTCTTCATATACCAATTACTAGTAAATTAAGTATTGTGTTTACCGATTGATCCAGTTATAGAAATGTGTAAATTAAAATAACAAGTCAACACATCCATACATATATAACACATAGATTTTTAATGTGGAAATCTTATTAGGGGAAAAACCACCTAGGACCGGTAACCCAAAATAATTCACTCTTCTAAAGTGAGCTCAGTTAGGAGCCAACCCTGTTAAAGGTTACAAAACACACTGTGAGGTGTGACTTGGTTAGAGGATTTATAACTAGCAGTTCTCCCTTGACCAAACATTCACTATCGGGTCAACAAGAAAATAATCAATGTTCATTTAATGTCATATTGAAATATAAAGATTGTTAAGTCCCACTCGGTTAAGAGATTTATCTGTAGAAATGGTTAAACTATTACATTAATGATCTGATTCAAATACAACTTGATCTACATATTTTCGTATCTATGCTAAGCTCAAAAATACCTTCGATTAATAATCAATTCAACATCTTTTTTTCCTCCAACTTTTTTTTTTCTCGGTAATCACTTTCTTTGTCACTCAGTGTTGTCTACAATTTTTCTTAGTTCTGTCTTCAACCAGTTTCATTAGTGTTGAATGAAATCAATCTTTTTCACATGAATTCTCTTGCAGTAGCCAGCCTCAACAATGAATCACATGTCTCCTTATATAGACATCATAAACCATTTTATTTCTATCTATATATTTTGCCTCTTAATATTCATCATAGATTTTGTCACTTTAACCTTCCTCAATAATTGTGTCAATAACACATTTCATTCTCCTTCATTCAATCATCTTTGAATTTTGTTAGTTGTTTGATCATCATAACAAAGATTATCTTTTACCTTGGAATCATAAATAATTTTCTTGATCATTATTTTAAATTGGAAATCATAAGTTCCATTTATTTCTTTCATTCGGTCAATACTGTAATGCATTGGTGATAACTAGCTCGGTTAATACTATACTCATTATACACTACAATTGCTTGGTGTATACATAATTCTTCATTTACTGACCACATAAACTTATTTATTCTTGATATTCAATACATAATAGATTCATGTAATACAATCAAATAACTAACATAATGTCATAGACTCATCAATAAGTTATCCAATGTATATCATATCCATATACTTCTTATCCATCTCATCTTCATGTAGATATCTCTTTCCTTTACCATTTTTCCTTCTTAAGATGTTTGTAACCATCATGATAAGTACAATCAAAACTAGTTGACATTGTATGCACCCTAAAATGGTCGCCTAGACTTTGGGCCCTCATTTCTATAATTTATCAAATCCCTGAATCAATATTTCCAAATATCAACATTTTTTCAAATATATCAATTTCCTTGATCAAATCTTAATCAATTTGATATTTCCTAAGGTTTGAGCCTTATTTAATTTAAAAGAAGAAATAAAAATAAAAATCTTATTTAATTAAGAGAACATGCTCTCTTTTAATTAATTAAAAATCTCTTTTAATTAAATAATAAAATCATTTTATCCTAAGCTTTTATTTAATTAAAAGAAATTTCCTCCCCTTTTACTTAAATAAAAAATCTCCACTTTTCTTCTTATCCTATGTTGCACAAATAAAGCATTTAATTCTTATTTATAAAGAAAAATAAAATAAAAAAATAAAAGAAAAGTACTTTTTGTCTCATATGGACATAAAGTCAACTCCTATTTTCTTATTGGAGGATATTTGTGCACAAGAATCAAGCTTCTTTTTTTCTCCATCGTTGATTAAATCTTTTGCCTCTTAATCTCCATCGTCCATTAATTTTTCACTTCTTATAAAAGAAGAGCTCTCTTCCTCATTTGCACACACAATACATACTTGAATTATTATGCTATAGGTTTTCTAAGTCATTGAAGCTTTTGGAGACATTTTTGCATCAAGTTTTGAAGATTTGGAGCATCATTGGCATTCATCTTGCGTCTACATCACATCCTAGCTTGCATCATAGTTGCATCATCATGGTATCATTTCCTTTCATGTTTTAGATTAATCTCACATAGTTTAATTAGAGGGTTTGTAACTCTTTCATTTCCATTTTCATAGCTTAATTGCATCTTTATTCTCATAAAATTAATTTGCATTCTCATATAGATTTGCATAGCATTGCATTCATTTGGAATCTCTCATTGTGTGGTTGACTAGAAAGGTCATATGTTTTATAGCTCTAGCTGAGAGCAATTTTACAAATCTTGCAACTCCATGCATAGAGAGCTATGGATCGATTTGTGAGGGCTCATTCTTGAGTTTTCTTGCATGTAAGGATTCATAGAAGTGTGGTCACATTTTCACCATACATTTTTGGTGCCCACCGTGGGGCAACCCACTTTTTACATGCTGGTTTTGATTATTTTTGGAGCTAACACTTGCTGGTTTTGATTATTTTTGGAGCTAACCCTTGTGCAGATTTGTTTGCAGATTAAAAAATCTTAGATTTGAAAGATTTGATCATATCTCCCAAACAGCTTGGTGTTTTGGTCTGAAAATTGTTTTGTAAGTTGGCCACATATCAGAAAAGCTCCAAAAAAAATTTCAAAATTTTTGGAGGTGATTTGTATTTTTTATGATTTTTTCTTGATTTTTCATAAAAAAATTAATTTCTAGCGCAAATCAGCATTTTTTTCATAAATGTTTACATTTCTGGAAAGGTTTTGAAATTTTATAGGGGGTCCATTCACTATTTTTTTAATTTAGAGATCATATCATAGCTCATTTGGTCAATTTATAAAAACTAGTTTATTTTGGTAAAATGGGTCTCTAGGGCACAAATGAAGAGATTTTTCTAAAAATTTTATATTTTTGAAAAGCTCTCTATTTTTTGATAGAGGTCCCTTTTTTGCATTTTGGGTTTAGGGTTCGAATTCATGTGGTAAAAATCAGATCTTGTTGACTAGGTCAAATGCAAAAAAAAAAAAAATTGTGATGGGTATGCACTTATTTTTCATTGTTCAATGCATGATATGAGTTATCATTTAGATTATTTGCTATTTATAATTGCTCCTAACAATTTATTTTCAGATCTAACCACCCTAGGGTTTGCATAAGTTGGATATACATTGCATATCTTATTTGCTTATTTTCTTGTCTTGTTCATTTGAAGGTGCATGGCTTGCTTTCATAGAAAATGCTTAAAACAAAGCGTTGGACTTGAGGTACTTTGTTTCATCTCTATAAAATTTGGATTTTGTGATTAAAATTAAACCTCTCATGTGTTTGGCTTGAGTTTTTACATGCTTTCATAGAACACATTTCAATTAATGCTTTTAAAGGGAATGAACATAGATTTGCTTTGTGTAAGTGAATGCTTGTGTTTAAACCTTAAGTAATTCTTGGTTCCAATATCAGATATCTCATTGAGTGATTAAGGGTATGGATTCATTCCTTATTTGCATAGGGAGTTAAATGCACCACTTTGTGGACTCACTCTATGTTTACTTGAAAAGTTAAATATTCCATTGTTCAACCCTTATTCATTTGTGAGTAGTATTGATTAGCAGCCTTAGATTACTTGTGATTGATCTAGATTGCTATCTTGGGTTATTGGACTCGCTAATCCACCGGCCCCTCATTTCCACCTTGTGGTTGCAAGATTAGTGCCACATTAAAGGGGAGAGGTCTACAGGAAAGAAGCATTAATTGCTCCACTAGGCAACCCTTTTTTGTTTTTTAGAACTCACTTGTTTTCTAAGGTGTGGACTCACTTTGAGTTGATGTGAGGAGTTAAATGTTCCACTTTTGGGCTCACTTTGAGTTAATGTGAGGAGTTAAATGTTCCACTTTTGGGCTCACTTTGAGTTGGTGTGAAGAGTTAAATGTTCCACTTTTGGACTCACTTTGCGTTTGTGTGAAGGGTTAAGTGTTCCACTTTTTGGACTCACTTCACATTCTCTTGAAGGGTTAAATGTTCCACTTTTGGACTCACTTTACATTATCTTAAAGGGTTAAATGTTCCACTTTTGGACTCACTTCACATTCACTTGAAGGTTTAGGTGTCCCACTTTTGGACTCACTTTGCATTACTTGAAGAGTTAAGTGTTCCACCTTTAGTGCTCTAAATACTTTTGATAGTTAATTACTTAGTTTTTATTTCTAGAAGGCATGCTTGGGGACACACCACCTCAAGGGTGGACAAGAAGGTGAAGAAATAAGAACCATCCACCCATGAAGTGATCAAATAATTGCAAAGAGATATGGACAACATGAAGGCTCCCAAAAGTACATTCAACTTGGATTCTATTTGTCCCAATCCTATTGACAAGAGTGTTGTAATGATTGATTTTTCTAGGAAAGTGGAGTTTCCCACATATGACAAATATGATGGCATTGGTGATCCCCATGATCACATTAGGAAATTCTACATCATGAGTTTCTCTTTCCACCATGAGGATTCATATTTAATGAGATTATTCCCTAGAAGCCTCAAGGGACAAGCAATGGAGTGGTTCACCAATCTCACTCCCCCAGTCAAAACATTTAAAGAGCTTATGGAAAGGTTTGTACAAAATTTTGCCTATAATTTGACATGATCTGTCACAATGCTTGATTTGTGTAAACTTAAGCAAAATCAAGGAGAGTCATTTGTTGCATTTTTGCAAAGATGGAGGCACTTATGCGCAAAATATCCAAGAACTATTCCAGAGGAGGAGTGAATTGATATTATTGTGAGAAATTTGGTCCCCGAACTGAGGTATGAAGTTAGGAAGATTCCTTTCAACTCATTTGACACCATGGTTGAAGTCACTTGTCGTATTGAAGATGTCTTGAAAGAACAAGGAATTTTGGCAAAATCAACAAATAATAACAATAGCCAAAACAACAACAGTAATAATGGAAATAAGGATAAGAAATATTATTGGAATAAGAATAAACAAGTGGTCAATGATGGCATTTTTGACTCGTCCCAACCTAAGAATGAAGTCCTTAATCTTTCCAAAGCAGTTCAAGCCATGAAGTTACAAGTCTCCTCAGAACAACAAGGTAGTAAGCCAAAGTATCAAGGAAGGTCAAAAATAGAGAAAAGGCAATTTACAAAACTTGGGGATTCTTATGCAGATATCTTTAAGACACTCCTTGCTCATAATCTGGTGCAACCTCAAGACCCTTCCAAGTTCCACATTCCAGAGACTAAACCATACTGGTGGAATGAAAAGGCCTATTTTATTTACCACAATCGAATCGGACATGACATTGAAAATTGATTTAAGCTTAAACACCTTGTCCAAGACCTCATTGAGAGTGGTGACTTGCAAGTAGATGGTTTAACCTCAAATTCTAATCACAAATATTTTAAAGAACCCTTGCCAAAGTATGAGAAAGGAGAAGTTTCCACCAACAACAACAACAAGAATGGCAAGGCAACAGTCAACTACACATATCCTAAAGCTGATAATGTGATCAATATGCTTGAGGTGGTTGAGGAAAATATCAATATGATGAGGAAAAAGAATGATTATGAGGATAAATCAAGAAAAATGCCTAATGAAGGACCCATAGTTGTGTTAAGAGGACCTAACTCACATAGGGAGTCTCAGTCTCTTCACGCCGTTACTAGAAGTCAAGCTGGTCAAATTCCTATTGTCATTAGAGGTCCTAATTCCAGCAAGCCTAGGTAGTCTTCCTCTAAGCAAGCTCCTTCTAAATCTGTTGTTGGTCCCGAGCTCAATTACAACCTTGTCGATCAACTTCAACATACACCGGCTTAGATTTCTATATTTGAACTCTTGGAATTATCCCCAAGACACAAGCGTGTCCTCGAGGATGCTTTGCGACTAGCCAATGTCCCCAAAAACTTAGATGTGGATCAATTCCAGAACATGGTCAACCATTTGGCTAGCCCTCATTTCCTCACTTTTTCAGAAGAAGATGACAAATCCATAAGTCACCCACATAACTTGGCCTTACACATAGAAGTCATGATTCATAAAACCTATGTTAGGCATGTGTTGATAGATGGGGGTGCAGGGTTAAACATTTGTACTATCAGTTTGTTGAAGGCTTTAGGATATTTCGAAGAGGTTATTGACACAAGGAAAAAGATCACAATCAAAGCGTATGATGAAGCAGAAAAGAGTTCTAAAGGATTAGCAGTTTTACCAATTCGTATTGGTCCAGTGGAAAAGGATATTTTATTTCATATTATTGATGTTGGACCTATAGCCTACAACATTTTTCTAGGTAGGCCATGGATTCATGAGATGCAAGTGGTTCCATCAACATATCACCAGTGTGTCAAGTTTCCTCATAATGGTGTAGAAATTTGCATACCTAGGGATAGCACTTTATCAGTGAATAACATTTCCGTAGGATCACATGTACCTTTGAATAGGGAAGTTGATAGTTCTAATGTCTCACTTGATCAATGTAAGGTTAAATTTAAGACCTTAGACCTTGGCATGGCAGATTACAAGATTGATTCTTTTACAAAGTTTCCAATCTCACCTAGGTCTTATGGGAAGCCTTCACCAGATATGAAGCCCTCTTCGTCAGCCATGACACTATTTGGAAAGTTTGTTGAGGCTTCAGTTCCTATTCAGGAAGAGAAAGAGGAAGTTGTCGTCAGAGATTGGATTTATCATGAGGAAAAATATCAACACAATGAAAATTTTGCTCCTTCACCTAAAGCTTATGGGAGAGGGTACACATTAGTGAAAAACATGGGATATCCAGGACATGGTCCCCTTAGTCACAGATTGGATGCTAGGGCTAAACCTTTATATCATGCACTTTTTGCCTGAAGGGATAAATCAACAAAGGGTTTAGGCTTTGAAGGTGAGAAACTAAAAGATGCTATTGTCCTAGCTATGATGGACAATGATTTTGATTCTAAATACACAATTGATTTAACTGATCAGCAAGATATGATAGAAGATTGGGTGCCATCAACTGATCTCCTTTGGGGAGATTCTCAAAATTTGATAGTTAATAGTCCTCCTATCCCAGCTGCGATGGATAGTGACTACATGAATGCTAGGTTAACCATGGAAAGTGTCACCACCTTAGCTACAATAGGTAGTACCAATTTGGATACTTTTGTGGTTCAACAAATTGCTCAAGAAGGGGAGATCCTCCCCAACCTTGAGGCTTCTACATCACGAGGCCCCAATATTGATTCAGAGATAGATTCACATGAGTTCGAATGGGACTCACTTTCAGATGCAACAATAGACTTGGATATCGATGTTATTCAAGCTTATAACACCCAACCTGACATAGTTGATGAGCCAAGTGTAGGGCTAGAGGACTGGACTCCTCGAATCACCTTAGTGGATGATACTTCATTAGGTAGGACAAACCCTGATTCGGGTACTTTAGAAGGGAACTTGATAAATTCTGAATATATGGTCACCAAAAATGATACCCAGCACATCCACAATGTTGAACCAGTCATTGACCTACCCCTTGTCAATCTCCATTTGATTGATTGGTCTCAAATCTCACAAGAGCCACAACTGTTGACCTTTCAGAATGACTATGAGATCAAATGTTACCTTAATGCTATTGAAATAGTAGTGTCTTCCACCAGTGAGCCAACTACAAGCATGACTGAGCCTGATATTAAGTACCTTAGTCTTAAAATAAAAGAGAAAAAGAAAAAGAATAGGTGTTCTAATGGTGAAAACCACTTTATGGCGGTATCAGAACCAAAAATAGTAAAAAGAAATGACGTATCTGAGGGTGAAAACCTCTTTGAGGCACCCAAGGATGGGGTACTTAATAACTTGCCCAGTTATTTTTAGGATAGATCATCAGTGTTGATTGAGCCAACAAAACCAGTTAATTTGAACATAGAAGAAGCTCCTCAAATAGTTCATCTTGCTCAGTCTTTATCAGAAGAGGAAACCAAGGCATATATACAATTCCTACAAAAGAAGAAAATTAATTTTGCATGGACTTATTCAGACATGCCAGGGCTTGACACTAATCTAATAATGCATCACTTATCCATAGCTCCAGGGGTCAAACCAGTGAAACAAAGATTAAGAAAAATGCATCCACATGTAGCTCTCCTTGTCAAAGTAGAATTAGAAAAACTTTTGAGAGCTGGATTTATCAGAGCCATCGATTATGCAGAATTGATTTCAAACATAGTACCAGTTTCTAAGCATGATGGATCGATTTGAGTTTGTACAGATTTTAGAGATTTAAACAAGGCATGCCCTAAGGATGACTTTCCACTTCCAAACATTGACATGATAGTGGACATGACAGCCGGCTATGAAATATATTCTCTAATGGATGGTTTCTCAGGATATAATCAAATTAAAATAGCTCCCGAAGACCAAGAGAAAACAACATTCACATGTGCATGGGGAACCTATTATTGGAACGTCATGCTATTTGGGTTAAAGAATGCAGGGGCTACATACCAAAGAGCTATGACCACTATTTTTCACGATATGATGCACAAGAACATGGAAGATTATGTGGATGATACCCTGGCAAAATCAAGAAAAAGGGATACACACCTTATCGATTTAGAAGTAATTCTAGATCGCATGGAACAATTTCAACTCAAATTGAATCCAAAGAAGTGTGCATTTGGTGTCACCTCAAGCAAACTTTTAGGATTTATAATATCATCAAAAGGTATAGAGGTTGATCCCGAAAAGGTCCAAGCAATTTTAGATATGCTACCTCCAAGAAACATTAGTTAGATGAGAAGTCTTCAGGGACGTCTTCAATCAATTAGGAGGTTTATTTCTCAGCTTGCAAATAGAGCACAACCCTTTAATAAGACATTGCATAAGGGTGCTTCTTGTGTTTGGAACAAGGATTGTCAAAAGAGCCTTGATCAAATTAAATAGTACTTGGCTAATCCTCCAATTTTGATGCCTCCTATTCCAGGAAAGCCTTTGATTCTATACATTTTAGCTACAGACACTTCCTTGGAGGCATTGTTGGCTCAGTTAGATGAAAATGGGAAAGAAAGGGTCGTATACTACATAAGTCATACTCTTGTATCCTATGAAGTCAATTATAAAAATATTGAAAAGTCTTGCTTAGCTGTGGTGTTTGCTTCTCAAAAGTTGTGGTATTACATGCTAGCTCATACTACACACTTGATTGCTAAAATTGATCCTCTAAAGTACTTACTTAGTAAGGCTGCTTTCATGGGTAGGCTCGCTAAGTGGATGATGGTATTATCAAAATTTGACATAGAGTACATTGAAAGGAAGGCCATAAAGGGGCAGGCTATTGTAGACCAACTTGCTGATTTTCCAGTTAAGGATAGCATGCCTATACAAGTGGAATTCCCAGATGAACATATACTACATATCATAGCTCCCACCTGGAAAATGTTCTTTGATGGCTCCAATATGCAAAATGGGTCAGGTGTGGGAATATTGTTTATTTATCCACATGGATACACTATACCAAAGTCATACAAACTACTTTTTCCATGTACAAACAATATCACAGAATATGAAGCATTAACCAATGGATTGAAACTAGCTATAGAATGGAATATAACTGAGTTGCATATTTTTGGGGATTCACAATTAATAATCAATCAAGTCAATGAAGAGTATCAAACCAAAGATGACAAGTTAATACCCTATAAGAATATGGTCAATTCTTTGAGACGCTATTTCACTTTTGTGACATTTCAGCAAATCCCTAGGATAGACAACAAAGCTGCAGATGCTATGGCTACATTAGCTTCACTTTTGCAATTGGAGCAACATGAGTCCCGATTCGAGTTCCTGGTGGAAGAACTACATTACCCTATTTTTGATTCACCTGAAAGCCAAGTCATTTATACCCTTTTCACACATGAGTCCTCCCAATATGGTGCTATCTATTCATATCTCCGTGATGGCATCATCCCTGATACTTTCAATCGATCTGAATGCAGAAACCTAATTCAAAATGCCTCTCGCCATACCCTCATTTTTGGTGATCTATATAGGAGGGGTTTTTATGGGACACTTCTTAGGTTCTTGGAAAAGGAGGAATCTGACCAAGCATTAGTTGACATTCACGAGGGCATTTGTGGTGGACATTCTAACGGTCTTGCCATGGCCCATTGATTTCTTAGGGTGGGGTATTATTGGCCCAAAATGCAAGTAGATGCAATATATTTTTCTAAGTCTTGCGAGAAATGTCAAAAACATGGCAACCTGATTCATGCTCTAGGTAGAGAGCTAATTCCTTCTATCTCGCATTGGCCATTTCAGCGATGGGCCTTTGACCTTGTTGGGAAAATTCACCCCAACTCATCAGGTGGACATAAGTTTATCATCACAGCTACTGATTATTTCACAAAATGGGTAGAGGCAGTCCCTCTTTCCGTTGCCTCAGGCAAAACAGTTTCACTCTTTATCCTGAATCATATTATTTTCCAATTTGGAGTGCCTTCTGAGATTATTACTGATAATGGAGGACAATTCAAGAACAAGGACCTAAAGCATTTATGCAAAAAGTTTAAAATCAAGAAACATTGGTCCTCCATCTACTTCCCACAAGGAAATGGACAAGCAGAAGCCTCTAATAAAACCATTCTTAAGATTCTTCATAGGACAGTGCACAAGAATGATAGGGATTGGCACTTGCAAATCAATCCAGCATTATGGGCTTACAGAACTAGCATTCACACACCTACAGGTGCTACTCCTTTTGCACTCACCTATGGCGCTGAAGCAGTGTTACCTTTGGAAGTAGAGATCCCTTCACTTAGAGTCTCACTCAAAGGTTTGATTACAGATGAGGATTACCGTGCCATAAGGTTACAAGAACTAGAACTTCTAGATGAGAAGCGTAAGGTTTCCTTTGATCACATGAGAGTATATCAGAAGCATATGTCCAAGGTATTTAACAAGAAGGTTTTCCCTAGAGAGTTTCAAATAGCTGATCTTATTTTGTGAGAGAATCCTAAGAATCAGCGGAACAAAGAACAAAAGGGCAAGTTCAAACCCAATTGGCTTGGACCATACATTATTACAACAGCTTTTGGTACATGTGCATATTTACTGTCGAATGAAGATGGAGAACAGCTCCCTAAGCCCATCAACATTTTGCACCTAAAGAATTTCTATCCTTGATGCCCATTTCTGTCTGGGGGCATCCTTTGTACATATTTATTGATCTTGAAAAAATACCAAAAAAATTGATATATGATGCTGAAAAAATCCTAAAAAGTATAAAAAATCCTGAAAAAATATAAAAAATAAAAAAATTCAAAAAATTCAAAAAAAAAATAGAAAAAGTGCCTTGGTGAAAACCTAGAAATAGGCGCCTTGGTAGCAAAAATACAAAAAAAAGAAAAAAAGAAAAAATTGCAATAAATCCAAGTGGTGAAAACTTGGAAACAGGCACCTTGGTAGCAAAAATGCAAAAAAAAGAAAAGAAGAAAAAATTGCAATAAATCCAAGTGATGAAAACCTGGAAACATGCGCTACTTAAGGCCTTTGCACCCCTATTTGTTAGCATGCATCCTCGACACTTAGCCACTTTCCATCATGCCTTGACCTTATTTGACTTGGTCTAGAATTGGTCTTTGTCTTTGTCTAAGGGGCATACCTGTTAGCATAGGTCCTTTAGGAGCATTTTCCTCTTAGGGCATTTCACAACAGGTGTTTTTAAACACCACCCCAATAGTGTTTTTCAACACTACCCTTGTGTCAAGTGTTTCTTAACACTTATCAAATTTCTTACCCTGTAGTCTAGTATGATGTGATATTTCTCATTTGCAGATGCAATAACCAAAGTCTGACTCTATGACCAACACACATGCACTTAAACAATCAACTCATTGAGATATGTTGACTTTATTTTTCTTTGTGTGCTGTCTATGAGGATTTTTTTGATGAGTGGTCTCTCCCTGAAAAGTTTTCGATGATGCACAGCTAGAAGACTAAGGGTATGAGAACATGTTTTATTTCTTTATCTACTTGTGGGTATATTTTGTTGATCCTAACTATCATGAGCATTTATGCTAGTCTTATTTGACACTATGGATTGACAAGGTATTATCCTTGACTATTATGCGAGTGCATGCTTCTAGTTATCCTAACTTTCATATGTCTTGATACAAGCATAATCTCACCATATCAAACTTAGGTGATCTCACTACACTAGTCATCTTGACCTATATGTCTTTGATGCCTAAGTGAGATTTGCACATTTCTATCTGATAAAGATCATATTCATATCCACATAGTTATGCTAGTGTGCATTGTATGATCTTACGACGCTACAAATAAATGCTCGATGATGATAATTAGATGTCTATAAGCGTTGTGACCTTGCAAGTCAACCACTTTCATAGTAGCTTGCATTCTTAGGTTTATGTTAGTCTAGTTTTGCATCTTGCATATGGAGAGAGCTCTTCTTTTTATCATCTACAGACTAGTTGGTCAACTGTGCTCATTTTCTAATTATTCTTGATCATATCTTTCATTTCTGGTCTTTCATGTCACATCATTTTCTATCCATTTCAAACTCGAAACTGAAATTTGAGTCGCGTTGACTGACCATTTGAGGCACAATTCTTTGATTTTCGATGGAAATTTCTTCCTTTCCATGTCTTTCAAACTTCTAGTCTTTCATTCACCCCTTTCACTTCCTCTCTCTGAGGTTTGACTTACTTTTTATCCTATATCTTTCCCAGTCAAACCTAGTCAACATGGGGCATATCTTCACTATTTGATGGTTATCTTATCATGCTCCATCTTTCGATTATGATTCATTATGATTTGATCAAATCTTTTGTCAATTCATTGTTCTCCTCTATCTAATTTTGATTTCGACTCTGAGGGGGCAGTATTTATGGGATTCTCATCTTTGATTTCCTTGATTCTCTTGATTCGGACATCTTTTGTGATTTTTTGCTTAAGCTTGAGATTCTTATCTCTTATTTTGGATATGATCCTGAATCGACCTCATGTCCAGAATCCTTTGTCTATGTTTGTCTTGATGTGTTCCCAAAATGAACACACATCTAGGTTGTTTTGTGATCCCAAATCGATCTCACATTTTAACTTCATTCTTTGACCACATGTGATCCCAAATCGATCTCACATTAGTCAAAGAGGGGCAAATGTATGCACCCTAAAATGGTCACCTAGACTTTGGGCCCCCATTTCTATAATTTATCAAATCCCTGAATCAATATTTCCAAATATCAACATTTTTTCAAATATATCAATTTCCTTGATCAAATCTTAATCAATTCGATATTTCCTAAGGTTTGAGCCTTATTTAATTTAAAAGAAGAAATAAAAATAAAAATATTATTTAATTAAGAGAACATGCTCTCTTTTAATTAATTAAAAATCTCTTTTAATTAAATAATAAAATCATTTTATCCTAAGCTTTTATTTAATTAAAAGGAATTTCCTCCCCTTTTATTTAAATAAAAAAATTTCACTTTTCTTCTTATCCTATGTTGCACAAATAAAGCATTTAATTTTTATTTATAAAGAAAAATAAAATAAAAAAAATAAAAGAAAAGTACTTTTTGTCTCATATGGACATAAAATTAACTCCTATTTTCTTATTGGAGGATATTTGTGCACAAGGATCAAGCTTCTTTTTTTCTCCATCATTGATTAAATCTTTTGCCTCTTAATCTCCATCGTCCATTGATTTTTCACTTCCTATAAAAGAAGAGCTCTCTTCCTCATTTGCACACACAATACATACTTGAATTATTATGCTATAGGTTTTCTAAGTCATTGAAGCTTTTGGAGACATTCTTGCATCAAGTTTTGAAGATTTGGAGCATCATTGGCATTCATCTTGCATCTACATCACATCCTAGCTTGCATCATAGTTGCATCATCATGGTATCATTTCCTTTCATGTTTTAGATTAATCTCACATAGTTTAATTAGAGGGTTTGTAACTCTTTCATTTCCATTTTCATAGCTTAATTCCATCTTTATTCTCATAAGATTAATTTGCATTCTCATATAGATTTGCATAGCATTGCATTCATTTGGAATCTCTCATTGTGTAGTTGACTAGCAAGGTCATATGCTTTATAGCTCTAGCTGAGAGAAATTTTACAAATCTTGCAACTCCATGCATAGAGAGCTATGGATCAATTTGTGAGGGCTCATTCGTGAGTTTTGTTGCATGTAAGGATTCATTGAAGTGTGGTCACATTTTCACCATACAGACATCAATGACAATACATTATCTGATTTAATTGTCTTGCATACACTTTAGTAGTTCAGTGATCATCAATCACTTGTCTTTCAAATATTCATTACATTTTCAAACTTTCCTTAAGATATTCAATCAGTTGTAGGTTATCAATTTCGCCCTTTGGAATTGATGGTAACACAATATGAAATATGCAATAGAATACCAAACATGTTTTCTACAACTCTGTAAGCAAATTTTGTAACTTGGTAAGCTCTCCCTAGCTTGTACATTTTGTTGGCAATTTGGCTGAGTTGATTACATAGATGTTGTCATTATGGCAACATATGATCCACATGAAGATTGCACAAGTCAGAGAGCAAGTATGATAGAGTGCATTGCAAATTTGTCTAAGTGTGAGACAGTATTTTCACTAGTGCACCTAGACATAGTTTTTGTTTACGATGTTGATTGGAGTAAGTTCAGTGCTTGTGAACTTGAACATAGACTCTATGATGTCTATTGGACACCCATCTCAGAGTGCAAGTTAGTACGGCATGTACAGAAGAAGTTATGATAGTTTTACTGAAGACAGTGTGAAGCCAACAAGATAGAATTAGTAAAGAGTTAAGCGATTATTTTGTTTATCAAAATAATGACTTAACAATATAAAGGGATGAAATCCTAGATGTTTACTCTTGGATAAATTTATTTGTATAAATGTATTGTAATTGTAAGAAAAGATATAATTGTAGAGAGTTGACATGAAATGTAATGAAGCAGTGATATGATGTGAAATATATGATGCTTATGTAATAGTGATAGTGAAAGAGCAGCAAAGAGATATTGATGCAAGCAGTATAAGGTTATGTACCTAAACCTATTTTTTAATCAGTGTATACTGTACATTACTTGTTTGGGCAGTGGGCTCATCTAGTAATCACATTTTGTACTACCAACTCCTAACAAGGTCAAGGCTTCTAACAAGGCCTATAGTCCCTTAATCAGGACTGATACACTATCTACTTGTAATAGACTCCTCACAGGGTCAACATCCTTAATAGGATACTTTTGATTAGTGGATCTTTGTGGGTACCATCCCCACCAGGGTTTTCCCTTGGCTAGGGTTTCCTCGAGAACAAATCATGTGTTATGAGTTCTTTTGTTTTATTTCTATGCATGTTGTTTAGCTTCTTAAGTTATACATGTGTAAAGATAATCTGTTATATCCATAATTAGGAAAAAGATAAAGTTTGTAGAATACTGATTCACCCCCCCCCCCCTCTCAGTATTCCCTATTTCTAACAATTGGTATCAGAGCTTAGTTACTCAGAAAAGAATCATTCAAGGAAAGCCTAGTAGCTTGAGTAAAATCTCTATGGATATGGATCAACTACAGAAGAATCTTGAAGAAGCTCTTGAATAGATTGATATGCTTACTGATGAAAGATACACTTTGAAAGGGAAATATGATGATGCAAAGAACCTCATTGAGAAACTGAAAAACAAGTTGGAAGATCTAAAATCTAAAAAGGAATCTGAAGTTCTTATTGAAGATTGTGATGACAATTTAGAAAAAGAAAATGAGATCCTTAGGCATGAACTAAAGATAGAAAATTTGAAGCTTAGTTTGAAAGATGAAAATGGCAAGAATAAAGCAAATCTAAAATCTGAGAATGAAAGTCTAAAGACTGAAAATGAAGGACTGAAATATAAACTTGGTATAGTAACATCTGAACTTGAGAAAGTCATATTGCAGTATGTTGAACTTGAGAAATACAACAAGATTATGAAAGGTGAACTGACTCAATCCAAACAACAACTTGAAAGGCTATATTCAACTAGTGAGATGATTGATGAACAAGCATCTTTTCAAAAACCATTTTATGATAAGACTAGTCTTGGATTCAACACTCTTAAAGAAAATGATGAAAGAAAGGAACCAAATCTAAAAGTATCTGAAAGCATAGATGAGAAGAAGTCTGATGAGATCAAAAAATCTAAAGATACACTTAAAGGAGAAGAATCACTGAAGCAAGAGGAATCACCCAAAGGTATGCAAAGAGAATTCAAAGGTAGATGTTTAGCTTGTAATACTATTGGTCATATGAAGAGAGATTGCATAGGTAAGCAATTCAAACCTCTTAATGGTTATTGTTATAATTGTCATGGATTTGGACATAAAGCTATTGAATGTAGGAAACCTAAATTTATTGAGAATAATAATAATAGTAGAATGTTTAGGAATACTAACAATGTAGATAAGAAACCTACTGAAGATATGAACAGAAGAAATAGAGTAATTTTTTATAGATGCAACAAGGTTGGACACATTGCTAGAAACTATAGATCACAAATTAATCCACTTGGACCAAGATATGGAAACAATGGAATTGTTTGTCAGATATACAACAAGATTGGACATACAGTAAGGTTTTGCAGAATGAACAATGGATTTTTTCATCTGAACCCTAACCCTAGAAATCATGCAAGAAGAAATGAAGATACAAGTAACAGATAGAAAGGATGTTGTAGTAATTCAGATGAAGTGAAGTTTGTTAAAAGCACAGATCAAGAAGACATATTCAACATTGAAGTTAATCAAGAAGGTGAAGTATTGAAAGGTAAGAATGAATCTTTACCTGACCTATCTTAGAGCACTTAATTTATGAAAATTACAGTAGATTAGGAACTTAGATTAGTGTAGAAGTAGATATATGATAAATTTAGTCTTCCATAATTAATGCAAGGTAGTTTATGATGTTATAATACTATGGTTAAGAGCACAAAGAAAAATATTATGTTTTGCAAGATCGCAAGAAGTTTTAAGTTTTGCAGGTTAGTAGAAACAGCTTTTTGGAAAGAAGCAGCAAAAGAATTGAATGCGATGTTAGATCTAAGTGAGATTGAAGTAATAAAAGGTCATGATCAGTATTATTTGATCATCAAAGTGAATTCAAGTGTTAAGGAGATCAAAGAGTAGTGATTGGAAGCATTTTACAAGGATTTGGAGAAGAATTTTGTGCCGAATCTATGCAAGCCATAAAATTGTGAAATCAAGGTATTTTACTTGACAAATCTTTAAATCAGTGAAGGAATTAGAAGAAATCATGGATGTTTCTTTAATACACAATGTTAGAGATATGAATAGACCTAAATTGAAAAGGGAACCAGTAGAACCCTTGGAAGATGATCCTAGGTTAGCTTTATCATCTGTACCAAACAGAGTTTTGCATTTAGAGAATGTCAGAAGTTATCTTAGATGCAAACTAGAGACTATCAGTGATAGTGATTTCACAAATGAATAGCAGAAGATTTACAATCAGGATATGACACTAAAACAAGGTTTTGAACATTTGAAAGATAATGAAATTGTTAAGTATGCATTGCAGTATGAATTTGATAATGAAGAATGTACTAAGATTATCTTGAGCAAAATTCATAATGGGAAATTTTGGTTAGAAGATAGAGTGATAGATATTGCAGCTAATTTGATTCATGAAGTCACTGGATTATCTAAAACTAGAGCTATTCCTCTAAATGAGAAGGATATGAAGAAAATAGTCATTGATAACACATATTCATCCTATAATGGTAGAGGAATTGTGATTAGTAAGATCAAACAAGATGATGTGAGATACTTATGCAAGATCCTAACCACTAAGTTTTGTGCAAATTCAAGAGAGGATGACATGGTAGCTAGAATGATACATGTAGCCTATTTAATGTGTGTTGACAAAATGCAAGTTGATATGTGTGAAATTCTAAGAATGCAATTGTTTGAGAACTTGGAGAATATTAAGAAGACAAAGTATGCACAATTTAGATTTTCATCTTTGATCACTTACATGTTTTTTCATCTATTGAGAAGATTTCCTTACACCATTGCAAATGACTAGAATGATGGACAATATACAATGGAAAGGATTAATAAAGTGTATATGAGACATGTTATTGATAAAGTGGATGAGAGTGCAATGTTGGTAATGAAGACATTTTGGAACTTGGTAACTAACAGATCAAGGATCCCACAGTCTCCTGTGGAAAATTATAAAGATGATATATATTTCATGGTTGACACTGACTTTACCTATATTGAAGTAGTGGAACCTAGAACAGAGTTCATAGACCCTCTTGGCTATGAGATATCTGAGGTAGAAATAGAAGAGTATGTTAGTTGGATACTTAAGTGTAAGGTGGACACTCAATGTAATAGGTTTGGAATCTTTGAGGAGAACTTCAACTCCACAAAGACCTTAATTGAAGAGAAGCAGTCTAAGAAGAGAGTTGAGAGCACTATAAAGAAAATTTTGAAAGATTCAGGGATGACAGAGCATGAGTTTGTAATAGCAAAGAAAATAGCAGCAGCAATCAGAGAGAGTGGATAGAAAGAAGTTTTGACTATTCCACCTTTATCATCAATTGTAGTATAGTAGGAAGAACTACAAGTGAAGGTGAAAGTGGAAGTTATTGAGAAGGATCAAGAAGCTAAGATATCCACCAGATCCTCTTCCTCCACACCTAGCAAAA
This sequence comes from Chamaecyparis obtusa, assembly GCA_027943335.1. Taxonomy (NCBI): domain Eukaryota; kingdom Viridiplantae; phylum Streptophyta; class Pinopsida; order Cupressales; family Cupressaceae; genus Chamaecyparis; species Chamaecyparis obtusa. The sequence continues at coordinate 238,913 of BSBK01008042.1, read as the reverse complement.
GAGTAAAGGAAATTGCTACTGGACCAAGAAAGAGACAAAAAAATTTAGTGCACCAATTCCAAGAGATATTGCAGAAATAAAAGATGATGTCACTACTATTAAGAAGAAAGCTTGGAAACCCAAAGTTGAAAAGCTTAATGAGTAGATCATTAAGGATGGAAACTTTACAAGAATGAACAAGTACTATAATTTGTATGATTATTTAGATAGACTTAATGTGGAAAATGCGTTGTAAAGCATATGATTTTGGCTAATAAGAAGTTTGATTCAATTAAGGGTCAAATACCTGATGATTTGTACAATAAACTTGTAAATAGGAAGCAAAGAGCATTTGAGGAAGACAAAACTATCAAAGAAAATATTGTGAGGAAGCTTTGTGAGGTGAGAGATGATGTATACCTTAAGAATATTTTGAAGGCCTTAAGCACCCATTTGAGAACCAAAAGGAGAACCATTTTGATTATGGGAGGAAAATATGAAGAAGTTAATTATGATACAGAGCAAGAAATTATCAAGGTTATGGAATAAATTATTGGAGAACCATCAGTTGTAGCAGAACAAGCAGGTGAAGTAGAACAAGAGGACATTCCCTCTCCTCTAGCCATTAACATTGAAGATGAAACCATGAATGTAGAAGGAACAAAGATCACCTTGGATACTGATGATAATGTATTCAAGAATTTGGAGAACATTGTTGGCAATTTGGCTCTTGATGAACCGGATACATCTAAAGAAGCAGAGCAGACCCAAACTATTGTTGAAGAACCTAAAGTAGCAAAGGAACAAGTACCCATTCCCACCAAAGAAGATATCATTCTTACTCCTGAGACTAGAAAGAAGAATAAGATTGGATCTATGATTGAGAATCTGGGAAATGAAGTAGATGATGATGATTAGTTGGAATTGATCATATCATTGAATAAAATCATTGGAAAGAATAAGAAATTGAAAAGTCTTGAAGGATGTCTGAAGGATCTAACTGAGAAGTTACAAAGCACTATAACTACACAAATTACAGAATCAGACCCTTTGGAGAAAGAAAAGAAGGTAATGAGCACTTTTGACAATGAATTCACAAACCTATCTAATATTGCAAAAGTGAGAGCTCAAGCAGCCTATGAGGCTGGAATGCTTTTGATCATCAGCCAAAATATCAGGGATAATATCAAAAATCTTGATATTTGTATCAAGGATTTAAGGAAGAATTTGGAAATAGGAAAATCTTTGTACATACAGTGTACAAAATTAGAGACCTTGATAGCAAAAGAAGATCTGAAGATAAAGTTGAAAGAAGCAAAAATTCAGAATGAATCTAACCTTCTTTCTAGTCCTAATGTGAAGGTATGTGATGTTGAGAAGAAAATTCGGAAGCTATATGATGAAATTAGAGTTTTTCAAGATGAGAGAGATAGAAAAATGAGAAGACTCACTCTTTTGAGAGAACATACTTCTATGAAGTTAAGCATTATTAAAGAGCAATTGGAAGAATGTCTTTCAGCTAAGATATCTTTTCAAAAGTTTAACTTTGAGATCATCCAAGCATGTCAAATAGCATCTTATGGACTAAGCGCACTACTCAATGTGGTAGATTCCATTAAGAAATCATGGGAGAAGGAGATAGAATCTATGAAGATTGATTTTGCAGATTGTGTTGCAAGCCTACCATCTTTGCAATAATGAATTAAGGTATAATCTTTTTGTGATACAGTTTTGTAACCCTCCCTACCTTTATTTTGTCATTGTTGTCAAAGGGGGAGAGATATTTACTAGAAAATTGATATTATATGATAAGGATTGATACTCTTAGGGGAAGTATTGTATTAGAGTTAAGATTTTTGAGGATTTATAAGGATAGTATATATATTTTATACTATGGCCACAATTTTGAGATTTTGAAGTTGTACACTTAGCTAATTTTCTCATGTGTTGCCACCAATGACAAAGGGGGAGATTGTTGGCAATTTGGCTGAGTTAATTACATATATGTTTTCATTATCAAAACATATGATCCACATGAAGATCACACAAGTCAGAGAGCAAGTATGACAGAGCACATTGCAAATTTTTCTAAGTGTGAGACAGTATTTTCACCAGTGCACCTTGACACATTTTTTGTTTGTGACATTGATTGGAGTAATTTCAGTGCTTGCACACTTGAACATAGACTCTATGATGTCTATTGGACACCCAGATCAGATCACAAGTCAGTACGGCATGTACAAAAGAAGTTATGACAGTTTTACCTATGACAGTGTGAAGCCGACAGGACAGAATATGAAGATAGAATTAGTAAAGAGTTAAGGGATTATTTTGTTTATCAAAATAATGACTTAACAATATAAAGGGATGAAATCCTAGATATTTACTCTTGGATAAATTTATTTGTATAAATGTAATTGTAATTGTAAGAAAAGATATAATTGTAGAGAGTTGACATGAAATGTAATGAAGCAGTGACATGATGTGAAATATATGATGTATATGTAATAGCGATAGTGAAAGAGAAGCGAAGAGATATTGATGCAAGTAGTATAAGGTTATGTACCTGAACCTATGTTTTAGTCAGTGTATACTGTACATTACTTTTTTGGGCAGTGGGCTCATCTAGTAATCACATTTTGTACTACCAACTCCTAACAGGGTTGAGGCTTCTAACAAGGCCTATAGTCCCTTAATCAGGACTGATACACTATATGCTTGTAATAGACTCCTAATAGGGTAAACATCCTTAATAGGATACTTTTGATTAGTGGATCTTTGTGGGTACCACCCCCACTGGGGGTTTCCCTTTGCCAGGGTTTCCTTGAGAACAAATCATGTGTTATGAGTTCTTTTGTTTTATTGTTATGCATGTTGTTTAGCTTCTTATGTTATACATGGGTAAAGATAATCTGTTATATCCATAATTGGGAAAAAGATAAATTTTGTAGAATACTGATTCACCCCCCCCCCTCTCAGGATTCCCTATTTCTAACACATTTAATATGTTTAATCACTACACATCATTAATACTCTCCATGTAGTCACTCCCTACAGATTTGATATTTTTCTCCCTATGTATGTATTTTCTTCTCTCCTATTGTCTTATCTACCTTTAGATAGATATTTCATCGATTTGTCTCTCCCTTTGACAACAATGCCAAAAGAAAATAAATAGCTCTTCAATAGCTAAAATATTATCTCTAGTGTTTGGTTCAGATCAAGTACCTTGCATGTACCAATAGGCAATGTCAGTATGTATTTCATCTTCCAGCTTTCACAAACTTAGAAAACCTAAAGTGTGAACATTATATGCATAAACATCATTTGATATTATGATAAATTATAGGTTGATGCAACCTCCTAATCACCTTAGTGACCAAAAGATAGGGGATGCACCCCTAGTCTAGTCCTCAAGTACTCAAATGTATCCTTAGGTAAGGGTCTAGTAAATATATCAACAAGTTGTTCTTGTGATTTTGCATACTCAAGTTTCACTTATTTTTCTTTTCCTTGTTCTCTCAAGTAGTGATACTTTATAGATATATGTTTTGTCTTTTCATGCATCACCAAATTCTTAGAAATGTTTATAGCACTAGTGTTATTACAATATATTATCACTAGGTCAGTGATCTCTTCTTTCATACCTACCAAAAGTTTTTTTATCTATGCAATGTTCAAACAATTAGCAGTGATAGCAACAAAATATTCATCTTCTACAGTGGATTGAGAAATGAATCCTTATTTCTTGCTTATCCAAGTAACTAATCTTTCTCCCAAAAAGAATGCTCCACTAGTAGTGCTCTTTCTATCATCAATATTTCCAGCCCAATCTGCATCTGTGTAAACTTTCAGTTCAAAATTTCCCTCTTTCTTGTACCACAAGCCATGGTTTTCAGTGTTCTTCAAGTATCTCAAAATTATTTTTACAGCAATCATATGTGATTCTTTAGGATTAGTAGAAAATCCTTCTACAATTCCAACTGCATGTGCAATATCTAGTCTACTACGCACAACATACATCAACTTACTAATCATAGATCTGTATAGTGTCTTATTTACCTCAGTTGATTGATCATCCTTTTTCAATTTGCATCTAGTGACCATAGGTATACTGACTGGTTTTGAATCCTCCATATTGAATATTTTCAATCTTCTTTTATTTACTTTGATTGAGTAATATATATGCCTTCATCTTGTAAAATTTGTAAGACAAGAAAGAATTATATCTCTCCAAACATTGACATTTCAAATTCTTTTCTCATTTCATCAGCAAATGATTTGCATAGATTATCATGTCCTCCAAATATGATATCGTCAACAAAAATTTCAGCAATAAGAATCTTATCATCAGCTTCACCTTTCAAATACAAATTGTTTTTCTCACTTGTTCTAACAAATCTAATACTAATAAGGTAGGAATGCAGTATTTCATACCATGCTCTTGGTGCTCTTTTCAATCCATATAGTGCTTTGTGTAATTTACATACCATATTCTTCTGATTAGGATCAAAAAACCCTTTAAGTTGTTCAATGTATACTTCTTCTTCAAGTATTCTATTTAGAAATGTAGATTTAACATCCATTTGATAAACTTTAAGTCCTTTGTAAGAAGCATAAGCAAGTAATATTCTAACTCCTTCAAGTCTAGCAACTAGTGAAAAAGTCTCACCTTATTCAATTCCTTCTTCTTGTGCATACCCTTTGCATACAATTCTTGCCTTATTCCTAGTGACATCTTCATTTTCATTCAAATTATTTTTGAATATCCATTTGGTTCCAATTGTATTCTTGTTTTTCGGTCTCAGTACCAATGTCCATGTTTTATTTTTCTATATTTACTCAATTTCCTCATTCATGGCCTTAACACATTCATTATTTTCAAGTGCATCTCTAATAGTTTTTTTAGGTTCAAATTTACAAACTAAGCATGTGTTGTTTCTCAACTTACTTCATGTCATCATGCTAGCTTTTTGGTCTCCAATAATATGATTTTTTGGATGATGTTTCCTTACATATCTTGCAAGTACAAATTTAGTTCTTTTTTCTTCATTTTGTTCTTCACTTGGTGTAGGATCATGATCTTCATTGGTAACTATTTGTTGATTCTTGGTCTGTAAAGACTGATGCTCGGTAGCATTACCCTATTGCTTGGTAACACCAGGTTGTTGCTCAAGTAGAGTGTCAAGTTTCTCAATGTAAGTAAATCTACCATAATCTTTTGGTTCCTATTTGCTTTCTTCATCATTTTTCTCAGTAAATTCATCAACTCTCACATTTTCACTTTCAATCATCTTGTTACTAGCCTTATTCAAACATTTGTAAGCTTTTATTTTAGTAGAATATCCTAAAAATGTTCCTTCATCACCTTTTAAATCAAATTTCTCATTTCTATCATCTTTCAAAATGTAACATCTACTTCCAAATATTCTAAAATAACTTATATTTGGTGTGTAACCATACCATAATTCATAAGGTGTCTGTTTGAATCTTTCTTCAGTTGAACTCAGTTCAATGTGTATACAATAGTACTAACAACTTCTCTCCAGTATATCTATACAACATCTTTTTCAATCATTAGTGTTCTAGCACAATTAACAATAGATCTATTCCTCCTTTCAATAATTCCATTATGTTGTGGTGTCCTCAATGCAGGAACATGTCTCTTAATTCCATGCCCATTAAAAAAATTAGTGAACTCATCAGAAATAAATTCACCACCTCTATTTGTTCTCAAGAATTTTAATTCTTTACCACTTTCTTTTTCCACTTTATCTTTAAACCATTTAAACATCTTAAAGCTTCATATTTTTCTTTCAAGAACATGACAGTCATCATTCTAGAGTAGTCATCGACAAACAAGATAAAATATATGTCTCCAAAATAACTTTTAGTTCTCATAGGACCACACAAGTCAATATGAACTAACTCCAAAATAGAATTAGATGAATAGATTTTTCTCTTAAAACTAGATTTTGACATTTTTCCCAGTTAACATTGTTTGCACATGACATGGTCAAGTTTAGATATGTTTGGTAAGCCTCTAACTCTCCTTTTCTTACTGATCTTAACCATGTTGTCCAAATTCACATGACATAACCTATTATGCCATAACCACACATCTTCAATTCTAGCCAATTAAAAAAAAGTTTTAGCATTATCAAGATAAAATATATTACCTTTATATTGTTCACCAATGCCGACCAAATTTCTAGTCTCATCAAGTTATAATTAACTCCCTTCACCCAATATGCATTCTTACATCTGATATTATTATTCAACAATATTGATCCTTTTCCTTTTACTAGACAAGGTGTATCATTTCCCATTTTAATAGATCCACCATTACAATGTTCAAGATATTCAAATTTGTCTTAATCACTAGTCATATGATGTGTACAACCACTATCAATAATCCAAGTATCATTCTTGCTAACTTTAGAAATAAGTGTTGTTTCAACATACCTTTCTTCTTTTGAATCTTCTCTCAAAGCTACGTATACCACCTCAATGTCTTCATTAGTGTTGGTGTCGATGTCATCATCATCTTCAACAAGGTAACATGTCTTCTTTCCTTTTTCTTTATACTCTCAGTTACTTCTTATGTCATAATGTCAGTTTCTTCTGTGTTCTCGGTTATCTCTTCTATTAGATTTCCTTTTACTAGATCTTTCATTATCTTTCTCATCTTCTTTCCTATTAGGACATCTAGCTGCAATATGGCCAATCTCTTTACAATTAAAGGATACCAAAGGTAATTTTCCTCTATATCTTCCTTTACCTTTCTGCAATCTTCTAGCCATTAATGCTTCAAGCTCATCAATCTCATCCTCATCACTTTCACTATCACTCTCATTTCTTATCATATGTTTACTAATTGATTTACCAATTTTTAGAGATGACATAAATACAGACTCAATAGTAGGAACAACACTATTATCAAAGTTATTCAACTCAAAAGGAGTCAATCTATCAATTAGACTATCAAGTGTAATATGATTACTAGGAGCTAATCTCATCTCATGAATTGCAGAGACTCTAATAGCATAATTAGGTAATAAGGTTCTGGGAATTTTACTTACAATAGTATCTTCTTCAATAATACCTCCTACTCCTCAGATAGCATTGACAATCTCCTTGACTCGAATGTTGTACTGTGATATGATACCTCCTTTCATTTTCATGTCATCAAATTTTCCTCTAAGAATTTTAGCTTTATCCCTTAGCACATTCACATCTCCTCTGTCAACTAGTGAAAGCTTGTCCCACATCTGTTTAGCAAAAGTACATGTCTTAACATCTTCAAATTCAGCATCTGATAAGGAAGCAAAAAGCTCTATCACTTTAGTATTGTGTTCATGTTTTTCTCTCATTTGATCAATAATCAAAGGTCCAGTAGCTAAGGTAAACTCATTATCCAAGTAGTATATTGTAGACTCTCCAATCCCTAATAGATACAATCTCATTCTTCTTTGTCATGCCGAGAAGTTGTCTTTGTTCAACTTTCGCACCTCTCTCTTATATATCTTGTGATCTTTAGCTTAAGTCCTTCAAACTTTTCCTTCCAAGCACTCTAGGCTCTGATACTAATTGTTAGATAACTAAGAGTGCAGGTGAATCAATTAAGTCCAATTATCCCACAGTCCCTTATACTCCCAAATGTATATATCAAGACTTTCAAATCAATTAATCAACTTAGTAAAATATCAACTATGCCTTTCTCTTCATATACTGATTGCTAGTAAATTAAGTATGTGTTTACCGATCTATCTAGTTATAGAAATGTGTAAAGTAAAATAACAAGTCAACACATTCATACATATAACACATATATTTTTAATGTGGAAACCCTGTTAGGGGAAAAACCACCTGGGACCGGTACCCCAAAATAATTCACTTTTCTAAAGTGAACTCAGTTAGGAGCCAACCCTATTAAAGGTTACAAAACACACTATGAGGTGTGACCTGGTTAGAGGATTTATCACTAATAGTTCTTCCTTGACCAAACATTCACTATGGGGTCAACAAAAAAATAATCAACATTCATTGAATGTCATATTAAAATATAAAGATTGTTAAGTCCCACTTAGTTAAGAGATTTATTTGTAGTACTGGTTAAACTGTTACAATAATGATCTAATTCAAATACAACTTCATTTGTAGATTTTCATAACTATGCTAAGCTCAAAAATACCTTTGATTAATAATCAATTCAACATCTTTGTTTCCTCCAACTCTTTTTTTCTTTGTAATTGCTTTCTCTGTCACTTGGTGTTGTTTGTAGTTTTGCTTGGTTCTGTCTTCAACTAGTTTTATCAGTGTTGCATGAAATCAATCTTTTTCATGTAAATTCTCTTGTAGTAGCCAGCCTTTATAATGAAACTCATGTCTCCTTATATAGACATCATAAACTATTTTATTTTCATCCATATATTTTTCCTCTTAATATTCACTGTAGATTTTGTCACTTTAACCTTCCTCGGCAATTATGTCAATAAAATTTTTCATTCTCCTTCATTCGATCATCTTTGAATTTTGTCAATAGTTTGATCATCATAACAAACATTATCTTTAACCTTGGAATCATAAACAATTGTCCAGCTCATCATTTTAAGTCGGTAGTCATAAGTTCCATTTATTTCCTTCACTCAGTCAATATTGTAATGAATTGGTGATAACTAGCTTGGTTAATACTATACTTGATATACAGTACACTTGCTTGGTGTATACAGAATTCTTCATTTACCGACCACATAAACTTTTTTAGTCTTGATCTTCAATACATAATAGATTCATGTAATATAATCAATTAACTAACATAATGTCATAGACTCATCAATAAGTTACCAATGTATACCATATCCATATCCTTCTTATCCATCTCATCTTCATGTAGATATCTCTTTCCTTTACCATTTTTCCTTCTTAAGATGTTTGTAACCATCATGATAAGTATAGTCAAAAATAGTTGACATCAATGACAATACATTAACTGATTTAATTGTCTTACATACACTCTAGTATCTCAATGATCATCAATCACTTGTCTTTTAAATATTCATTTTATTATCAAACTTTCTGACATAAGGGAGGATATAGAGAGGGGCCAAAGGCACACCCTAACCAGATCCACCTTGTAGAGATCACATGAAAAAGCAAAAAACACACAAGTGAGAGAGAGAATGCGAGAAAACTTCATCTATTATCTTTAATTGATTCATACATGTTGGGCTGTAAGGCCTTCCTGATTTAGGCCAGATATTACAATCAAGTACAGAAGTCCTCCAAAATCTCTAATCTTCTATCTTCTATCTTCTAACTCCACTTCCCCTAAACTACAACCAAAGACTACATTGTATACAAGAGGCTACTAAACAATTCAGCCTTCAGATCCACCATCAACAGAAGGAATGACTAGATCTAGGGCCACATGCTTTCCAACGATATATACCAACATTAAATCCATGACCAAAATTAATTGCAAGATTTAGCCTCAACAGAAATCCAAAATAAACAACTCGGTAAGAAATGATAATTGAGTGCTAGATAAGCATCACCGAGCACCAGGGAAATTCACCGAGCACCAAAGAGATAACTGACCAACCTCGGTAAATAAAGGAAACTGAGCAACACCAAACCAACTCGGTAAAAGAAGGAACTGAGCAACACAAGAAACCACAAACATTTTTTTGCTGGCATAGGATTGCGAAGGACCCAAGATGCTCCTACATCAGACACCTGGGGTTATTTGAAAATGATTCTTTGAATCATGAAATAGGTATGATCCGAGGTGCATCCAACTCAGATTATGAAATCCATGAACTTTCTTCAATCGGTCTATTCTTCCACTTTACCAAATATTCCATATATTGTTTTCCTCTTGTACTTTTGCTAATTCGTTGCTCCAAAATATGCTCAACTTCTTTTGTCTATCTCTTAGGATAATCATTCAGTATTGCCATTTCTTCATCCAACTCATGATACCCATAAAAATCAGCAATGTTGAAAATAGGTGATATATCCATGTCCTCAGGTAACTCAATCTCATATGCATTTCCACTGTCAAATTTCTTCAGAAATCTTGCAAGGTCTTAACTTCTTCATTTTTAGCTTCCCATATGTTCCAATAGGAAATATGTCTTTCTTCAAATGAACCATTACTTCATCACTGACTGCAAAAGTCCTATCTCCCCTTAATCTATCAGCTCTATATTTATATTTCTAATTACTTTTCTCCAACTTATATTTCACATCTTCATGAAATTTCTTCATGTATTCAGAAAATTTTACTCCTTCAGCACTTCTCTTTCTTTCATGAACAATGTCTCTCAAATTTGATATACCTCTTGGTTGTATGCCATTTATAATCTCAATATGTGTTTTTACAATACTCCTATTCACTAAATTATTGTATGCAAACTCTGCTTGTGCCAACACAGAATCCCAATTACTCAGTGTGTCTCCAACTAAACATCTCAAAATATTTCCCAAACTTCTATTCACAACTTTTGTTTGTCCATCGGTATGTAGGTGAAATGCATAACTATATTTCAACTCAGTGCCAAACTTTCTCCAAAGGGTCTTCCAAAAGTATCCAACGAGTTTACTATCTCGGTCAAAGATAATATTCCTCGATAATCCATGTAATCTGACAATTTCCTTAAAGAAAAGATCTACTATATGTACTACATCTGATGTCTTTCTACAAGGTATAAAATGTGCCATTTTAGAAAATCCATCCACAACAATAAATATAGAATAATTACCTCTTACTATCTTTGGTAAGCCAAGAACAAAATCCATACTGATGTCAATCCAAGGTTTCTCAGGAATAGAAATCAGTGTATACAATCTAGTATTCTGACTTACTCCTTTTGCAACTTGACAAATTCCACAACTTCTCACAAATTTTTGAACATCTTTATACAACTATGGCCAAAAGTATTTCTCCTTAAGAAGATTCAATATCTTGTCAACACCAAAATGTCCAACAAAACCACTACTATGTTTCTCTTTTATCAAATTAGTTCCCATTGGTCCTCTCGGTATACACCACTGAATACCTTTAAAAAACATACCTTCTTGAATGAAATATTCTTCCCATTTAGTACTCTACTGATCTTGAACTACACTTTCTCCATGGCTTAGAAAAATAAGGATCAAATTCATAAGAATCTCTCATGTCATCAAAGCCAAGAACTTCAATTTTCATCTTGGTCATCAAAGATCTCCTTCTACTCAATGCATCAGCAACTTGATTAGTGACTCCACTCTTTTTCTTTATCAAAAATGTATAACTCTACAAATACTCAACCCATTTCATATGTCTCTGATTCAACTTACTTTGACTACCCAAATACTGTAAAGCCTTATGATCGGTATACAACACAAATACACTCAATATCAAATAATGTCTCTATTTCTTCAGTGCTTGAACAATAGCATAGAATTATTGATCATACACAGAATATTTCCTTTTTACATCATTCAACTTTTCACTAAAGAAAGCAATAGGTTTACCTTCTTGACTCAACATAGCTCCAATTGCACTTCCACTTGCATCACATTCAACTTGAAATACTTTATTGAAATCAAGCAATGCTCAAATAGAAAATTCAGCAACCTTCTACTTCAAATTCTTAAAACTTGTATTAGCTCCATGTGTCCACTTAAATTCTCTTTTATCTCCTCTCATAGTCTTAGTCATAGCATTACAGATTGAACTGAAATTCCTAATGAAATTTGAGTAAAATTTTGTCAAACCATGAAATGATATTACCTCACTAACATTCTCAAGTGTAGGTCAATTCAAAATAGCTTCAACCTTTTCAGGATCCATCTTCAAACCATCCGCTAAAATCACAAATCCCAAATACACAATCTCCTCTTGCATGAATTAGCACTTTTCAGATTTATCAGCAACTTTTCTTCTTTCAACCTCTGTTATACTTGTTTAACATGAAACAAATGTTCTTCTCTTGTCTTAATTAATATCAAAATTGTTAGGAATGAATGTTGAATATATCCTATGGGAGTATTGGTATCCATTCTATAGCAGTTGTTGTTGCATTCATGACTATGATTGTCATTGATGTCAATGCAATGATCTACTGAGATTTGCAGAGGAGCAGATAGTGTTTGGATTAGCGCATGTGGGATATTGTAGATTAAGCTATATGATGTTGATGATTTACTTTGTCGTATTTTATATGTTCATGGTTAAGAGTGCAGACAGTAATTCTTTTATTCATGGAAGTTATGAGCATTTCAATGGAAGCAGTATTCCTGAGTAGAGGTTTGTGGAAATCTCATGATATCTCCTAATCGGGATGAAATATGGTTTTGTGTAGTTAGAGAGAAGTTGAATAAATTTTGATAGTGATGTGGATGATAGTGAAAACTTTGAGGTCACATGAGTGAACAGCTATTCTAATTGGAAGCCGATAGTTTTGTGTAATTTTGATGTAACGTGTGAAAACTTTTATTTTGTAATTTGGATGCCAACTCATTTGTAATTTCTTGAGGGTGGTATAAAGGAAGGAATGTTTTCCTTGTTGTAAGTGATGTGATGTGTAATGAAAGAGTGAATGAAATTGTGAAATTAAATTTTTGGAAAGAGGATATGCGAGGTACAGAGATCTGGAATTGAGATCTGGTGTAGCAGTGAGTGCGGTTTGGCACAGTCAAAGAAGAGGTAACATATTGTTGAGATCAGTAATAGTTTGATATTATTTTGTTGAATAATCTAGAGATCAATTGGACAGTGTGTTCAATGATCTTTCCATTGAATTTTTTTTGGTAGTGGGTCCTTCTGTCTTCCATAACTCCTAACAGAGTTAGAATCTTTTAGCAAGGATTCAAAATCTCCTAACAGGGATTCATATGTACTGAATGTATTTCATAAGACTCCTAATAGATTCCATCCTTTCACAAGGAATATTCATATTAGTGCATCTTTTTTGGGCATCATTCCCACTGGGGTTTACTCTTTGATCAAGAGGTTCCCTAGTCACCATATCTTGTGTCATTGTGTTATTGTGTATGAATATCTTTCTATGGTTGTTGGTTATATTGCTTACATGGTTAAAATCTATTGAAGTTGATAAAAGTTATAATTATTAGATAACTGATTCACCCCCCCCCCCTCAATTATCTTTGTGGACTTTACTTTCTAAAAATTGGTATCATAGCAATAGGTCCTTGAAAGAAAAGTTTAACAGCTTAAGGAGATCCATGGAGAATTTTAGGAAAGAAAGCCCTAAGTTTGATGGAGTAAATTTTGACAGCTGGAAAGAAAAGATGAAGACACATCTACTATGTTTAGCACTAGGTTATTGGTTGATTAGAAGAATGAGAAGACTATCATTGAATAAGACAACATTGAATCATGTATTGATGGAGAAATAGATCTATTCATGTGTAACATACTTACCAGGGAAGTACTTTTGTCAGCCCTTCCAGAGAATGAGTACAGTTAGGTAAAACATTTGAAAACATCTCATGAAATTTGGAAAGCTTTACACTCTACTTTTGAAGGTGATGAACATGCGAAGAAGGTTAGATTACATAATTGGATATGTCCATTTGAAGATATAAGAATGATGGAAGATGAATCTGTTAGAAGCTATATTGGTAGAATGTCAGAAATTGTTGCAGGTATAAAATCTTGTGGAAGAACAAAGATAGAGAATGAAGTGATATGAAAAATTCTAAGGACATTGACTCCTACATTTAATTAGACAATATAGATGATTGAACAAGTTATACCTTGTACTTAAAACTTTACAAGAGAGACTCTTCTTGGAAGATTGGAAGCAGTAGAGATCAACCTGAGGTTATCAGGAGACTTGCCTAGAATGGAGACAGCATTCAGTGCTCTTAGTGTTCACCCTACTTTGTCAAGAAGCATCAATGTGAGAAGAGATTATGCTAGTAGAAACATATCTAGAAATGAAGAAGATAGGAAGATTGAAGAAGGTATTGCCTTTCTTGTGAAGAGAGAACCAAATGGTAAGAAAAATTTTAAATGTTGGACTTGTCAAGAATTTGGTCATTTTGCATCTAAGTGTCCTAAGAGAGTTAAGAAATATAGAAATAATTTCAATCCTAGAAGATCTAAATAATTTTATTATGCTAATGATTAATAAATTGAAGCTATTATAGAGATAACCTTAAGTGAAAGTGATACTGAGAACAATGATGATATAGGATTTGTAGCAATTAAGGAAGAAAATCCTGAAACTGAAGTTAAGGAAGAAAAGGCTTTAGTTTCTCAAGTAGAAAAGAAATATTATTGGATTATAGATAGTGGTTATTCACATCATATGATTGGATACATGAGAAAGTTCATAAATTTTAACAATTATGATGGAGGAGTTGTTAGAGTTGGAAATAATGCACCTTGTTTGATTAAAGGTATAGGATCTATTACTCTTGATGGAAATGTTGGAAAGTTGTCTATACTGAAGTATATGACTAGATATAGTGTTTTCATAATGGAAACAAAGTCATATAGAAGTTTGGAGTCAACGTACCAAGTGTAGAGATTAGAATTCAAGTAAGTGTTGAAGACTAGATAGCATACAGAGCACCAAAGACTCAAAGCATCAACGCACATGTGTACAGATGAATTAAGGTATGCACCCTAGAAGTTAAGTTTTTTAGACTATACTTATGCTTATTCTATGAGCACATAAGTAGATATATAATGATGTGGAAGTTACAGTCAATTGAAGATGCACAGCCAGTGTGTGCCAGCAGCAAACAGAGCATAGAGCCGAAAGTGACTATTTTGGATTGTGATTGTAAATTAATGTTGTAGAGGCTATGCATCCATTTTATTTAGGTTGCCAACATATGTACATGTATAATTGTAAGAATGCTTAAGCCAATTCATTTGGAAGCATTATTTTTAATTAGTTATAGGGCTGACCTAATTGTCTTGTTTGTATGAGCGTATAAATATAAGATGCACCCATTGTAATTAGCATGGAAGTTGTAATAAAGTTATGATAAGTGGAGCAGAGGTATGCAAAGTCATCATATGATTTATTAGAACTTTTCTATAGGTCAAATCATGAGAGCACCAAGAAACTGATCTGACAAGCAGTGTCACAGTGATAGTTCAGCCAGCAAATATAGTGTGTATCTGATAGCAGAAGGTTGTAGCCTTCATCATTTGAGCAGTGAGCTCTAGGATAGTGAGTCGACTCCCCTAAAAGGGATCATTTTAAAAGACTCCTAACAAGGTCTGACCTTTAACTAGGTCTACTATACTAAAAGCATTGTAAAGCTACTCCTAACAGGGTAAAGGATCTTCTAGCAAGGATCACAAAACACTAGTGTAGAATATTAGTGGGTGTCAATTCCCATTGGAGTTTTACCTATTTTGGTTTCCCCATAACCATATTGGTGTCATGTGTTATTCTTATGTTTCATGTTTTATTTGAATGTTTAACTTAGTACTTAAGCATTTAAGTTAAGCATAAAGATTAAAAGGAAAAGTTAAATTTTAGTGAACACTGATTCACCCCCCCCCCCCCCTCTCAGTGTTCCCATTCCTAAAAATTGGTATCAGAGCTCTGGTGTTAGGATTAACAAGGTAGAAATAACAATAATGTGCAAATATAACTAATATCAAAAAACAATAAACCACATAGAAGAGAACACAAGACACAAAGATTTAACGTGGTTCACCCAATCCTTGGGCTACGTCCACCAACAGCGAGTCCAATATTATTATTGTCCAATGATTACAACCTGATTACAATCTTTAATCCCTTATAACTCAATTCTATTGCAAGTACTAAAATCATACATCATAATAAAATCCCTAACCCTAAGCCAATATAATAAGGCTTATGTCGGTTAACAAGTTAACCCTAAAATACTTGATGAGTCAACCTAAGAAAAGGCTTGACGAGTCAACCTAGGGAAATGTTTGACGTGTCAACTAAAAAATGCTTGATGAGTCAACCTAGGGAAATGTTTGACGTGTCAACTCAAAAATGCTTGATGAGTTAACCCCAAAAAAAAAATTTGGGGTGATGCCCCGAACCCCATGATGAATGAAAAGTGTACAGTACTTTCCTAGATAGTACTTTCCTAATCAATCACCACAAGCTAACATCTAGTCCTCAGCATAGAAGTTTAACCACTTGAGGAGATCATGGACAAGATAGAAATGAAACATTTGAAGAAAAATCTTGAAGCTACTCTTGAAGACTTGGACAATTTAGAAAGAGAAATTGAAGAACTAAAAGAAAAAAATCAGTGATGCTCAATTAGTTATCAAAAGACTAAGAAAGGATTTGAAAGGATGCTCTAACAGTGATCTTGAAGAAAAAGTAAAGAAGTTGAAAGAGGAAAATGCATCTTTATTGAGCCAGCTTGAAGAGTTTGATGACAAACTGATGAACAATCAAGATGTCTACAATGAGAAAGTCAAGGAGAACCTTCAACTCAATGATGAATTGAGGGAAGCCAACTTGGAAATCTTGGATCTAAGGAATTAAAAAGAAAGATTGGAGTCTAAATTAAAAGAAGCAAAGAATCACATTGAAAAATTGCATACCATTTCAGATTTGATAGAATCTCAATTGTTTGCAAGAAGAGTCAAAGGATACAATAGCTGTATTGGATACAATGAAGCATAGAATTAGATTAATAATATGTGAGCAAGAAAGGAGACACAAAAGGAGTCTACTGATACTAAGAAGACTAAAGATCAAACCAAAGACAATGATGGTCCTCCTAAGAATAAGCACAAGCCTGGAGAACACATTTGTTTTGTATGTAACAAGCTTGGACATATTGCAAAGAATTGTATAGAGGTAAATCCTTTTAATGGTTACTATTATACATGTAATAGATTTGGTCATAGAGAAATAAATTGCAATACTAGTAAGAAGAACAGGATTTAGCATGATCAAAGAAATCAGAATCAAACAAATACAAGAAGTTCTCACAATGTTACATGTTAGATATGTAACTACAATGGTCACTCAACCAAAACATGTAAAATGGTGACTCGTGTAAATGCACTGAGGAATAATAGACCTCTAGTGATTTTTCACACCTGTAACAAGGCTAGAAATATCTCAAAGTTTTATAGATCAAGGATGCAAGGTTAGGAAAGCCCTAAAAAAATCAAAGAACCAGTTTTGGATCTTGAAGCAGAAGTCAAGTTTGTAAAGGCCTCAAAAGATGTGAGCTTGATTTGGTCAGATGGAAAGAAGGATAATTTTGATAAGAATGTATTGGATGTATCTACAGTGGACGCACCCTCTACATCTACATGAATGGGACTTAGGTCATAGGGGGAACTAATTTAGCTCTAGACCCCTGCATGGCTGGTATACTCATCCTTGGAGTATGTGCCTTTGGACTTAAGCTTTTGGAGTGTATTGGAACCTTTGTGCAAGAGCACACATGCTGATTGTAAGTAGAGCTCAAGTTTGAAAATTTGAAGTGATAACCTAGTTTACATGAGTTGCATTAATGGTGGAATTCTTACTTTAAGTACACAAAAAGTTGTTTGTTCACTCATTGCATTCATATTCATAGAAATTGGAGAGAAGATTGAGCCTTGGAAGTTCTTGTGAATATTTAGGGATCAAGTTATTAGTATTTTTAGTGCATTTGATCAGTTGTAGGGAACCCTAGCTCGTTGCACCAATTTAGAAGCCATCAGAACATCTCAGAGATCATTTGGAAAGTGAATATCAAGTAAGTCATGGCCACTCCTATTGTTTTTAATGTTGCTGAGAAGAATCGGTATGTTTTCAAGAGGCACACATTTAAATCAACCCTAGATGATCTAGAGGGAGCATTTTCCCACACCTCGATGGGCATTATGCATGTAGAAGACATAAGGGCTTACATCTATTGTAAGAAGGAACCTATTAGACTCGATAGGTTAAGGGAACACATGGACACAATGTTGAAACTAGACAAAACATTCATGGATGAATACACCAAATGGAATGAGCACCCCATTGTTGAATATGCCATGACATATGAATTCTATGAAGAAGAATGGATAAAGATATTGTTGAGAAAAATCCATGATGATTTGTTTTGGATTGGACATGTACCAGTAAGAATCATAGGAGACTTGATTCATGAGATAACAGGCCTCTCTAAGAAAGGCATCATCCTTCCAGTAGGTAAGGATGTCAGGAAAATGGTGGAGCAAGTGTGTAAATCAAGGAGTGATAAGCGTGGCATGACCATTGAGCCTATAAAGCAACTAGACATTAAGTTGATGTCAATGATACTTGGTTATAGGTTTCATCACACCAGCAGGGTGAATAGTGTGTCTGCGGGCACTATTCTAGAAGCCATCGGTCTTGTGCAAGAAGATGGAGATTTAAACTTGTGTGAGATCTTGTGCACACATTTGATAGACAATATCAAAGCTATCAAACATGAAAAAACTAAGGTATTTAGGTTTGGGTCCCTAATCATCTATATGTACCTTCATATAGTTGGTAAAGTGTCAGACTTGTATCTAGACAAGTCCATTCCTACCATGCCTCAGATATAATACAAGGCATCCATAGAAAGCACTCTTAGAGATTTCATTACTTTGGAATTGAAGACCTTCAGAGAAAGGATGCAAATGAGGTACATAATTCCTAAGAGTATTGTGGAGAAGTAGAAAGATTCAATATGCTTCATGGTGGAGATTGATACTACTTGTATGGAAGTTGTTGAGCCTAGAACTAAGTGGATTCATCCACTTGGGTATGAGGTTGAGGAATAAGTTCTTGAAGCTTATGCATAGGTATTGTTATCAGCCCCTAAAGATGATAATGAACCTAGGTGGGGAACCTATGAAGAGAAAACTAAAGAAGTTGATGCTAAGTTGAATAGTGCTGCAACAAAAAGAAAGGTTTCAAAAGTTACATCAGAAATCTTGAGGATACATGGTGTATCAAAAGTAGATCTTGACAAGGCAAGGGAAGAGAAGATTGCCCAAGAATTCAAGAGCGTAGAAGTAGAGGAAGAATAGGAAGATCCTAAGATGAAGAAGATTAAGATTGAAAAAGATGATGACATTCCTTCTGCACCAAAAGAATCCAGTGATCCTATTGCTCCTTTGAAGTATGAACCAATGATCAGAAGGAAGAAAGAAGTATGGACTAGTCATCCATCCTGGCTAGCTACAAGAAGTAGGAGAAATATTCAAGCACCTCCTAAGGCACAATTCAGACCAAGTCTCAAAAATTTGAGCACAAGAATTGTTGATGAGGGTAGAATTGATCAGGTAGGAAAATTCTATGAGACATACAGTGAAATTGATAAGTCAGAAATTCATAATATGATTATCAAACATATGATCAAGTTCAAGAAAATAGTTCTTGAAATGCAGACCTCTATTCTTGACAAAGTGTGGAATATTTTAGAACACCTAAAGAGACAAGAAAATGAAGAGGATATTAGAATAAGGTAAAAATTGTTACAAGATACTTTGCCTATATGTTCTAAAGATGAAGAAGCACTAATATTAAAATTAGTAAAGCCGCACTTGAGAACAAAAATAAGAACTTTGCACATTATGAACAAAGATTATGACCTGATAACTCAGGAAACAAAGAAATCTTTTGAGAAGGTACTCTTGGAGCAATAGATAAGACTGCCTACTGTGCCCATCACTCATGCATCAAATATGAAAGGCAAAGTAGTAGAGACCTCCTCTGCACCAGTGACAGATCCTTAGGACTCAACACCCATAGCAGAAATTCAAATAGAAGAAAATTAGTCTACACCCATGAAAGACTCACCCAAAGCCAGCACAATTATCATAGATAATGTGGAAATAGCCATGAAGGCTACTGATAAGGACTTGGACAAGTTTGAGTAAGCATTTGTCAGTATTGAGGAAGCAAAAATTTTATGCAGCAATACACCTCCCACTCAGCAAGAAGAAGTACTCATAGAAGACATATCTGATGAGAAAAGAGAATAAAGGAAAGAAGAAGTAAAGGAAAAAGAAATAAAAACTTCTGTTGAAATATTCAAGGTGAAACAAGAGGTGATGGATAGCACTCCCATCACTCCCTCCTCATTGTTGTCAAGTTTGACACCTGACACTAGCAATTTAGATTCTTGGAAGGAAGAAGACTTGATTAAGTTCAACATCCTAGCTATGGAGAAGGCTAAGGAGAAGCAAGTAATGAGAAATCCCCTCCTGGTGGAATCAATAAATATTCTGAACAATTTACTACAAGAGGATAAGAAGATGGTAAATGTACATTCAATTGATGATGTGAGCACAGTCTTCTCACAATTCATAGTAAATTTTTCAAGCCTAGAAAAATCTGTGGCCTTAGTGGTAGAAGAGAAGTACTTGAAGAAGAGACTCAATGAATTGATGAGTAATTTTTCACTATACTTGAACTCTCTTAAGTCTAGTCAAGCATCATTAAAGGATTTTGCAGATCAAGGAAGGAAGATCATTCCAGAATCCATGGACCAGGATAAGTTCACTAATGCCCATCTTAAGAAGATCAAAGATGCAGAGTCAATGATTGAAAAGGTGAATAATTTAGTGCTAGACACATCTACTAATGTGAACATATGTATAAATTTCTATCAAGGTCAGCTAGACATAATTGAGAAGGCAGAAAAAGAAATGGAGAAGATAAGATCTAGACAGACCCAATTAAGGAATGCTCTTGCACCTTCCTTAGACATTATTAGTTAGAACATAAAGGAGATTGATGTGACCATGACAACCTATGATAAAGGTCCAAGAATAGAACTAGAGAAGATGGAGAAGCTTCAATATGCATTATGCACCCATCTACAGATAGTTAAATTCTTAATAACTTTTTGGAAGCAGGAGATTCAGAAACTCAAGATTGCATATCTAGATGTTTTCCCTTAGTAAGTGTATGTAGATAAATTTTTTGATGGACTTTTGTCATTAATGTCAAAGGGGGAGTTGTATAGAATATGGAATATACAAGATGTATAGGGAGATATAAGTTTATGTATAAAGATGTATAGAAGACAAAATGTTTTGTGTAAAGGGACGGTTAGAAACTTGGCCATATTCCTTTGTTGCCATCAATGACAAAGGGGGACATTATTGGAAAGTTATCTATACTAAAGTATATGACTAGATATAGTGTTTTCATTATGGAAAAAAAGTCATATAGTAGTTTGGAGTCAGCACACCAAGTGTAGAGATTATAATTCAAGTAAGTGTTGAAGATTGGACAGCATACAAAGCACCAGAGACTCATAGCATGAGCACACGTGTGTACAGATGAATTAAGATATGTGCCCTGGAAGTTAAGGTTGTTAGAGTATACTTATACTTATTCTATGAGTGCATAAGTAGATATGCAATGATGTGGAAGTTACAGTCAGTTGGAGATGCACAGCCAGTGTGTACCAACAACAAACAAAGCATAGAGCCGACAGTGACTATTTTGGATTGTGATTGTAAATTAATGTTGTAGAGGCTATGTGCCCATTGTATTTAGGTTGCTAACATATTTACATGTATAATTGTAAGCATGCTTAAGCCAATTCATTTGGAAGTATTATTTTTAATTAGTTATAGGGCCGACCTAATTGTCTTGTTTGTATGAGCGTATAAATATAAGATGCACCCATTGTCATTAGCATGGAACTTGTAATAAAGTTATGATAAGAAGAGAAGAGGCATGTGAAGTTATCATATGATGTATTAGAGCTTTGCTAGAGGTCAAAGCATGAGCGCACCAAGGAATTGATCTGACAAACAATGTCACAATGACAGTTCACCCAGTAGATATAGTGTGTATCTAATAGCCAAAGCTTGTAGCCTTCATCATTTGAGAAATGGACTCTAGAACAGTGAGTCCACTCCCCTAACAAAGATCATTTTAAAAGACTCCTAAAAGGGTCTAACCCTTAACCAGGTCTACTATACTAAAACCATTGTAAAGCTACTCCTAACAGGGTAAAGAATCTTCTAGCAAGGGTCACAAAACACTAGTGCATAATATTAGTGGGTGTCAATTCCCACCGGGGTTTTTACCTATTTGGGTTTCCCCATAACCATATTGGTGTCATGTGTTATTCTTATGTTTCATGTTTTATGTGAATGTTTAATTCAGTACTTAAGCATTTAAGCTAAGCATAAAGATTAAAAGGAAAAGTTAAAGTTTAGTGAACACTGATTCATCCCCCCTCTCAGTGTTCCCATTCCTAATAGGAAAAACTAATACTGATGATGTTTACTTTGTGGATAGTTTGAAACATAATCTTTTGAGTGTTGGACAGTTAGTTGATAAGGGATATAAAGTTTGGTTTACTGAGAAAACTTGTGTGATAAAAGAAAAGATGGAAATTTAATTGGCACTAGATCTAGAACAAGAGGTAATGTATTTCAGTTGAATCCTACTGAGATGACATGTTTGATTACTAAGATTGATGACAGTTAGTTATGGCACAGAAGATATTTTCATATGAATTTTGATAATATTGTGAAAGTGAGTACTACACTTGTAGTAAGAGATTTTCCTAGAATTATGAAGCCTATTAACATGATTTGCAAGGAATGTGTGATGGCTAAATAGAAGAGAAGTTCATTTCCCAGTAAGAATTTTACATTTGCAAAGAAGTTGGAGATTGTTCATACAGACTTGAGTGGTCCTACAAGGACTAGAGGATTCTATGGAGAAAGGTATTTTATGATTCTTGTTGATGATTTTACAAGAATGATGTGGATTGCATTTCTTAAAGAAAAATCTGAAGCATTTGATAAGTTTAATATCATAAAGAATAAAGTTGAGAATGAATCTAGAATGAAAATTAAATGTTTGAGATCAGATAGAGCTGGAAAATTTACTTCTAGAGAGTTTAACACCTTTTGTGAAGTAAATGGTATTAAGAAACAATTTTCAAGCCCTAGAACACCTAAACAAAATGGTATTGCAAAAAGGAGGAACAGATCAGTGACTGAAGTAGCAAGAGCTATGTTATTTGAGAATGATTTAGTGAAGATATTCTGGAGAGAAGTAGTGAACATAGTAGTGTATACAATGAATAGAGTACAAATCAGAGCAGACATAGACAAGACACCCTACAAATTATGGTTTGGACATGCACCCTCAGTTAAGTATTTTAGAATTTTTGGAAGCAAATGTTATATAAAGAGAGATGATGATATTGGAAATTTTGATCCTAGAAGTGATGAAGATATATTTCTTGGATATTCTTTGAAGAGAAAAGCTTATAGATGTTATAATAAGAGAACTAAGACTATTGTTGAGAGTGCAAATTTTAAAGTTGATGAAAAGTTCAAAATTCAGGAAAGAATGCTTGATTAGGAATAAGATGAAGGAACTCATCCTAGACCTAACACTGAAACTACTGAATTATTATATGAAACTAACAATGACTTGTTGAATGAAAGCCACAATGAGATCATTGAAGAACCAACACCTGAAGTGAGATCTAAGATAGTGACACCTAATAAGAATTTATCAAGGAATCATCCTATTGAGAAGATTATTGGAAGCATAGACAAAGGAGTTTAGACTCGAAATAAGGTACAAGAATAGTTATGTTTGATTTCTCAAATTGAACCTAAATCTACTAGTGGAGCTTGTGAAGATGAACATTGGATTAAAGCTATGAAAGAAGAACTAGATCAGATTGAAAAGAACAAGACATAAAGATAAGAATTGGTCCCTAGACCTAAAGATAAGAATGTTATAGGAACAAAATGGGTATTCAGAAACAAGATGAATAAACAAGGAGAAGTAGTAAGAAACAAAGCAAGATTGGTATGTAAAGGATACTCACAGCAAGAAGGAATTGACTATGAAGAAACTTTTGCACCAATAGCAAGATTTGAAGTAGTAAGAATATTTTTGGCCTATGCAGCTTTTAATAAATTCAAGGTATATCAGATGGATGTGAAGTCAACATTTCTGAATAGAGAGTTGGAAGAAGAAGTCTACATTGAGCAGCTTGAAGGTTTTCCTTTAACTCAAGAAAGAGACATGGTATGTAAACTGAAGAAATTTTATATGGACTAAAGAAAACACGTAGAACTTGGTATGCAAGATTGGATAAGTATTTTTTAAAATTGGGATTTACAAAAGGCACAAGTGATAGCAACCTATACAAAAAAGAAATTGAAAATGGTTTGTTGGTTGTAGTTATTTTTGTTGATGACATTATTTTTAGAGGAGAAGATGAAGCTAGTGATAAATTTGTTGATGAAATGAAGACTGAATTTGAAATGAGTATGATTGGTGAATTGAAATACTTTTTGGGATTACAGATAACATAGAATAGTGATGGTATCTTTTTAATTTAGACAAAGTACTTGAATGACTTATTAAAGAGACTTGGAATGGAGAACTGTAAACCAATTGGAACACATTTGGTAACTGGACATAATTTATCTAGCATAGATGAGACTCCTATAGTTGAACAGAAAAAGTACAAATCTATGATTGGAGGATTATAGTACTTGACACATACAAGACCTGATATAGCACATTAAGTTGGAATGGTAGCAAGATTTCAAGCTGAACCTAGAGAATCACATTATGTAGCAGTGAAGAGGATACTAAGATATTTAAGAGGCACAATTGAGTATGGATTGTGGTATGAAAAATCTGATGATTTTACCCTATGTGCATATACAAGTGTTGATTGGGGAGGTAGTGTTGATGATAAAAAGAGCACCAGTGGTGGAGCATTTTTCCTTGGAGGAAGATCAGTTTCTTGGCTAAGCAAGAAGTAGAATTGTATTTCACAAAGCACAGGAGAAGCAGAATATGTAGCAACAGAAAACAATTGTAACCAGATAATTTGGATGAAGCAGATGCTTAAGGATATTGGAATAAAATTTATTGAGCCTACTATTTTACATTGTGATAGCACTAGCACAGTTAGTGTGTCTAAGAACCCTATACTACATTCTAAGACAAAGCATATAGAGATTAAGTATCATGTAGTAAGAGAGAAAGTTGCTGAGAAAGAAGACTTGAATACATAAGCACAAAGGAGCAAATAGCAGACATATTTACAAAACCTTTTCCTAAGGATACATTTGAGTATTTGAGAGGTATGCTTAGGGTTATGCCCCAGCCTACTTTTGAGAAGTGATGTAGATTGTTGCATCTGTCCAGTGGTATATGAGCCTTATCTATCTTCTGGACTAGATGTTGGTACTTCCTCTATGGGGGAGTATGTGTATCTAAGCTAAGTCATGAGGACTCTAGTGAATGTATTTTCTGAACAATGTCTTTTGACATTGGAGTTGAGATAATGATGAAATTTTTGTCATTGATGTCAATGGGGGAGAAGTGTACATGAAAAACATTTTTGTAACATCTTTTGGAGAGAACTAAATAGGAAAACAAAGCAAGATTTGATTGATCAAGAGGACTTGAAAGTATTTTTCAGAGCAGCAGTGTTGCAGTGTTGGATTTATAGAACATTGGATGTTTTTCATCTATGTTTCCATCAATTCCAATGGGGGAGATTATTAGGAATGAATGTTGAATATATCCTATGGGAGTATTTATAGCCATTCTATAGCAGTTGTTGTTGCATTCATGACTATGATTGTCATTGATGTCAACATAGTGATCTACTGAGATTTGCAGAGGAGCAGATAGTGTTTGGATCAGCGCATGTGAGATATTGTAGATTAAGCTATGTGATGTTGAGGATTTACTTTGTGGTATTTTATATGTTCATAGTTAAGAGTGTAGACATTAATTCTTTTATTCATGGAAGTTATGAGCATTTCAATGGAAGTAGTATTCAGGCAGTGTTCCTAAGTAGCAGTTTGTGGAAATCAGATGATATCTCCTAATCGGGATAGAATCTAGTTTTGCATAGTTAGAGAGAAGTTGAAAACATGTTGATAGTGATTTAGATGATAGAAAAAACTTCTAGGTCACACGAGTGAAGAGCTATTCTAATTGGAAGCTGATAGTTTTGTGTAATTTTGATGTAACGTGTGGAAACTTTTATTTTGTAATTTGGATGCTGAATCATTTGTAATTACTTGAGTGTGGTATAAAGGAAGGAATTTTTTCCTTGTTGTAAGTGATGTGATGTGTAATGAAAGAGTGAATGAAATTGTGAAAGTGAATTTGTGGAAAGAGGATATTCGAGGAACAAAGATCTGGAATTGAGATCTGGTGTAGCAGTGAGTGTGGTTTGGCATAGTTAGAGAAGAGGTAACATATTGTAGAGATCAATAATAGTTTGATATTATTTTTTTAAATACTCTAGAGATTAGTTGGACAATGTGTTTAGTGATCTTTCCATTGAAGCTATTTGGGCAGTGTGTCCTTTTGTCTTCCATAACTCCTAACAAAGTTAGAATCTTTTAGAAAGGATTTAAAATCTCCTAATAGGGATTCATATGTACTTAGTGTATTTCATAAGACTCCTAATAGAGTCCATCCTTTCATAAGGAATATTCATATTAGTGCATCTTTTGTGGGCATCAGTCCCACCAGTGTTTACTCTTTGATCAAGAGGTTCCCTAGTCAACATATCTTGTGTCATTGTGTTATTGTGTATGAATATATTTATATGGTTGTTTGTTATATTTATTACATGGTTAAAATCTATTGAAGTTGATAAAAGTTATAATTATCAAATAACTGATTCATCCCACCCCCCTCTCAGTTATCTTGGTGGACTTTACTTTCTAACAAGAATATCATCAAGGCATACAATCACAAACTTAGCCAAGAATTTCTTCAAAACTTCATTCATCAACCTCATAAAATTACTCAATGCATAAGTCAAACCAAAAGGCATAACCAACCACTCATACAAACCTTCTTTTGTCTTGAAAGAAATCTTCCATTCATCACCTTCTATGATTCTGATCTGATGATACCCACTTTTCAAATCAATTTTGGTAAAACTACTTTGCTCTAGTCAAACTATCCATTATGTCATCCATTCTCATTATAGGAAACATATATTTCACTATTATCTTGTTGATTTCTTTGGAATCAGTACACATTATCCATTCTCCATTCTTCTTAGGTGATAATATAGCAAGTACTGCACAAGGACTCAAACTTTCTCTGATCAAACCTTTATGCAACAATTCTTGAATCTATCGATTCAATTCCTAATTCTTGGTAGGTGTCAACCGATGTGGTGCCTTATTTGGTAAACTAGTTCCAGGGGTTAGATCCATGCAATGATCAATGCTTCTCTTTGGTGGAAAACCATCAAGTACATTATCAAAAATAATTTCACGGTACTCGGTGAGTAACTTATCAATCTCCTCAAGGACACTATCCTCTATTTTCTTACTTGATTTTTTAGGAATCATAGAAAAACATATATCATTCTTCTTTAAATCCTTAACAAACTTTCTTCCTTCCATCAAGAAAAATTTTATAGATGTGCAAACATTACTAATAGGTTCTTCAATCAAAGGTAACAAGATTTGTCTTCTTCCATCAGACCAAATAGTATATTTATGCAATCCCCCATCATATATAACATGTCTATCATATTGCCAAGGTCTACCCAAAAAAATATGACAACAATCCTTAGGCATAATATCACATAACAGCTTATCATACTACTTTCCAATTTTCAAATTCACATAACATTGTTCACATACCAAGAGTGTATGCTCATCTTTCATCCATGAAATTTGTTAGAGATTCAAATGTTCCAACCTTTTCAACTGCAACTTTGTAACCATTTCCTCAAATGCCAAATTCTCTGAGCTACCTCTGTCAATGATTACCTACCAAACTTTATTAGAAACTCTATATCTGGTCTTGAACAAAATTTTCCTTACTGGATCTTCCTTATGACTTTCACTCCAAAGTGCTCTCCTTACCATCAACTTATTTTCCTACTTAGGTTCATTCGGTGGCTCTTCTTGTACCAAAGCATTTCTTTTATTACCGACCTTCTTACTTGAACATGTACATTCAAGTGATATATGTCCTTCTCCACAATTGTAACAAGTTCCTCAGAAACCACCTCTATTATAACCACCTCAATAATTACTGCCTCTACCTCTAGATGAACTTTCACCTTTCCACTCGATCTTTCCTTTATCTAGACTTATCTTTTTAGGTTCATATCTACTATTTTCACCATGAGATCTACCTTTTCCTCTAGGGAATCTACCACCTCTACCTCTTTGTCTTTTCTCATGTCTCTTGTTCAATTTCTCCTCAACTTTCAATGCAAATTGATAAGCCTCTTCAATGTTCTCCAATTTGACTAAATTGATTTCTTCTTGGATGGAAACTCTCAAACCATTTAGGTATCTAGCAATTCTTTCCACATCATCTTCATCATGTCTAGATCTGATATCTAATCTATAGAATTCCTCAGTATATTCCTTTATTGAGGTATCTTTCTAACTCAAACTTTGCATTCGCCTAACTAGGTTAATCTGATAATCAAAAGGTAAGAATTTTCCTTTCAATTTATTCACCATTTTATTTCATACCTTGATTTTTTCTTTGCCTTTTCTTTTTCTGTCCAATTGCAGATGTTCCCACCACAAGGATGCATGACTTTTCAATTGTGTGCTTGCAATTTTCACCTTCTTTTCCTTAGGTATATTTTCATACTCAAAGTAATTTTCCAACTCAGTGATCCAGTCCACCAATTCATTAGAATCCAATTTTCCACCATACTCAAGAGGATTAAAGTGTGGTGTAGACTTTAGATTTGTCAAAGCCTTCAACAATCTTTCCTCACCTTGATCCATCACTGGTGCAAGTTCTACATCACCTTGTTCTTCCTTAATTTCATCATCACTAACATCTTCAAGATGTCTTCCTATTCTCTAGGCTATTTCAATAGCTTCTAACCTAGCAGCAAGTTGTCTCAACATGTCTACCAATCTTGGATCCACCTCTCACCTCCCAAAAACCATCTTGAAACCCTCTACAATTTTAGGCCAAATCACAATCTTCTACCCCAAAACCAAATCAACTAGGGTTTGACAAGAAGGAATCCTCAAACCTAGATATGCAAACCTAGATCCAGATCTCACCTCACTCTGATACCACCTGATGCAAGGGAGGATATAGAGAGGGGTCAAAGGTGTATACACCTAAAAATGGTCACCTAGACTATTAGCCCCTTTCTAGCATTATTTGCTAAAATCATCAATTGCTTATTCTTGATCAAATCCTATTCTATCATTTATTTGATTATTTTCTATGGGCTAACCATCTTATTCTAAGTCTTTATTTAATTAAAAAGGAATTTTCCTCCTCTTTTATTAAATAAAAAGCCCCCACTTTCCTCTTATCCTAAGTTGCACAAATAAAGCATTATTCTTATTTTATAAAAAGAAGAAAAGAACTTTTTGTCTCATATGGGGCACAAAAGTCAACTCTTATTTCTCATTGGAGAAAACTTGTGCACATGGATTACTCCTCTTTCAAGCTCCACCCTTGATTAAATCTTTTGCCTCTTAATCTCCATCATCCATTGATTCTCATTTTCTATAAAAGAAGAGCTCTCTTCTCATTCTAGGATCGATCTTTTGAATACTAACCTTATGCTACATGATTGTTTGGAGACTTTGGAGCTTTTGAAGACATTCTTGCATCCATCTTTCATTTCTTGCATCATGGTTTCATGTTTATGCTTTCTTAGATTAGCTTCATTTCCATGCTCTAGATTAGCTCACATAGTTTAATTAGTAAGGATTTGTAACACTTGTTCTTTCCTTTCATAGCTTAGTTGCATTTTTTTTTCATTTCCATAGATTAGCTTGCATTCTCATTTCTATCTTAGTTGCATTTGCATTCTCATATTGATTCTTGGAGATATTGGCATTCTTTCCCTTGTCTTTCTTTGAATCTCCCATTGCATGGTTTACTAGCAAGGTTATAGACTTAACTAGCTCTAGCTAAGAGCACTCTTAATATCCTTGCACTCCATGCCTAGGGAGCTCTAAATTGCATTCTCAAGGTTTCCAATCCATGGACTCTCTTGGAAGTAATTATTTAGAGAAGTGCAATACTTAGTGTGTACATCTAAGTTCCTTCATCAGTTCCTCTAGAGGCAAAAAGAGAAGAACAAGCTATTCGAGAGTGGATCTATAGAGAAGAAGAGGGTGGTACGATAATTACTACTCCTATTTCCCCTAAGTGCTATGGTAATGGCTATAAATTTTTGCAGCAAATGGGCTATCAAGGTCAAGGACCTATAAACGATAATGGGCATGCCCTAGTTGAGCCTTTAAGTCATACCAATCGTAAACCCTCTAAAGATACAACAAGTCTCAGATATGGTGCCAAGGATGACCTCCCTGACTGTTCTATAAATGCTCCCATGATCAGTGATTTAGACACAAATATAGATGAGTCACCACTGCACACTATGGCTTAAATGGGAAATGATCTTCCTTCTACTTCACTCCTTTGGGGAGGAGAATGCATGCCTAACAATGATTCAGTTGAATCTTCTATGTCTAGAGATGATGTACCTAATGACTTTGATCCAAAAGCTAGACAATGTAGAAGTATTGAGTAGTTACTAGAAAGAGAAGATCTCGCAAACAATGACACTAGTGCCTCTACTTCTAAATGTCCTAAACCTTTTTGGTGCAAATATCCCAGCTGAAGTTCAAGAATAGATTCTAATGAATATGAATGGGATACCCTCTCAGATGGATCTTCCATAGTAGATATGGATGTTGATGCGATTCATACCTATAGTGCCCAACCTGACGTAGTTGATGAGTCTCATGTAGGGTCTAACGAGTTTGTTCTACGTATTGCTATAGTGGACCACACTAGTCTTTCTATGTCAAATCTAGATCTTGACACTTTTGGAGCCTACCCTATAGGCTCAACCTCTCTCATCACCAGAGATGACACCCCTCGCATAAATGCTCTTACACCTGTCACTCCTCTCTCCTTCATACATTCAAATCTCATAGTCGTTGAACCTCCTATCTCTTCCACCAGGGAACTCACAACAACCATGCTGGAACCAGATATCAAGTATCTATGTCATACAATCAAGAGAAAAAAATAATGGTTAGATGGCAAAAACCACATTGTGGCGGTATCTAAACCTAAAAATAGTACAAATCAAGAACAATTTGCCGCATTCTTTCTAGAGAAAAAGATTCCAAGAGTAAAACATGTCAAGCAAAATCTCATAAAGATGCCTCCCCATATGGCATTACTGGTTCAAGCTGATACTAAGAAGCAAAAATCTGAGAATAAGGTGGCTGATGCCACGACTACTTTGGCATCCATTCTACAACTGGAAGAACAAGAATCATACTTTGTATTCCTGGTGGAAGAGTTGCCTTATCTTGCCTACACCTCCCCTACCTCTATCTTTTCATATCTCCCAGATCAAATTATTCCTAAAAATCTACTGTGCATTGAGAAGCATCAACTCTTCCATCATACCTCACACTTTATCCTCGTCTCTGGTGACCTATATAGGAAGGGTCTAGATGGAACTCTCCTTAAGTATCTAGAAATAGAGGAGTCAGAAAAGGTGCTAGCTGAAATCCATGATGGTATATGTGGATCACACTCTAATGGTCTTACGTTAGCTCGGAGACTGCTTAGGGTTGGCTACTATTGGCTGAACTATTTGGGACCTTCTATCATCATAACAGTAGCATTTGGGTCGAGGGCCTATCAGTTATCTACATCAGAGGAAGCAGATCTTACTGAATCTATCAATGTTCTACAATTGCAAAAAAATTATGCCTAAGGTTCTTGAGCTCTTTGTACATATTTTTTATTGATCCTGAAAAAATTCTAAAAAAATTCATATATGATGCTGAAAAAATCCTAAAAAGCATATAAAGTCCTAAAAAAAGAGCATCCTAGTGAAAACCTAGCAATAGGCACTTTGATGTCTCACCAAAAAAAATAAAAATTCACAAAATCAAAAAAAATAGAAAAAGTGCCTTGGTGAAAACCTGGAAATAGGTGCCTTGGTAGCAAAAATACCAAAAAATTGAAAAATAAAAAAAATAAAAATAAAAATTTCTGTCAAATGGTGAAAGCCTGGAAATAGGCACTATTTGGGACCCTTGCACCTATGTCTATCAGTCTTGTGTGGCACTCTTTCGCTCCACTTCTCACTTTGCCTCTCCTAGCCTGGAATTAACTCTTGTCTTAGTCTAGGGGGCATACGTTGTTCTACCTTATCTTGGGTCTCTTTGTGCATCTGGGTTTCTTAGGCACCTCGCAAATGGTGTTTTTTCAACACCACCCTAACTATGTTTTTCAACACCACCCCAACTATGTTTTTCAACACTACCCTAGCGTCAAGTGTTTCTTAACACTTATCAGATATCCTACCCACAGTCTAGATGATGCAATATTTCTCATTGGAAGATGCGATGCTCAAAACTTGACTCTATGACCTACACACATGCACTTAAACATTTGACTCACTGAGACTTGCTTGGCTTTATTTTTTTTTGTGTGTTGTCTATGATGATTTATTTGATGAGTGTTATATCCCTAATAGTTTTCAATGATGCTGAGCTAGAAGACTAGGGCATGAGGACATGTTTTATTTTCTTTCTTCTTGTGGGTATATTTTGTTGGTCCTCACTGTCATTAGCATTTATGCTTGTTCCACTTGACTCTAGGATCCACACGGTATTATCCTTGACTATTTTTCACAAGTGCATGCTTATAGTCATCTTGACTTTCCTTGTGTCTCGATGCGAGCATAATCTTGCTATACCAAACTTAGAAAATCTCATTGCACTAGTCATCTTGACCGACATGTCTGTGATGCCTAGGTGGGATTTCCACATTTCTATCTAATATAGATCATATTCAGATCCACATAGTTATGCTAGTGTGTATTTTATGATCTTGTGATGCTACCAATAATGCTTGATGATGAATATTAGAGTCTAATAGCTTTGTGACCTTGCAAGTAAACCACTTTTCATAATAGCTTGCATTTTTAGGTTCATGTTTTTTAGTTTTGCATCTTGCATATGGAGAGAGCTCTCCTTTCATCTTTTGTGGACTTGTTGGTCAATTGCGCTCACCTTTTTCTTCTTCCTGATCACATCTTTTTCTTCTTTCCTTTCATATCACATCATTTTCTCTTCATTTCAGGATCAAAACTGAAATCTAAGTTCACCTTGATCGTCAAAATTGCATTTCTCCTTCTTTCACACAGTTGACTAACCTTTTGAGGCCTGATTCTTCAATCTTCACTAAGGCATCCTTTCCTTCTTCATCTCCATCTCTCTCACCCTTCTAGTCTTTTATTCATTTAATTCATCTCTCTCTAAGGTCTTGACAGGGGCATATCTTCATTTATTAATGGTTATCCTATCATGCTTCCTCTTCGATTATGATTTCTAGTGCTTTGATCATGTTGCTCTTGCTTCTGCATTCCCTCTACATAATTTCACTTTCGATCCCGAGGGGACAGACACATCATATTTCTATTGGCTATTCTCCAAAGCATATGCTTGACCTTTCCATTTTCTTTGATCAATCTATCTTTGCGCTTGAAATGTTAGTTCTCACCTTGAGTGCTGATACTATCCATCTCTTTCCTACGTGTTCAGTACTGTCACTACCAGGCTGATCATGTAGGATTTTCTATCTCTCTGCACTTCATTCTTTGGAGTTAGATCTCTATCTATTGCCTTCTTTGCTAATCTATTCTTTGACATAATGTGTTCCCAAATCGATCACACATTACTCAAAGAGGGTCAAATGTATACACCTAAAAATGGTCACCTAGACTATTAGCCCCTTTCTAGCATTATTTGCTAAAATCATCAATTGCTTATTCTTGATCAAATCCCATTCCATCATTTATTCGATTATTTTATATGGGCTAACCATCTTATTCTAAGTCTTTATTTAATTAAAAATTAATTTTCCTCCTCTTTTATTAAATAAAAATCCCCCACTTTCCTCTTATCCTAAGTTGCACAAATAAAGCATTATTCTTATTTTATAAAAAGAAGAAAAGCACTTTTTGTCTCATATGGGGCACAAAAGTCAACTCTTATTTCTCATTGGAGGAAACTTGTGCACATGGATTGCACCTCTTTCAAGCTCCACCCTTGATTAAATCTTTTTCCTCTTAATCTCCATTGTCTGTTTATTTTCATTTTGTATAAAAGAAGAGCTCTCTTCTCATTCTAGGATCAATCTTTTGAATACTAACCTTATGCTGCATGATTGTTTGGAGACTTTGGAGCTTTTGAAGACATTTTTGCATCCATCTTTCATTTCTTGCATCATAGTTTCATGTTTATGCTTTCTTAGATTAGCTTCATTTCCATGCTCTAGATTAGCTCACATAGTTTAATTAGTAAGGATTTGTAACACTTGTTCTTTCCTTTCATAGCTTAGTTGCATTGTTCTTTCATTTCCATAGCTTAGCTTGCAATCTCATTTCTATCTTAGTTGCATTTTCATTCTCATATTGATTCTTGGAGATATTGGCATTCTTTCCCTTGTCTTTCTTTGAATCTCCCATTGCATGGTTTACTAGCAAGGTTATAGGCTTAACTAGCTCTAGCTGAGAGCACTCTTAATATCCTTGCACTCCATGCCTAGGGAGCTCTAAATCACATTCTCAAGGTTTCCAATCTATGGACTCTCTTGGAAGTAATGATTTAGAGAAGTGCACTACTTAGTGTGTACAAACGGAACACCCTAACTAGATCCACCTTGTAGAGATCACACGTGGAAGAAATAAACACACAAGTGAGAGAGAGAATGCAAAAAACTTCATATATTATCTTCAATCAATTCATACATGTCAGACTGTAAGGCCTTCCTAGTTTAGGCCAGATATTAAAATCAAGTACAGATTTCCTCCAACATGTGAGGATATGCCAATAATCTCTAATATTCTATCTTCTAACTTCTAACTTCACTTCCCCTAAACTACAACCAAAGATTACATTATACACAAGAGGCTACCAAAGAAGTCACCCTTTAGATCCACCATAGAAGGAATGACTAGATCTAGGTCCACACACTTCCTAATGATAGATACCAACATTAAATCGATGACCAAAATTAATTGCAAGAGTCAGCCTCAACATAAATCCAAAATAAACAACTCGGTAAGAAAGGATAATCGAGCACCAGACAAGCATCACCAAGTGCAAGGGAAATTCACTGAGTGCCAAAGAGATAACCAACCAATGCTGGTAAACAAAGGAAACTAAGAAACACCAAACCAACTTGGTAAAAGAAGGAATCGAGAAACACAGGAAACCACAAACATGTTTTTGGTGACATAGGATTGCCAAGGACCCGAGATACTCCTACATCACTTTCCTCAGGGTATTCAATCAGTTGTAGGTTATCAAAGAGTGCATATCTAAGGTTGAGTAACTTATGGAGAGAAGAGTATGTAATCAGAGTGGAACAAAGGGAATCTTGTTCCCAAGGGGAGCAGAGATAGAAAGATCCTAAAGGAAGATGAGTTAGAGAGACTCTAAAAGATAATGATGAATATTGTGGATACTATTAGTAGTATTTTTTATTTCCCTTCTAGGATGGAGATTGTGTTTATTTCTAATTGCATTATTTTTTTTTCACATCACATGTTTCCATCAATGCTAAACAGGGAGATTGTTGTCAAGTTTGATTTGTTTGCATTTCTACCAACATGTTTGTTATGAAGTTTGGCCAATGGTGTAGTATATTCAGAGGTCTAGTGAGGTTTAGTTACTATAGATGAGGATTCATGAACCTCATGGCATGATGTAGAGGTTTTCTACTTTTTCTGTGTCAAGTTTTAGGGGTTGACATAATGATTTGACTAGGACATGAGATCATAGATGGCGACTGGATACTTTACTATCTGTCAGCGTATTAGAGTTGTAGAGATTGGCTTCATGCATGTAAACATGTTGAGATCTTTCATCACATAGCTAGGAATA
The DNA here is from genome assembly GCA_027943335.1 of Chamaecyparis obtusa. NCBI lineage: Eukaryota > Viridiplantae > Streptophyta > Pinopsida > Cupressales > Cupressaceae > Chamaecyparis > Chamaecyparis obtusa. The sequence continues at coordinate 203,023 of BSBK01008042.1, read as the reverse complement.
TAATTAAGACATGGTGATGTGTATTCCTTTCAAATGGTTCATGATTCTTAGGGTCCACAAAGCATTTTCAAGTATTACAGAGGAAGGTAATAGTGTTCTTGAGGTTTGAAAAGAACAATATATGTGAATCCAATGATTGGGATGGTCTTTGATGTTTGTGTGTTATTAATGATTCCTTATGATGTTTTTGAATTATGTGCCTAATGAGTCAAAAATATACATCAATCATAGTGATGAGATTTGAAGGGAAAATCAAGTTGGTAATTTGTTTTCTTGTGTTCTTGGCCAAATTTATTAGTAAAACATTTTATGGGCAATTAGTAAAATATTTTGTGAAAGAGTTATGATATCAAGGTGGTTATGAAGGATCTAAGATATGTTTAGTCGATATTATTTCATCAAGGTCATAGATTTTGGTGCAGAGATGAAAATTGAAAGTTGGGTTTTTTTTAACTATGGTTGATGAATTAATTAAGGAATTCACGCAAAATCCTTAATGCAAATGTGTAGTGGACATGCATGTTTCTTGTAGAGATAGAGTGCATATATTTTGGAGGTTGAATCACTCATCTAAAGGATTTAGAGAGTGGTGAAGGGTGATCCCCTTATACCACAAACACATAACAGAAATAGAGAAACAACAACAATTTGCAAGAACAAAAAATGGGCTTCTTATTATCTCCACAAGTGTGGAATTACAAATTTTAGAATTACAATATGCAAAGCCACATGGGAATTTTCCTTACAATATTATGTAGGAAAAAGCCTCAAATTATTACCTAAAACTACCTAGAACTACTTTGAACCACTTTAAACTGCCATAGACAACACCATGGGCCTTCCTTATATAGGCAATTTTCCACCGCCCGAGAAGGTTCCAGAAATTTAGTCATTAAGGCCGACCGCCTTTAGAATTTTTTTTTTTCATTTTTTTTTCAATAGGGTTGGCTCAAAATAATTACAAATTTTATTTTTAAGTAGCCCAACTTCCGGAGGCCATAACTTTTTAACCGTAGCTCTATTTTTCTATTATAACCATTTTTCAAAAATGGTAGGACCTAATCTACAGTGCTTGACCGGCGCAAACTCTAGCTAGCTATGGTCAATAATGATCTAGAGCCTCTAAGGCCTTCAAATTTGAGCTCAAATATTGCATACCTAAAAACCTCAATAACTTCACCAATATAGATGATATGGTAATGAAACTCAACTGGTAGGCTGATATGACTAAGATGAACCTCCACCTATGAATTCAGAACATTCTGAGCTCGTATGACCAACTTACTAAAAAAAGTAACTTTCCATAAATAGTAGCTATGCACAAGATAGCCCTTATTGAAAATAAACCAAAAATATTTTTAGGTGATGCAAGATTGCTCTTACACCCAGGATGCTCCTGTGTCAGACACCCAGGGTAATTTGAGAAGTGACCCTGTCACATCTTAGGTGTGTAGAGGAAAACCAAGATAGTTAACATCCTCCCTTGTCAGTCATGATAAATCTTCAATTGGTCATCCTTTCCATCTAACTAGATATTCTTCATATGTTTTGTTCCTTGTTCTTTTTCCAACACGACCATCCAGTATATCCTCAATCTCCTTGATAGTTGAAGTAGGTGCTGGAATAATCCACTATGCTTCTAAGATCTCATCTTCAACACCCCCTTCATGATACTCTATCAAATCTAAAATGTTAAATACTGGTGAAATATTCATCTCAGCAGGTAATTCTACCTCATAGGCATTTCCTGAATCATGCTTCTTCAATATCTTACATGGCCCAAATTTCTTCATTTTCATCTTGTTATATGTACCAACTGGAAATCACTCATTTCACAAATGAACTATGACTTCATCCCTAGCCTAAAATTCTTTATACCTCATTTTCTCATCTACCTTAGTCTTATACAACATCTTGGTAATGTGCTTCCTCACTTCCTCATGGATGTTCTCCAAAATCCTCAGCTTCAACACTACTTATTTCTCCTTTGTCTATCTTTCTCAACTCAGATGAATTTTTGGGACTACTTCCATATACAATCTAGAATGGTGATTTACCAGTGCTCCTATTGATAGAATTATTGTATTCAAATTCAGCCTGTGGTAAAATCAAATCCCATCCTGTTGGCTTATCTCTAGCCAAACATCTCATAAAATTCTCTAAACTCCTATTCACCACCTTTGTCTATCCATTAGTCTGTAGATGATGTGATGAGATGAACTTCAAACTTGTCTTTAACTTCTTCCATAATGTACGAAAAAAATATCCAACAAACTTAGTGTCTCAATTTGAAACTATGCTCTTTGGCAAACCATGTAGTCTCACCACTTCTTTGAAAAACAATTATGTTACATGAACAACATCATTAGTTTTCTTGCAGGGAATAAAATGTGCCATTTTTGAAAACCTATCTACTACAACAAAAATTGAATCATGTCCCCATTGATTCCTTCGTAAAGTCCATATTGACATCATCCCATGGCTTCTCTGGTATTGGTAATGGCTTCTCTGGTATTGGTAATGGCTAATACAACCTTGTATTTTTTTTTACTCCTTTTTCCATTTGACATACTCTACAACTCTATACAAACTTCTTGACATCTTGTTACAACCGTGGCCAGTAATAATTCACACTAACCAAAGAAATGGTTTTATCTCGACCAAAATGTCCATCCAATCCTCCACTATGCTTCTTCTTGATGAGATTATCCCTCCTAGAACTTCGTGGAATGCACAACTGACTCCCTCCGAATAGCATACAATCCTGGATGATAAAATCCAATCGCTTCATTCTCTCTAGATTAACAAGTTATGTACAAGCTTTCCAAGCTTCATGAAAATCAGGATCCTCTAGATACAAACGCTTGAGTTCCTTGAACCCAACCACCTCAATCTACATCTTTGTCAGCAAAATTTATCTTCTGCTAAGCGCATCTACAACCCTATTAGACTTTCCACTCATGTGTTTCAAAACAAATGTGTAACTCTACAAAAACTCAACCCATTTCAAATTCTTTTGATTAAACTTTCCTTGACTATTCAAATATTGCAAAGCTTGGTGATCAGTATACAAAAAAAACTCTTTTGGAAGAAGATAGTGTCTCCACTTCTTCAATGCTTGAACTATAGCATAAAATTCATGACCATAAATAGAGTATTTCCTCTTAGAATCATTTAATTTCTCACTAAAATAAGCAACAAGTTTACCTTCTTGGCTCAAAATAGCTCCTATTACAGTACAACTAGCATCAGAGTCTACTTGAAACACCTTATTAAAATCTAGAAGTGCTAAAACAAGTTGTTCTATAACTTTTTGTTTCAACAGTTTAAAACTCTTATCTGCCCCTATAGTCCACTTAAACTCTTTCCTATCTCCTCTCATTGTTTCAGTCAAGGGTCCACAAATACTACTAAAACTCCTGATAAACTTTTTGTAAAAGATAGCCAAACCATGAAAATATCTTACCTCAATAGCACTCCTTGAAGTAGGTCATTCGAGGACAGCCTTCACTTTCTCCGGGTCCATTTTTAGACCTTCTATTGAAACTACAAATCCCAGATACACTAACTCCTTCACAAAATTACACTTCTTCAAATTAATCAACAATTTCTCTTCTCTTAGCTTCTCAAACACCCGATGAATATGCATCATATGCTCCTCCAATGTCTTACTAAAGATCAAAATATCATCTAGGTAAACAATGACAAACTTACCCAGAAATTCTTTCAGAACCTCATTCATGAGCCACATGAAAGTACTCAGTGCATTAGTTAGCCCAAAAGGCATGACTAACCACTCATACAATTCTTCATTTTTCTTGAAAATAGTCTTCAATTCATCTCCTCTAAACTGAATCTGATGATATCCACTCTTTAGATCTATCTTTGAGAAATACACAACTCCACTCAAATAGTCCATAATATCATCCATCATTGGCAATGGAAACCTATACTTGATTGTGATCTTGTTTATAGCCCTCAAATCTATACACATCCTCTATCCTCCATTCTTCTTTGGTTCTAATGTTTTTGGTATAATACAGGGACTTAAACTCTCTCGAATCAACCCCATTTGCAAAAACTCATGTACTTGTCTATTCAACTCTTCACTTTCTACTGGTGTCATTCTTTGTGTTGACTTATTCAAAAAACTAGCTCCTAGGATCAAGTCCATCTGATGACTAATCTTCCTTACTGGTGTTAATCCATCAAGCACATTATCAGATACAATATCTTGAAACTCATTCAACAAATCTGCAACTTCTATAGGTACATCTTCTACTTCATATTTACCAAATTTTGGAATTAAAGAAAAACATATATGCTCATGCCTCATACCCTCTAGGAATTTTCTTCCATCAATAAAAATTAGTCTTGCATTACCACATACCTTTTCTTATGTGTCCTTCAATGGATTTATCTTATGTCTCACTCCATCCTTTGTCAAAGAATATGTATTCGCACGACCATCATGTACAACACGCATGTCAAACTATCATGGTCTACCCAACAACATATGACATGCACCCATAGGTATGATATCACATAGTACCTCATCATGATATCCACCAATCTTGACCTTTACTGGGCATTGTTCACTGACCATGACCTTGTGGTCATCCTGCACCCAGGCAATCTGATATGGATGTGGGTGTTTTTGCCTCTTGAGATTTAACTTTGTGAACATCTCTTCTAACACCAAATTGCCAGTACTTCCATTATCGATAATCACATCACAAAATTTATCCTCACACTTGCATCTAGTACAAAATAAGCTCCTCCTTTGCTTAGGTTCATTCTCACCACTCAGTAGGACTCTTTTGTTAATTAGTGTTTCTCCTCTTTCAACATCTTTAGAATGTTATGATTTAGCATCTTCATCTACATGTGCAACCCTAGCCTGGTCTTTAGTTCTCCTATCTATCCTTCCTTGGCATTGAGGACATTCATATGCCCTATGACCTTCTTCTCTACAGTGAAAACATGTTCCACAAAAGCCTCCTCTTCCCCTTCCTCTTTGATCTCTACTATTCTAATCATGGAAACAATTGAAATTATTTCTTCTCTTATTCAAACTGCTACTAGTGTAATGCCCCGCCAGGGAACCTAGGAGAATTTAACCTAACACATGTCACTATGTTTACAGAATAATTGTTTTCTTAAGTATTTATAAACAATGATGATAACAATGTGGAAGTAATACAACCATGAGATACAAACAAGTACATAAGTACAACTCAATTACAATTAACAATCCTTGAGGGTCCCATGACGTAGAATTATGTAAACAAAATAAATATTTAGATTAAGAATAATTATAATTAACTCATAAGAATAATAAGTACATCCAATACCATCAGGTATACACAATGAAATGACATCCTCTACACAAGTGGTAGGGTATGTCACAATAATTGAATACAAAATATAATACAATATCTACAACTATGAAGTACTAATATAAGATATATTCATGATCTTCAAAAGATAGGAACGAACAAGCCTCCAATGAAGAATAAGAAGAAGGTAATAGGAACCAACATCCTCCAGCACTACTACAGGAATGTCTGAATCTCAAATGATAAAATATAACACTACTGCCTAACCTCGTGGAACTAAAGGTCCACTCCCACTGTCCTAGGGAGATAACAAAACACTCCACTCGGATAATAAACTCAATCAAACCATCTAAGCAAAGATCTTGAAGGCTTAAAAATTCAAAGGTACCACCACTAAAGATAAATAAACATAAAATAACCCACACAAACCAAAACATTGAATAATACAAAATAAACCACCAGGTAATCATGAGACAACAAGGAAAACATATTCTTCTCCACATTGAAAACATAATCCACAGAAGACTCCCCTTTCGGATCCTTGTCCTCTTCCTCTTCCTCTCTAATTTTAGTTATTCTGATCATGGAAATGTTTTAAATTGTTTCCTCTCTAATTTTGACTACTGCTAACCTCATCCTTCTTTTTAGAATCTTCATTTCGGCATCCATAAGACCATCCACTAGATCTTCTGCCATGACCTCTTTCACTTTGTCCACTCTCAAACTTCTTGTTCAAATTTTCCTCTACTTTTAGGTAAAATTGGTATGCCTCTTCAATATTGTTCATTTGAACCAAATTCAATTCCTCTTGAATGCTTGGTTTCAACCCATTAAGGTAACGGGTAACTTTCTCCTTATCAGCTTCTGCATGGCCTGTTCTGATGAGGATTCGACAGAATTCCTCTATATACTCCTAAATAGATCATCTTTCTTTCTTTAAACCTTGCATTTTCTTCAATAGATCAAACTCATAATTAACAAGAATGAATTTTTGCTTTAATTTATCCACCATCTGATCCCATCTTGTGATTTTCTCCTTTCCTCTTCTATTTGTCTCCAATTGAATCTCTTGCCACCAGATCTTCGCATGACCCTTCAGTCTAGCCTTCGCAAACTTTACCTGATCAGGATCCTTGATATCTCCATACTCAAAATATTCTTCTAATTCATTGATCTAGTCGACCAACTCCTCTAGGTTAAGATTTCTTGAAAATGTAGGAACCTCAATATTAGGTCTTTTCCCAATCTTGAAAATGACCCAAAAAAGCCTTTCTTCCTCTTGGTTCATAATTTTGCCTTCTCCTTCCTAATCAAAATTTCCTTCTTCTTCGGCTTCATCCTTGCTTTCATCTTTAACTGTAAGATTCATTCCTCTGCAAATCTCTTATTTCAATGCTCGCACTTGTCTCTGGAGGGCTCTAACCTCAAGTGTCACAACACCAGCTCTTCCACCATGTTCCCTTCATGGAGTATTTTCACGCTTATCACTAAAACCCCAAACCATGGCCTTGGTGCAAACTACCTCATAGTCAGCGATCTATCTACACACTTAGGAAATCTTGCTCTGATACCACTTGATGAAGGGTGTTCCCCTTAATACCAAAAACACATAACAGAAATAGAGAAACAACAATAATTTGCAAGAACAGAAAATGGGTTTCTTATTATCTCCACAAGTGTGGAATTACAAATTTTAGAATTACAATATGCAAAGCCACATGGGTATTTTCCTTACAATATTATGTAGGACAAAGCCTTGAATTATTACCCAAAACTACCTAGAACTACTTCAAACCACTCTAAACAGCCTTAAACAACACTATGGGCCTGCCTTAGATAGGCAATTTTCCACCGACCGAGAAGGTTCTATAAATTTATCCATTAAGGCCGACCACCCTTTGAATTATTTTTTTTTCATTTTTTTTTTCAATAGGGTTGGCTCAAAATAATTACAAATTTTATTTTTGGGTAGCCCAACTTCTAGAGGCCATAAATTTTTAACTATAGGTCTATTTTCCATTTTTCAGAAATGGCAAGACCTGATCTACAGTGGTTGATTAGCGCAACCTTAGTTAGCTAGGGGTTGATTGTGATCTGGAGCCTCTAAGGCCTTCAAAATTAAGCTCAAATATTTCATACCCAAAAACCTCAATAACTTCACCAATACATATGATACGGCAATGAAACTCAATTGGTAGGCTAATATGACTAAGATGAACCTCCACTTGTGAAATCAAAATATTCTAAGCTTATATGATGAACTTACTAAAAATATTAAGTTTCTATAAATAGCAGCTCTACACAAGATATCCCTTATTGAAAAGAAACCAGAAATGTTTTTGGGTGATGCAAGATTGATCTTACACCCAGGATGCTCCTGCATCAGAGAGGATTTGAATAGATATTTGGTTGTACTTAAATGGAACTAACCTAGATATGAGATAGATGCTACTCTACATCTCACAAAATTTATGATTATAGTCAAATCGACCATTGTAATGGTCTTGTAGGGTGAAATCATTCCTTAGGGTTGTAGGCCAAGACATTTAGAGCAGGGAGCTCTAAGTAGTGCAGTTGAATTCATGTGCATTCCTCAATTATAATAAGCTTATAATTCTAACAAGGTATTAGGTTTATTGTAGGATCAAGCCCCACTATGGTTTTTCCCATTTGGGTTTCCATGATAAAATTCTTTGTGTTATGATTTGTGGATGCTTTTTTATTTGTGCTTAGTTACTTTACTTTTCATAAATCAGACATAAATATTTTTATGCATAAGGTTTTCATAATTTAAGAGTTTAAGATTTTTGAAGATCTAGTATTTTAGAAGTAACTAATTCACCTCCCCTCTCTTAGTTTTTTATTGTCTTATTTCCTACAAGAGTCGCTAGGTGTTAAAATAATTACATTCTTGAGGGCTGAAAATTGCTACTCACACCAAAACATCACTAAAATACAAAGCTTGTAAGAACTAAAAAATAGTTTGATTCCCTTCGAGTATGCCAAAAATTATTTTCACTAATATCTACACCCACTATGCCATGTTAGTTGACACAAGAGAGGGGAGGATGAGGGGCCAAAGGCACACCCATGTCACTAACCTCCTTACATAAACAACATGCAAAAGAAAACAACACAAAAGGGAGAGAGAGAGAGAGAGAGAGAGAGAGAGAGAGAGAGAGAGAGAGAGAGAGAGAGAGAGAGACTACAGGGAATCATATATTATTCATCAAAATAACCTCATACATGTTAGGTTGTAAGGCCTTCTGACGCAAGGGCAATGAAGGTGTAGGTAGAATCAGGGTTAATTGAGATTGCTTAAACCTACAACAAGCCATGCAAAGAGTTACACAACAAAAGCAATGTAAAACCACCTGAAATTAGTGAGAACACAATGGATATGAGACAAGCAACTGGAAACCACAATGGTGTAATTATTATAAAATCATCAACATGCCCAACTATGAGGCCTTCCAGGTTTCATCCTTATACAAGGATTCAATGAAATTAGAATCATAGTTTGCATATTAATTCATGCGCTCATACTACAATCATCTATGAATATGTAGTACTCCTCTTACTCGCTAACTATTGTCCTATACAATAACACAAACTCAAATATATAGCCAGCAAAGCCACAAGTCGGCCAGTCAAGCATTTAATTACAATATAGGTCCACTTAGGAGGAGAAACCAAAACTAAAGTAAGAAATAACAAAACATGATGTGAAGTTGCATTTGGGTCCACACATGATCCAAGAACACATCCTCAACTGCGTAAGATCCAATTTCCCGCACGGAACCACGCAAGCCGAAATACCACACACTTCATGAACAAAACTAGCAGAAAATTGATGCTCGAGGAAAATTGTGATAACTTCCAGATCCAAATGAATTAGGACATGCGCCCTTAGGAGAATGCTCAAGATTTGGTCCTTATCACTACATTAACTGTGTAAGGCAAGAAACCAACTGCAACATCGGTGACAAAGCAACAATAGACAGGTACAAGGAACAGGAAATGTTTTTGGTGATGCAAGATTGTTCAAGACCCAAGATGCTCCTGCATTGGACACCTGGGGTAACAAAAGAACTAATGTCCACATTAGGCACTGCTCATATTCTAACCTAAATCATAAAGATCCAACTCATCTTGTGTAATCCATGAGTTGTCTTCAACTAGCTTGTCTTTCCACTGAACTAGGTATTCCATGTAGTCTTTTTCTTTTGTACTCTTGCTTACTCTACTATTCAAGATCTTCTCAATATTGTCTTTTTCCTTATTAGGATAATCTAGATCTCTTCAGTTTCATCAATTGATTCAAAGTACTCAAAGATATCTGCAATGTTGAATATATGTGATATATCCATGTCCTCTGATAATTCCACTTCATAAGCATTTCCACTATCAAACTTCTTTAGAATCTTACAAGGTCTAAACTTTTTCATGTTTAGCTTGTTCTAGGTACCAACTAGAAATCTATTCTTCTTCAAATGAATCATAACCTCATCTCCAACTTCAAAATATTTATGTCTTCTTCTCTTATCTATTCTCTATTTATATTTCAAATTACTATCCTCTAAATTCCTTTTAACTTCATCATGAAAAGTTCTCATGAAGACTGCAAAATCCTCAGCTTTAGTACTTCTTCATGTCTTAGTAGGTAAATCTCTCCTCAACTCTGTGGCTCCCTTAGGATGAAATCTAGTAACAATCTCAAATGGTGTTCTCTTAGTACTTATATTCACAGAATTATTATAAGAAAACTATGGTTTTTGCTAGAACTAAATCCCAATTAGCAAGCTTATCTCCAACTAAACATCTCAACAAATTTTCCAAACTTACATTCACAACTTCAATCTATCCATCTGTTTGAGGGTGAAATGTAGAACTAAACTTCAACTCTGTATTCATCTTCATACAAAGTTTTTTCCAAAAATAACCAATAAACTTAGTATCTCTATCTGAAACAATAGATTTAGGCAAACCATGCAATCTTACCACTTCCTTGAAAAATAATTCAGCTACATGAAATGCATTAGATGTCTTCTTACAAGGTATGAAATAAGCCATCTTAGAAAAATTTTCAACCACTACCAAAATAGAATCATTACCTCTTTGAGTTTGAGGCAATCCAAGAACAAAGTCCATACTCACATCTTCCCAAGGTCTATCAAGTACAGGAAAAGGTGTATACAATCCCACATTCTAACTAGTTCCTTTTTCTACTTGACAAACTCTACAACTTATAACCATTCTTTGTACATCTCTATAAATCTATAGCCAAAAGTAACTTTCTACAATCAATTTCATAGTCTTATCAACTCCAAAATGTCTAACAAGTCCACCATTATGTTTCTCTTTCATTATGTTCTGATCCTCTAGGTATGCACAACTGAACACCTTTAAACAACATGCCTTCTTGAATGAAATAATCAATCCACTTATCACTCACTATGTGTTCCTTATAAGCTTTCCAACATTCTACAAAATCAATATCAGTTTCATACTGTATCATCTTAAAATGGAAGCACTTCCATGTTAAGAGCATTTAGCCCTCTGAGTAAGTGACCTAGGTTCATGTCAAGAGACTTGAATGGGTCTTTGCATGGATTTGGCTGTTTCCCCCTTGTTCTTCTTCTCTCCCTATTTCCAACCTATTTTCTAGAAACTAATTTCCCTAAGAATCTGAAGATCTTGACCTTCTGGGTCAAGGATGACCTAGTCCCTGACCTAGGTTAGGGACGACCTCAAACCTGACCTAGGGCAAAGACTACCTCGTCCCTAACCCCAGGTCCAATTTTCAAATTCTGCAGGTTTTGAAAAGTTTTATTTTCCCACTTCTGAGTCGGTTGTTTCAGGTTTTAGAATGGTAAATCCTTAAATTGCATTTAATCTAGGTCTACTTCTAAAGGTTAAGGTTAATTGGGATTTAATTCTCCAATGTCGGCCTTCTTTAGGGGTTTGTGCCCTTGATCACTATAAAAGGAAGCCTTCCTCTCTCATTTTCTCCATCTAATCTCTCAATCAAGTTTTCAGGCATCTACAATTCATTTTTCTTGATCTAGCTCTCAAGTGAAAGTAAGAAAGAAGGAGAAGGAAAGCAAGCAAGCATTTATTCATCTTCAAGCATTCAAGCATTCATTAAGGAGATCCATTGTTAGCTATTGAAGGATTCAATCTCTTTGGAGCCCCCTTGAAGATTTCTCCATCCATATTCATCCAAGCCTCTTCATATGCTAAGATAAATTCAAGATTGGTGTTGAAGATCTAATTTAATTGATTTGAGACATCCTACATACATTTCTACATTCATTTGGAGCATCCCCACTTGTGGATTCAAGGATTCAAATCCTCCACAAGGACTTCAACATAAGCAAGGTGAATAGTTTCATTTACTTTGTTTATACATATTGCAATTTCAATTCAATTTCAAGGTTAATTTTTAAATTAGGATTTGACCAAGGCAAATCTCCCATCCAAACAACAAAAACCATTTTTCTTGCAAGTACCGGTACAGGACAACAAATTGAAGTGCAGATCTAGATACCCTTTTCAGTGAACTTCTGAGATCTGTGAATAGATTTTCCATCAGAGTTGTTTTAGGTCGAGGATGACCTTTAGTGAGGGGTAGGATCCTACCCTGGGGTAAGACCTTGCCCCGCTATCTAGGTCAAAGATGACCTGCTTCTAGAAAGATGAATTTTTTCTGGGTTTTCTCTATCTCTGCATTTCCAATCTAGAGCAGGTTGTAGAATTTTTTGAAACTCTGCACAGACATCAGAAATCAACATTTTCCAGATTTTCTCTATTTTGAGGTTAGTATTTGTCTTCCATTCATTTTATATTTAAAGTACATACTTTCTATAGTGGATTATAGGGTTTTCTCCTTTCTTCATGTTCTCCATTATTTGATTCAATTATGCATTGATCACTTCTTTATGATTAAGCCATTTGGATCTCTCCTTTTGGGAATTTAGATTAAGGATAGGTCCTATATTTCCCCCTTTTCATATCATATTATCTTATCTACCCTATAATTACCCCCCGCCCCCTCATAATGGTGGATCCATTTTACCATTATTCATTTTGGTGAACCCGACATACTTACCCTCTTTTCTTTTGTGGAATTGGATGCCCTATTGTGTTTTGTGGTGTTAGATTTCCCTTTATATCATCTTATTGGTATTAGATTTCTCTTTTATGTTAAATCTTGCATTCTAATTATATTTCTTGCATTTATATTTCAAAAGTACAAAAAAATTACAAAATTTCTTTCAAAATACAAAAATATTCATACTTTATGCTTTTGTAGTTTAGTTCATTTGCATTGTATTGGTTTATGAGCTTTACTACTTCTAGTCCTACTTATAATATTCCGGTTAGATGAAGTCATAGACTTATGGGTGCCTTTGATCTTGAGTCTTCCTCTCCTTTTCTTAGGATCCCGGATGATAATTTGATTCTTCATGATTCCAATCCTATTATGGAGCAAAACCCTTCTCACTCATCTCATGATGAGGATGATGCTTTAAGAGTTCCTCCTGATCAAGTCCAAAAACTTTTAACTGAAATTGATAAAATGGGTAATTGGCTTATTCAAGAAAACTATAATCAATATTTTATTCAAGCTATCGATGCTCTTAATAAAGTTCTTCATGATAGTGATCAACGTGTTAACCTCTTGTGTGATATTACTTATATCATCCATTCAAATGTTAAACCTTTACCTCAAGAAGCTCAAGATTTAGGGTTAATTCCTCCTGTCACTAGTGTAGAACCTTCTTCTATTCCTTTACCTAGTGTTCCTACCTATACTCCTTTGGTGACTGTGATGGTTCCCTTTGTTCCTATGAGTGTTCCTCCTCTGTCCCTTCCTACATCACAACCTTCTTATCATAATGTTCCTTTTACTTATTCCAATCCTCTTCCAATTGTAGTTCCAAGTGTTCCTCCAGTTGTGTCTTCTATTCTTGCAGCTTCTTACACTTTACCTACTATTTCTAATGTTCCTATTCCTCCTATTTCCTCTAATGATTCAACAATCATCAGTTTGGCTCAAACAGTGTCATCCTTACAATAACTTGCATCTTCAACTCAAAACAATTTTAGCATTCCTACATGTGACATGGGAAGTCCTTTTTCTTGAGATATCATTCGTACTCTTATTCCTCAGCAAGTCGATATGCCTCATCTTGAGAATTATAATGGAAAAGGAGACCCCATTCATCATGTTAAAACTTTTCAAATCCTTTGTAGTGATTATGCTCATGACCATAGGATTTTAGCCAAGTTTTTTGCTAGAACCTTTCATGACAAGGCCTTACAATGGTATTGTTCCTTGCCTCCTTATTCTATTGATTCATTTCCACAACTTGCCAATGTTTTTATTCAACAATATCAAAACAGCATTGGCCCGCAAGTGTCTTTGACTAATTTGATGCATTGTAAACAAAGTGCTAAGGAAAAATTGACTAAATTTATTATTAGATTTAAGCATTTGAATGCTTAGATTTCCTATCATGTTCTTGATATTGATATTCAACATATGTTTATTTCAAATTTGCAAAAGGATATTAGAGATAGGATTTTGCTTACTGAATTTACCTCTTTTCAACAACTTTGTGCAGCGCTTCATCATTATCAATTGCAAGTGAGTCAATTTGAGACCAACACTCCAATGGCTCCTATTCTAGTTGATAAAAGTGATACTTCTCCTGATCCAAACAAATTTCAAACATTCAACAACTATGTCAAGATAAAAAAACAAGCGAATGCAGTTGCTAATTAGGTTGTTGTTGCATCTCACAATGCCCCTTCTGCATCCACTACTTTTCGAATAAATCGTATGTTTACTCCTCTTTCTGAATCTTTACATTCTATTATGAATAGGTTGTTAACTGCTAATATGATTACTTTACCTCCTATTCAACCTCTTTTACCTACTTAATTTCATCTAAATCCTTTGATCCTAAATATTTTTGTCAATATCATTGTTAGAATGGTCATGATACTGAGAAATGTTATTCTTTAAAACATAAGGTTCAAGATTTAATTAATTCTAATGCCTTATCTATTGATAATCTTGATGGTAGTGGGAACAAATCTATATCTCCTAATCAAAATCTTCAAATCTATATGAATCCTTTACCTGCACATGATACTAATACCATTGCTCAGCCATCTTCTATGGAGATTGTGTATGATTCAAAGATGGATGATCTTAATCACATTGTTAATCAAGTGGAGCATGTTGTTCAAATTGTATCTCCACCTCATCTTCAACCTCAAGTTCCATCTCAACCTCAACCAAAACCTAATCCTAAATTGAAAACTCAACCTAAACCTCGACAACAACCTAAGAATGAAAGACCTCGGGAACTTTTCATTACCTTTGATGATTCTTAGACTATTAAAGCTCTTGTTGGTCCCCTTTACATTTATGCTAGGATTTCTCATATACCTACTCGTGGTTGTCTTGTTGATCCTACATCCTTAGTCAATGTTATTACTAAAGAAAAAAAATTTATGAAAAAATTGCGACGTGATTCTTATGATACACCTAATGTGTGGATTCAAAATTGTAATGGTTTTCTTTATCCATCATTTGGTTCTATTAACTTTCTAGTTGAAATTTGTGGTAAAATTGTGAACACTACCTTTGTTGTTGTTCCTACTTCTGATCAATTTCAAGTTAAGCTTGGTTTGCCTTGGTTGAATACCATGCATTTTTTTGCTTCACCTATCCATAAATTTCTTAAATTCATTCATGATGAAGAAGTGAAGATGGTTAATCATAGTTTATATCAACCTTCTAGGCCCAGAGATTATGCTACTCTTGACTTCTTTTGGCCTTCATTACCTAATTCATGTCCTTCTCAACCTGATAATATTTTCTACTCATATCAAGCCTACAATAATTGTAAGATTCTTGAATTAAGTGTACCTCTGATGGATCTTAATCTTGGTCTTTTGCCTACACTTTCTATACCACCTTTATCCATGGCTTCTACATCTGTTAATCAAGTTCCCACTGTTGATCATCTGACTACTGATAATCCTATTAATCTTCCCAAAGAACCTGTGAAGGATCCTATAATTTTTCCTTCTAGTTTTCAACATATTTCAAGTAAAGCAAAATGTAATTGATCTGCTAATGAACATCATAAAAAGCATCATGCTCAAGCTAAAGCTCATAATTCTATTTTTCAAAATTCTTTACTTTCTTCTGATAAGCCTATGCATGATGTTGTTACTAATAATGATGTTAAGATGCATGATTATGATGATTCTATTCATATCTTAGATACTATTTTGATTAACTTGGATGAATAAAATACTCTTGATGATACTAATGATGATAATGATGAATATGAGACTATTGACATTGACATTGACATTGATTTACCTAATATGCTTTCATTACAATTAGCACTTACACCTAGTATCAAACATTGTTATTCTAAAGAGGATCCTTGTTTGAAACTAGCTATCATTCCTACTGTACTGGATATAGTCCCTCTTGTGAGTTACCCACCTTCCCTAAATGATAGAATAAGATGGGGAGAGTAGGCAATGTGCTTGATTGGCTTGTCCTCTATGGTAGCTTTGTTGTGTGTTTTCTTGTTGTATTGTGCTTCTCCCATGATATATTTTCTAAATGTTGTTAGATTCTTTTATACAACCCTTGTTACTCTATTGGTGCAAGGTGATAAAGGAATCAAACCTATTGTATAATTTATCTATATGTATCTCTATTCTTCTATATGTTGTTACTTGTGCTATTGTTCATAAATGTTTCCTTGTGTAATCTACTTGGATCTACAACTTGGTAGCACTGATTCTTTTTGGTCTCCAGGTAATAGGTCTGAAAAGATTCTTCTTTGTATATCTTATGTGATATTTCCTCCTTTGTGATTGTAGTTCTACTTTCTTTGGGGAATGATGTCAATTCATTTACAATAATATCATATATATATTATCTTATGATCATACTGACCCCATGGTAGGTAGATCCCTTCTATGTTCTCTTTATGTTTATATGGTATTTCCCTTGATTTGTCTTCATCTGGGGGCATCTTGTAGTGGAAATGTAATCAGTGGAGTTGTTTATGTTTCCATTAAAGCCATTGCTCTTGTTAAAGTGTTAGAAATGACTTTAACATGGGGGCATACACTCTGCTCACCTATTGCACAGACACACACTTTTCGATATACATATATTATTTTTCAAGATACTTTTCTCCCTTTTTGGATTAGTGACTAATCCTTAAAGCATGGATTTATATATTACAATCTCTTGATCTCTCCAATGTCAAATTTTTTGATCCCTTAAGGTTGAAGGTGTCCTTAAGACTGGATCTCTTTTTTTTTTTGGCTTTTCTCTTGTGGAATAGAATATTCCTAGGGGTGAATCCTTGATGGGTTGACTAGTGAGTAGCCATATTCACTAGGTGGTTCAATTCTATCTTTCTACTTCTGTTGTTTCCTTGTGTGGTTCACAATGGGACATAAGTTCTCATTGGGTGAGATAATCACACCCTCTCTCTCTCTAGAGATATCTCTCTTATTGTAATCTTGGAGTTGATGAAGACTTGAGTCCCTGGGGGCTTGAGGTTTCCTTTGTCCCTTTGATTATGATAAGATTATCTTTTCATTATGATTTCCTTTACCAAGAGTTTGCATCGAGTCCATACTCTTGCTAAAGTGGGGGCTTAATGTATCATGTTAAAATGGAAGCACTTCCATATTAAGAGTGTTTATCCCTTCGAGTAAGTGGTCTAGGGTCATGTCAAGCACCTTGATTGGGTCTTTTCATGGGTTTGGCTATTTCCCCCCTATTCTTCTTCTCTCTCCCTGTTTCCAACCTATTTCTGGCAACTTTTTATGAGAATCTGAAGATCTTGACCTTCTAGGTCAAGGATGACCTAGTCCCTGACCTAGGTCAAGGATGACCTCAACCCTGACCTAGGGTAGAGACTACCTCATCCCTGGCCCCAAATCCAATTTTCAAATTCTGGAAGTCTCAGGATGTTGGGTTTAGGAAAGTTTTATTTTCCTACTTCTAGGTTTGTTGTTTCAGGTTTCAGAATGGTAAATCCTTAAATTGCATTTAATCTAGGTCCACTTCTGGGGTTTAAGGTTAATTGGGATTTAATTCTCCAATTTTGGCCTTCTCTAGGGGTTTGTGCCCTAGATCACTATAAAAGGAAGCCTTCCTCTCTCATTTTCTCCATCTAATCTCTCAATCAAGTTTTCAAGCATCTACAATTCATTATTCATGATCTAGCTCTCAAGTGCAAGTAAGAAAGAAGGAGAAGGAAAGCAATAAATTATTCATTCATCTTCAAGCATTCAAGCACTCATTAAGGAGATCTTTTGTTAGCTATTAAAGGATTCAATCTCTTTGGAGCGCCCTTGAAGATTTCTCCATCCATATTCATCCAAGCCTCTTCCTATGGAAAGATACATTCAAGATTGGTGTTGAAGATCTAATTTCATTTATTTGAGACATCCTACATACATTTGTACATTCATTTTGAGCATCCCTACTTGTGGATTCAAGGATTTGAATCCTCCACAAGGACTTCAACATAAGCAAGGTGAATAGTTTCATTTACTTTGTTTATACATATTGCAATTTCAATTCAATTTCAAAGTTAATTCTTGAATTGGGGTTTGACCAAGGCAAACCCCCCATCCAAAAAAAAAAAACCATTTTTCTTGCAGGTCCAGGTACATGACAATGAATTGAAGTGCAAATACAGATACCCTTTTCGAAAAACTTTTGAGATCCGTGAACAAATTTTTTGTTGGAGTTGTTTCAGGTCAGGGATGACCTTTAGTGAGGGGTAGGATCCTACCCCTAGGTAAGACCTTTCCCTGCTATCTAGGTCAAGGATGACCTACTTCTAGAAAGAAAAAAGTTTTCTGGGTTTTCTCTGTCTTGGCATTTCCAATCCGGAGTAGGTTGCAGAATTTCCCGAAACTGTGCACAAACATTAGAAATCAGCATTTTCTAGATTTTTCCTATTTTAAGGTTAGTATTTTCCTTCCATTCATTTGATATTTCAAGTACATACTTTCTATAGTGGATTATAGGGTTTTCTCCTTTCTTCATGTTCTCTATTGTTTGATTCAATTGTGCATTGATCACTTCTTTGTGATTAATCAATTTGGATCTCTCCTTTTGGGAATTTTGATTAAGAATAGGTCTTATATTTCCCCCTTTTCATATCATATTATCTTATCTACCCTATAATTATCCCCCCCCCTCATAATGGTGGATCCATTTCACCATTATTCACATAAAAATACTTCAAATCATCAAAACCAAGTACCTCAACTCGCATTTCTGTCAGTAAACTTCTTCTTTGGCTCAAGAAATCAACAACCTTATTTAACTATCCACTCTTATGCTTCAGTGAAAAGGAAAAATTATGTAAGAACTCAACCCACTTCATATGTCTCTAATTCAATTTATTCTGACTTCTCAAATACTGCAAAGCTTTATGGTCAGTATACAACACAAAATCTTTTGGCATCAAATAATGTCTCTACTTCTTCAAAGCTTGAACAATAGCATATAATTCCTAGTCATAACCTAAATATTTTCTCTTAGCATCATTCAACTTTTCACTAAATAAATCTATAGGTCTTCCTTCTTGACTCAAAACATCTCCAATTGCACTACCACTAGCATCACATTCAACTTGAAAAACTTTACTGAAATCAGGCAAAGCAAGTGTGGGAAATTCTAAAATTCTTTATTTCAATGTTTCAAAACTCCTATGTGCTCCATGTGTCCATTTGAAATCCCCTTTATCTCCTCTCATGGTTTCAGTCATAGCATTAAAAATAGAACTAAAATTTCTGATAAACTTCCTTTAAAAACTTTCCAATCCATAAAATGATCTTACCTCTCCAACATTCTCTAGTGTAGGCCAATCAAGTATAGCTCTCACCTTCTTAGGGTCCATCTTCAATCCATCAGCTAAAATTACAAAACCAAGGTACACAATCTCCTCTTTCATAAATGAACATTTCTTCAAATTAATCAGTAGCTTTTCTTCCTTCAATCTCTACAATACTTGTCTGATATGCTCAAGATGTTCTTCCTTAATCTTATTGAATATCAAAATGTCATCAAGATATACAATCACAAACTTTCCCAAGAATATTTTCAAAACTTCATTCATCAGCCTCATGAAAGTACTAGGTGCATTAGTCAAACCAAAAGGCATAACCAACCATTCATACAAACCTTCATTAGTCTTAAAAGAATTTTTCCATTCATCCCCTTCTCTAATCCTAATCTGATGATATCTACTCTTCAAATTAATCTTTATGAAATTCTTTTCTCCACTCAAACTATCCATTATGTCATCCATCCTAGGCAAAGGAAATATGTACTTTACTATTATCTTGTTTATAGCTCTAGAATCAGTCACATTCTCCATTCTTTTTAGGTGCTAACATAGCAGGTACCGCACAAGAACTCAAACTTTCCCTAATCAAACCTCTTTCAAGAAATTCTTGCAGTTGTCTATTCAACTTAGTCTTTTCATCAAGTGTCAACCTATGTGGTGCTTTATTAGGCAAACTAGCTCCCAGTATCAAATCCATACAATGAATTATACTTCTCATAGGAGGAAAACCATCAAGTACATTATCAGAAATGGTGTCATGAAATTTAGTCAACAAAGTTTTAACCTCAGGTGCATGTTCTAACTCATCTTGTTTCTAAGTTTTCCTTGGAATTAAAGCAAAACAAACATTATGTTCTTTTATTTCTCTTGTAAACTTTTTACCATCAACCAAACATACTCTGACTATAGTACAGTGACCTTCATCATACTTCTCAACTAAAGGCAATAATACTTATTTCTTCCCATCCATTGAAATAGTATATTGATTCAATCTACCATCATGCAAAGCTTTCCTATCATACTGCCAAGGTCTACCCAAAAGAATGTGACAAAAATCCATAGGCATAATATCACAGAAGACTTCATCATGATAATTCCCAATTTTAAATTTAACAAGGCATTGTTCACTTACAAGTAGTTAATGCTCCTTTTGGATCCAAGCATTATGGTAAGGATTAGGATGTCTCAATCTCTGCAATTGTAGTTTGTTAACCAGCTCTTTAGATGCCAAATTATCAAAACTTCCACTATCAATGATTACCTTGCAACATTTTTGAACGATCTTACATTTGGTTCTGAATAAAATTTTCCTCAGAATAGGTTCCTCATCAGATTCTTCATTCCACAAGATCCTTCTTAGCATCAAGTTGTCACCATGTTCAGGTTCATTAGACATTTTCTCAACTTCTTCATGAGCCAAGTTATTTTTGCCATTACCTCTAGTCTTCTTTCCAGAGTTAGTACATTCAAAAGCTCTATGTCCTTCTTCACCACATTTTTAACAAGTACCCTTAAACCAATATTTCTCTTCTATTTTCTCATTATTGTTATTCCTAGGGTAACTAGTATAGCTACCTCTAGAGTAGTTACCTCTTTCAGCAAGCTCATCTTTCCGCCCTTTATCTTGTACTACATTTTTAGATCTACTACTTTCTCCATAATATCTGCCTCTACTTCTCTAAAATCTTCCACCTCTTCATCTTTGTCTTTGTTCATGTCTCTTTGTTAATCTCTATTCTGCCTTCAAACCAAATTGGTATCTATAATCACCTGAAAATGGACAAAGATCAATTTAAAGATAAATCAAGTCAAAACAAGGCAAATCAAAGCAAATCAAGAACAAGATCAAAACAATTGAATCTAAATTCATAATTAGCCATTCAAAATTAAAATCGAGTCTTAATTCAAGCTAAATCAAAATTCAGAGCATCTTAATCAAGTGAAATCAAATCAAAGTGTAGTTAAATCAATTAATTGTATAGTTTTGGATTAAATCAAATTCAACCCATTCAAGGGGTACATGGCTAAATAAATGAATTAAAATTAATTAATAAATCCTAATTTCTCTCAACAACCCAAAAAGGGAGGAAATTCAATCAACCAATAGGATTTGAGAAAATGCATTCACATGGATCAAGCCAAATTCAATCTCAATCACTCAAAGTGAAAGAGAATCTTTTCCATTGATCTTGTCTTCTTGTCTCAAGCTTTGAGGACACAAACTTTGCATTATCTTCAAAGGGTGGAACCAAAGACTCAACTCGAGCTTAATCGTGACACAAGTACACCCCCTACCTTTGCATAAATCTATAAAAGGAAGACCAAAATCCTCATAATTTATAACCACAAATCTGAGAATTGCATAGAACCTCTTGCATTTTATAGCTAGAAAGGCATTTTAAGATCTTAATTAGCATTCAATTTGAATATAATTGTTATCTTTAGCTTAATCTTTATCATTTCTCATTCTAGGACTCTCATTAATGGTAGCTTGCTGAGAGCTTCTATTAACACTCTTAGATAGAGAGTCATAGGATGCTCAATTGATCTTTCATTTGATAAATAGTTTCTATAATTGTGGTTTATTTAGTTACTATTTCATTTATTGTCAATACTAATCCTATGAAGATATTATTTCTGGTATACAAAATGGTGCCCACCGTGGGGCAGAATGCTTCACTTTACTAAACACTCAGAATTATTTCATTTTTATCAAATTTTGCATCTTTAACTCTTAGTTTTTTTAGGAAACAACACTTTTGAGAGCTCAAATGGTGCTTCTACACATTTAAACAATGCTTTCCAGCACTATTTCAGCGCTTTCATGACAAATTTATTTGCCTTTGTGCTGATCCATGGCACTTTCAATCCTTCTATTATCTATCTATCATTCTTGTAGCGCCTTTGCACAGATCTATAGAACTTATTCCCCAACCCCTAAGCACTTCTGCTAATTTACTGAGCACTTTTACTATATTTTTACTACCTTTGATAGATTCTGTAGCACGTTTATTAGTTATTTGTGCGCTTTTGTGTTTATTGACAGGGTTGAAACAACGCTTTTAATTAGATTAACAGTGCTTTTAAGTAGTAAAATAATGCTTTTAAGCATTATATAAGAACTTTTGCATAAGCTATTAATTTTCAATATTTGACTATGGTAAAATGATTTCCATGACTTTGCAGGATGTCTAATCATAGAAAAGCGAAGAAACCAAAGAGCAGATTCAACCAAGAAGGGAAGGCTTTGACTAAGAAAATCAAGGAGAACTTTGTTCACATCAAATTGATTCTTGAGGATTCACAAGAGGAGGAAAATCAAGTTTATGATAACTACCTTAAAATTGTAGAAGCATATAAAACTAAGTTTGTATCACTTAATTGGATTTTCTCACCTTAGTTCAAGTTTTGCTTAAATTTTGCAAATAAGGCTTTAGATTCAATTCAAACTTTACTTCTTCAAATTCATTTTGGTTTCCTTCATTGTTTTTGTTTTTGTTGACTAACTTTGTTAGAGGAAAAGCACATTGGA
The DNA here is from genome assembly GCA_027943335.1 of Chamaecyparis obtusa. Lineage (NCBI taxonomy): Eukaryota > Viridiplantae > Streptophyta > Pinopsida > Cupressales > Cupressaceae > Chamaecyparis > Chamaecyparis obtusa. The sequence goes on along the minus strand of BSBK01008042.1, from coordinate 180,224 downwards.
AAGGAACTATAGCCAAGGTAAGCTAAAAATAACAAAATCACTCAAAAATGCCCCTAGCCTTTGCTAGCTACAAGGAAAGGTAAGCCTCAAACTAGTGAATATTTTCCCTTAAATTGTGGCATTGGTGCATTTTAAAATCTAGTAATTACAAAACAGTCTATCTTTGTTTGGAAAGTTTAGCATTTAGGCTTATGCTCTTCACTTCTTCTAGTGAATCAAAATGCCAAAGGTGTTGAACGTTTTAATTAAGAAGAAAGGTTGAGGAAATCAAGCACATAATATCAAAGCCCCTTTTTTGTAGAAGAGAGTAGAAATACTCAATTCTCTTTAGTTAGTGGGCTAGTAATTGAACCTTGTTTATTGTGTTTGGTAAATTAATGAAAAGTTAGGGATATTCTCTTCACCTTTTCGTGAATCAAATTCCCAAAAACTTATTCTGAACTCCATTTCCTTACTTTACATGAACATGCTAGAACATTAGTGGGCTCACCTCCCAAGAAATTGCCTTAACGAGGCCAGTGAGAGGGACAGCCCAAAGTGGGATATGCTTGCTTTTGCTACGAGAATCTAACCCACTATAAAAACAAAATGCATACATCCTTAATGGGGTGTGTGACAAAAGGATTTTAAATTTTGGAACTTCCTTGAGTAGTCCTCATGGATTGTGCAAAACTCTGACATACCGGTGGTGGGAAGCCCCTTAACATACTTGGGGGATGAAAGTTTAAGATCTAGTTTGAATGGAATCTATATTAAATCCTTGATAAAATATGAAGACCACATTTTACAGCCATGTTTACGAACCAATCCTATGCTAGGTAGGTGCTTGAAGTTTCTTTTTGTGCAAAACCTGTGACAACGTTCTTTCAAATCAAACATTTTGTGCTAGTGGGTAAAAAGAGACAAGTGAATGTGTGATTTTTGTGTTTGAAATACATAAACAAGTGAGAGATATCCATTAAAAGTTCATCTTACATTTTTAATCTCTTCAATTTAAAATCAGAAATTATCAAATCAAGGATTACTCTCAATCAAACCCTTGTTGGATGTCGGTTTCCATGCGGTCCCACACATATAGGGTATCTTTACAAGGAGATAGCACTCTTGTTGCAAATGAAGGGTAAGAAGTTGAGTACCAAATTCTTTTCAAAGGTCCTAATCAAGAGGAAATTTTCCCAACTTATTTGAAAAAAGACTTGGAGAGATGGATAAAAACTCTACATACCATTATTACCAACAAGGAGGAAACACTCATAATATCAACAATGCCAATCATAATCCCAAAGAAACACTTGAAGAAAAAGTTGAGAGAGCAGCCCAAGATCATGATTTCCTAGAGGTCATGGAGAAATTAATAAATAGGGATAGGGAGAAATTTTTCATAAACCTAGCTCAAGCGGGAGTAAAGCTTCCCCATGATTTTGATATAGAACAACTTAAGAAAGATCAAGAGCAAGACAACCCCATGAATGCTATGACTAGGCAAATAAAGGCCTTCCAAGAACAAATTGATACCATGAAGAAGGCGGTAGAACCTAAGGCCTTTTCCATTGAATCTTTGTGTCCTTCCTCATTTGACAAAAGCTTAGTTATGGCACCCTTTCCCTTCAACACCATTTTTCCTAAGTATGACAAATATATGGGTAAAATAGACCCACAAGATCATCTAAGGGATTTTTGTGCCTTAAGAATTGAGTTCATGCATAATGATACATATCTAATGAGACTCTTTCCTAGAAGCTTAGGAGGTCCCACCATGGAGTGGTTTTCAAAACTACCCCAAGGAATAAAGACCTTTGAGGAAATAGCCTCCAAGTTTTTGACCCATTATTCTTATAACATTGAGCACGAAATCATGATGCTCAAATTGTGTGATACCAAATAGAAAGATGGAGAATCCTTCTTAGGATTCCTAAAAAGGTGGAGGACCGTTGTCACAAGGTATCCATGAAGTATCCCTGAGAAAGAGAAGATGGAAATCTTCACAAACAATTTGACCATGGAAATGAATTATAGATTACAACTCCAATGTCCCCCAACATTTGAAAAACTCATCGAAAATGGGATCAAGATTGAGGATGTATTGGTTAAGAGAGGTGAAATAAAATTATTTAAAGATAAAAAATCCAATAACACCAACAAAAACAATAATAATTATGTGCCTAAATATATCAATAATCAAGGGTCCAACAATCATAATGATAAGTCTAAGTCATGGATAAAGAATAACAATAAAAATCTTATGAATGATGGAGTTTTGGAGGCCCACAAATTGAAGGCAACCCCTTTTACCTTACCATATGGAGCTAATTCTTCAAATAATGTCAATCAATCAAACAAAGCTCCATTTAATTCCAACAATTCCAATAATTCCAATAATGATTCCAACAATTCCAACAATAATGCCAATAATCCTTATAATAATGCTAATGGGAATAATTCCAAATCCTTCTACTCCACCATTAACAAAAGAAAATTCACCTATTTAGGTGAACCTTTGGAGAATTCATTAAGGACTTTGGTTGCCAATAAGATCATCACATTGCCCAATGTGAGAGAATATGAACCTCAAGTCAAACCTAATTGGTGGAATGACTCTCATCATTGTGAATACCATCAAAATAGAGGTCATCCAACCAATGAATGCATGATATTAAAACACTTAGTGCAAGATTTGATAGATAATGGAACCATCAAAATTGAAGGACCTCAAAACAATGAGGATCACACGACCTTTTAAGAACCCCTTTTTGAACTATGAAAAGGGTGAGTCATCTAATGCTAATCAAAATCAGAAAAGAGGCAATGAGAAAGTGAGCTTTGCTCATACTTATGATAACATGATAAATACTCTAAGAGAAGAGGATAATACCATCAATGTTATCATAGTAAAGGAAAAGTTAAGAGAAGCATCATCAAATGTGGTCACTAGGGGGAAAGCATAAAAAATTATTCTACCTACCAATGCTCCTAAAATTGTGTTATCAAACCAAGCTTCAACCTCATCATCAAAACAATACAACTTGGTTGATCAACTACAAAGAACTCCCACTCAAATCTTTATTCTTGAGTTACTCAAATTTTCACCAACTCATAAAGATATTTTGGAGAAAGCCTTATTATAAACCAATGTGCCTCTAAATTTGGAGGTAGAAAAATTTCAAAATATGGTGGGATACCTCATTGCACCCCATTTCTTATCATTTTTTGAGAAAGATGACATGTCCCTTAATCATCCTCAAAATCTGCCTTTGCACATAGAAGTCTTGACTCATAAGCATAGCGTGAAAAGAGTGCTTTTAGATGGAGGAGCCAGACTAAACATTTGTACCCTTAGCCTAGTGAAAGCCCTAGGATTTTCTAAGGAGGCTATTGACCCTAAGAAAAAGATAACCATTAAATCCTACGATGAAGAAGAAAGAGCTTCAAAAGGAGTCATAGTGTTACCCATAAGAGTTGGTCCCATGCAAAAAGAGACCATATACCAAGTATTAGACCTAAATTTGACTTAGAATATCTTATTAGGAAGGTCTTGGATCCATGAAATGCAATTATTTCCTTCTACTTATCATCAATGCCTAAATTCCTTATCTGGGGCAAGAGATAATGGTAAGTGGGGACCTAAACCCCTTCCAATACATTAACAATGTCAAGCCTATCAATGAATCTTTAGTCCTACACAATGCAGAAGGGTCTATACCTAATCAAATGGAGCAAGGGAAAAGTTCTAAAGACATCCCATTAGTAAAGGGAAAATAAAATATGGAAGAGGAAATTGTTATTGAAGACACACCAAAACTCACTAACCTAACTACATCAACTAAAGGAAAAGAGAAGGTTAGTGTGGATAATATTATTGAAGAATCAAAATAAGACCATACTAAAGCTATCCAAGTGTACACCAAAGAGGCTCATTATCAAAAAATGGACCAAATGATGAAGAACTTTGATAAGCAATGCAAGATCAAGCAAAAAGGTGTAGGTGAATACTCCTTATCTATGATGGACTTACCTTTATCACCCAAGTCCTATGGAAGACCCTCAAATCTACCTCATCAATATAATGATAATTTTTTGAGGGAAAGTACATCATCCACCATGGATGAAGAAGAAAATGAGATCCTAAACTGGTTATATAAAGATGAAGAATCAAGTGCACATGTCAAACATATTCAAAATGTAACCATTCCCACACATCAATATGGGAAAGGTTTTCAAATCATGAAAAAGATGGGGTACAAAGTTCAAGGACCTTTGGGCACAAAGAATGAAGAGCTAATTGAACCCATAGAAACAACATGGTGAGATACCAAGGAGAAAATAGGATTAAGGTATCTTGAAGAAGGATACACTCAAAAACATTATCCCAAACTCTATGATCAAATATTGCAATTAGAATCTCATAGTGATGAAGATTCTAATGAGTGGGAATGGGATACTTTATCAAATGAGTCATGCCATGATAAGGGTATTGATGTTATTCATACCTATACTTCTACCAAGGATAAAGGACCAATAGCAGAATCAAGTTCAAATAAAGCATCTAGTTCAAACCAAGTGGTTCTAAATGATGTGCCAAACATAGAAATATAGATAAATCAATGGGTAGGTGAACCCTACATACCTTCATGGAGACCTACTATGGAGGAATCAAACGTTAGGTTTAATCCACATGAATTTTATCCAATGGAAACCTTAGAGGAGTCTAGTGAGGAGGAATTTAATCCTTCTTCTTTAAAACATTTAGAAGAGGCCCATGTTATAGACTTGCACGATGCAATGTATGAGACATCTAATGAGGTATTAGCCTTAAAACCCATTGAAACAAACCCAAGTATTGACCCATTAACTCTCATACACCCAGAATTAATTGAATGGAATTCCATTGAACCAACTACCCTTCCAATCTTCTTAAATGACAACATGGTGTGCCAATACCTTAACACGGTTGAACCTTCTTCTATCATGGAATATCAGGAAGAATTGATCAAGGGGAGCATCCAAACTTTCAATCCAAGAAAAATTGAAAAAAATAAAAATAAATAAAAAAGAAAAGAATCAAGTGTTGAAAACCACATTGTGGCAACATTAGATCAAAAAGAAAGAAATAAAGAAATAAAGGATGTTTCCAAAGGTGAAAACCCAACTAAGGCACCTAAGGAAGGGAGTTTGGATGTTCTACCAGAACATTATGAAGAAAGATCTACAATCTTAATTGAGCCTATAGAAAAGATAAATATTGGATCTGAAACTGAGCCGAAGATCATCCACCTAGTGGCATCCCCATCTAGTGAAGAGAGAACAGAATTCATCAAGTTCTTTAAAGAAAATCAAGTTAACTTTGCATGGTCTTATGATGATACGTTAGGATTAGATCCAAATCTGATAATGCATCATCTAAATATCAAGGAAGGAGCAAAACCTGTCAAGCAAAAGTTAAGGAAGATGCATCCACATATAGCACTACTTGTCAAAGTGGAATTAGAAAAATTATTAAAAGTAGGATTTATAAGGGCCATTGATTATGCACAATGGATCTCAAATATAGTGCCAGTATCAAAAGTAGATAAATCCATCAGAATCTGCACGGATTTTAGAGACTTAAACTTGGCATGTCCTAAAGATGACTTCCCACTTCCAAGTATAGATGCCATTGTGGACCTAACAGTAGGACACTCTATGTTCTCATTCATGGATGGATTTAGCAGATATAACCATATAAAGATAGCACCAGAAGACCAAGATAAGGTTGCTTTTACATGTGCATGGGGTACTTTTTGATGGAATGTCATGCCTTTTGGTTTGAAGAATGTCGAAGTGACCTATCAAAGAGCGATGACCACAATATTTCATGATATGATGCATAAGTTCATGGAGGATTATTTGGATGACATATTAGCCAAATCTCACTCAAGAAAAGAGCACTTACCTATTTTGGCAAAAAAATTTCAAAGATTAGAGCAATTCAAAGTAAGGCTTAATCCAAAAAAATGTGCATTTGGAGTCCAATCTGGAAAACTACTAGGTTATATTGTATCTGCAAAGGGAATAGAGGTGGATCCCACTAAAGTTAAGGCCATTATGGAGCTGGAAGCACCTAAAAACATTAGCCAAATGAGATCTCTACAAGGAAGGATACAATCCATCAGGAGAATTATCTCCCAATTAGCGGAAAAGTGCCATAATTTCACCCAACGTTTGCATAAAGATACAATTTTCAAATGGGATGAAAAGTGTGAAGAAGCCTTTAATCTATTGAAGAAATATCTCATGAACCCACCAATCTTGATGCCACCTATCAAAGGCAAGCCCTTGATCCTATATATTTTAGCAACGGAGAACTCATTAGGGGCACTTTTAGCACAAGAAGATGAAACGGGAAAAGAAAAGGCAATTTACTACATAAGTAGAACCTTGGTCAAATACGAGCTGAATTATACATTCATGGAAAGGGCATGCTTGGTCATGGTTTTTTCTTCCCAAAAATTATTCCATTATATGCTAGCCCACAAGATAAGGCTCATTTCCAAAATTGATCCTTTGAAGTATCTACTAAGTAAAATAGCATTAAATGGAAGGCTAGCAAAGTGGGTTATGGTGTTAAGTGAATTCAACATTGAATATGTTGATAGAAATTTAGTCAAAGGGAAATTCATTGCTGACTAGTTAGCAGAAGCACCACTTCAAGATGATCATCCCATCCAAGTGGAATTCCCAGATTTAGAGATTGTGAATGTTGAGGCAAAAACATCGCAATTGTATTTTGATGGTTTATACACTCAACATGGGTAAGAAGCAGGCATACTTCTAATCAAGTCTCTACTATTCCTAAGTCCTATAAATTGTTATTTCCATGCACCAATAACATAGTAGAATATGAAGCCTTGGTTATTGGAATCAAGTTGGCATTAGAATGGAAGGTGACATAACTAAACATTTATGGAGATTCATAATTAGTCATTAATTAGGTTAATGAGGAATATCAGACGAAAGATGACAAAATGGTACCCTATAAAAACATGGTGGAAAGTCTTAAGAAGTACTTCATTCTTATTACATTTGATCAAGTGCCAAGAGAAAATAAAAAAGTAGCAGATGCAATGACAACTTTGGCTTCACTTCTACAAATGCCTGATCAGAGTGCCAGATATGAATTCCTGGTAGAAGAAGTGGATCAACCCATTTTTGACCCTACCCACCCTTATACCATTTTCTTGCTAACTAAAAATGAATCACCTTGGTATGGACCTATTTACACTTACTTGAAACATCAAATCCTTCCCATAGACCAAACTAGGAATCAAAAGAAAAGCTTCATCTACCAAGCCGCCTGATATACCATAATTTTTGAAACATTGTATCATAAGAGTTTAGATGGAATGCTCCTTAGATGTCTAGAAGAAGAGGAATCAAATTTATCCTTGTGATAAATCCAAAAATTAATTTTTGGATCACACTCAAATGGATTAACCTAGCTAAGAAACTTCTTAGGATAGGATATTTTTGGCCTACGATGGAGAAAGACGCTTGTAACTTTGCCAAAACTTGTAGAAAGTGTCAATTCCATAGAAACTTGATACATGTGCATGCACAAGAGCTTCATATGATGAAAACACCTTGGCCATTCTATCAATGGGGTCTAGACTTAATAGGCATGATTTATCCACCATTCTTGAATGGTCTGTTAGAGCTTTTCCTTGTAGGACCAAACTTGAATAAATATATGGGCTTGATTCTCAAATTGTGCACTCAAGTTTGACAAGAAACAGTCTAATTGATGAGGATTCAAAGGAATCCTCCTTCTTCTTTGAGCTCCACATCACTCAGAAAGGTATTGCCTTGTCTGCACACTCATGACTCTTTTTGATAAACCAAAGGCCTACAGAAAGATTACTGTGGAATAGCTTTCAGACCCCTATGGGTATCCAATACCCCAATGAAACCAAATCTTATGCAACAGCCCTATTTTCATAGAATGAATCTAAAGACTAGAATGGACCTCCTACTACCTATTACCAACATGAAAGGAAAAGGTATTTCATTTCAATGATTGATGTTGGGTTGAAAGGACCCCTGAGATACCATAAGTCTCTCATAGACTAGTGCCTTTTCCAATGGGCAACAGAGTCAAATACATCACTGCAGCAGAGAGCTATGAAACAAGAAGACAATACATTTTAATATGTTGATGCCTTAAATCAATCATACACCATTAATCAGACCTCACTTCAACAATCCACCTGTGTACCCAAATATGCTATTACCTATTCAAAGGATTTTAACCCTTCCCTTAGAAGAGACCTATAAATAAGCAATACATTAATTAGCATCCACTAAAAGACAAGCATGAAACACCCTTGATACCCTAGCTCATACACATCTGAAAACCAATCTTTAACTCAATTATCTCTATGAAGACAACTCTATTGCAGACACATAGGAAATGCAAATAGAAAGATCAAACATCCTTGATGCTATAATCAACAAGTTCAGGATTCAAATGGAGATAATCTAATAATAGTACAAATATATTGAAATCTTATACATAAGACAAACTATTAAAACTTATATTCTATTCTCAAAGCTAGAAAGGAAAAGGGGAACACCCTATATGCAGAGAAGAAGGAAAATATCTACAGGAAAAGGACCCTTCATGGAACTAGCTCAAAGAAGGAAACTATAATCGAAACCCCTCTAAATGATCTTGAAAATCCTTTTATAGGAACAAGGATTGCAATAAGCAAAGGATCATTTAGGGAAAAACTAGGTCTACAACAACCACTCTGAACAAGAAATGAAAGAAAGCAAGAAAAGCCTAGAAATTCAAGAGAATCAGATCAAATCTTATTGTACAAATATTTTAGCTTCATATTCAAGGCTTACTGCATATACAAATCCAACCGATTTCTTGTAGCAGACAAAACAAAAATTAATGCCAGAGCCAGCTTTGGAAAATCTTGCATGTACAGGTCATGGATATCTCTGACATCAACCACACCCTAGCCGCCTCAATCAAATAATAATCCTTTGTATTACTCAGCATGGCACCCCAAGCAACAAAATCAGATCAAGACGGCTACCTAGATCTTCTGCATCATTTTCTCCAACTGCAACCATCCTGGAAAATCAATTCTAAACAACCCTTTTGTCTTTATGGCACACTGTCACAAACCCTGGAAGAAAACCCTATGGAAATATTCAAATTTAGGCTCCAACAGAAAACTAATTCAACTTTAAATCATGAAAATTGATTTTATTTCTTCCCGACAGATTGGGCGATTCTCATCGATCTCCATAATAGTCACAAGGCCTTTGAAAAGTCTCTGCCACATCAAAAATATTTCGGCCAATAAGAAATGAGTATGTCAGCAATAAACAACACACGCGGCCCACTCTTACAATCCTTTAAATCGGATGGTGGGTGCATGATCACATGAGGGAAGAATATTCCATGTGATCATGCACCAGCCGTTAGATCTTTCCGCACTATCATTCCATTTGGAAAATTTGGGCCCACTGACATGTCCTTGTCACGAAACCCACTCGGCCAATCAAAACAAAACAAATATGCAACATCTAGAAGATTAGATGGTTGTCTTATGAGCACATAGCTTGGAAAGATTCTATGCGAGCATAAGACAGCCATTGATCTTGAATCTATTGCTGATGTCACTAAAGCTTGACCCCATCTTGATGAATAAGCCACTATGTCAAATCAAAGATTTCCATGTTGCACAAAGCAGGCCCCTTTTTGAATTCTTCTTTAATAACAAGGTCTATCAGCCACCACATTGTCTTACTTCCATCCAATCAGAAACATCCATGTCATAATGACATGGCAGTCGAGGACCCACTGCACAGTCATCTTATAGCTTAGGAAGAATCAATGATCATTGCATGATCGCATAGCTTGGAAAGATTCCATGTGATCATGCATCAGTTGTTAGATTAAAAGGAGACTGAATGCTGGGCCATGCTAACAATTTACAAGTCACTGCCCTGTGTTTTAACCTGACCAATAGAAATCTGACACCTCAGCTCCATTTGTCAACATATCTACCTGTATTATCTCTTATGAAAAGGGGCCACCATCTCACGACCTAGAAACTAAAGAGATGATATAGACTGCTTGCAAAGTCATTGAATGGTAGGGGCTTAACCGCTAGGAATAAGAGATCTCACAACTAATACAGTCACTGAATCGTTGAATTGGAAAACTAACCGCCAGAAAACTTAGAGACCTGGTGACTGACCAGGAGAGATGAAGTGTACATGTTTTAAAGATCACTTAAGTGGCCTAAAAAATTAATGAAGGAATAGAACAAGGCCAAGAAAAATTAGGGTTTTTCCCTTTCCAACGGCTAGAAATATGAATTTAGACCTAGGGTTTTAAGCCAGGAAAAAGAAAGAGATGCAGGGACTGGATAAAAGGGCATACGGCCATGAAAATTTTTGCAGGTGCTAACATGGTCATAAATTCATCATCATGATAATGGAGTACTTTACCAAGTGGGTGGAAGCTATACCCTTATCAACTGCAACAGGAAAGTAGATATCTTTGTTTATCCTCAAGCACATCATTTGTAGATATGGCATACCTCATGCTATCATAACGAATAATGAAAATAATTTCAAAAACAAAGATCTAAAGGAATTATGCACCAAGTTCCATATGATTCATCATTCTTCAGCCATCTATTACCCCTAAGGTAATGGACAAGCTGAAGCAACAAATAAAAACATCTTGAAGATTTTGAAGAGAACGGTGGACAATTCAAGTAGAGATTGGCACATCAAAATAAACCCAACCTTATGGGCTTATAGAACAAGCATAAGAACACCAACAAGAGCTACACCTTTTTCCTTAGTCTTTGGAATAGAAGTAGTTTTGCCTTTGGAGGTAGAACTTCCATCCCTAAGGGTATCTATTCATGGTTTGATAAGTGGGGAAGACTATAGGATTGCTAGGCTGCAAGAACTAGAACTCCTAGATGAGAAATAGAAACAAGCATTTGATCATTTGAAGGTGTACCAAAATAGAATGTCAAGGACTTATAATAAGCACATCAAGTTAAGAACATTTCAAATAGGTGACCTAGTTTTGGGAGAGAATCCCAAAAATCAAGCAGAAAGAGAAAAGAAAGGAAAATGGGAAGCAAACTGGTTAGGACCTTTTATCATTACTTCTTCTTTTGGGATTGGCACCTATAAATTAGTAGATTGTGATGGAGAAGAGCTACAGGAACCTATTAATAGAATACATCTAAAGAGGTTCTATACATGAGGTAGATGAAAGAGTATAAAGAGTATCAGATGTAAAGCATCATATTTATTGTACATAGTCAAAAGAGATCTTGAAAATACCAAAACATTTGAAAAATAGAAAAGAGCAAACAAATTGGAAAGTAGAAAAGAGAAAAAATAGTAGAAAATTGAGCATAAAGAAATACCAAAAATATTCATATATGATCCTCAAAAAAATGTTGTCTTGGTAAAAACCTAGAAAATAGGTGCCTCGATGATATGAAAAATACAAAAAAAGAGAAAAAGAGAAAAAGTGCCTTGGTGAAAACCTAGCAAATAGGTGCCTTGGTAGAAAAAAAAGAGAAAAGCTTTAAAAATAGAAAAAAGAGCAAGATCCATTCAATCAGTGAAAACCTGGTAAATAGGTGCCATTGAAATTCCAAGTCAATCGCATGCCTAGAAGGTCACCTTGTAAATATTGCATTCGCTAGCATTTGTATATATTGCATAATAAAACCCTACAATTGCATTTACAAGTACCTAAAGATTTTGGTCACCTAATCTACAAATTTTCCTAAGTCCCACAAATGAAATTATCTCAAACTGGGGGCAATCTACTTAAAAGGAGAAAGGATTCATCAAAGCAAGATTTATTCAATCAAGGAATCAATTCATCAAATTTGAAAGAGGAACACTTAATCAAATCTACAATCTAATCCAATTTGAGCCAAACGCAAAATTTGATCCAAGATCTTACATGACCTTATCTTTATCAAGATTAAAACTATGAAATGGATGGATCTACACTTGAAATATGGATTTGAAAAACATTGCAAGAAATTTTTCTAAGTGTTGACTCAATTGATGAAATCATGTCTTTCTAGCGAATTGATGAAATTTTTAGACTAGACAAGCTATGATGAAAGGATGATATTTTTGTTGATTTTTGAATGACTGTCTTAAAATCAAAGTTTTAAATCATGTATTATTTGTCTAAGGACATGATCATCAAAGAATCATCGAGGACTTTTACATAGGATAAAACTAATATTTCTTCTTGTTTACGCAAAAGGATACCTTGGCTATTTTGATCTTTAATATCATAATACCAACATCCACTTGCAACATAGAATCTAAAAAAATCATTATTTGCACTCTCATGATTGGCTTCAATCAGTGATAGTTGTACCAAACAGAGATGGGAAAGAAAAGAAAGAGGTGCAAAATGTATTCATATCATCATAGTTGAACTAGTGATGGTTGTACTAAAATGGGATTCCAAAAATGCTCAATGATGATTATAAGCTCCAAATTTTGAATAATGACAATTAGTTGCATACATCTTAGATTAAGTGCATTGTATCTCATTTTTCCTTTCTTAGCTTAATTTGCAAGAGGAAAATAAAAAGGGGGTGTACTCAAATCAAGAATCAAAGGATTATTCAAAAACAACTATATAGGATTGAGTGTGTTGGAAATCAAAAACAAATTAAAAACAAAGGACATTTCATTAGTTCACTTGCATGGATTAAGTTGGATTAAGTCATCTTCATTAAATCTTGCATACATTTAAATGTGTCCAACATTTGAATCTTTAAGTTCATTTCATTAAGTTGCATTATCATTAGATTGCATCCATCTGCATTACTTTAAGTTCTTCATTATCATTAGATGGCATCCATTTAAAGCTCATTAAAATCATTAGATTTCATTCATCTCATTTAAGGTGCATCCATTAAGTGCATTGCATTAGTTAGTAATCATTCATAGTATCCATTAAGATCATTCAACATTAAATGCACATCATCCATGATAGTATCATCAACTATATTGCATATATCATATATCATTAAAAGTTCATGATCATTGCATTATTACATAGATTCATCACATTTACATATGAAAAGAAATGCATCCATTATATTCATTAATTATTATCCATATAACATCCTACATGTATCCATTTCATACATTCATCAATATCATTAATCATTCAATTAACATTGCATTCATCTATTCTATGTCATACATAAGACAATCATTTAAGCATCATTAGAACATAGGCATACATTTGAAAATTACATTCTAAAAAACATCAAACAAATCATATAGGAGATAGACTCATATAGATTTTCATATCATGAAAAACACCTGACAAAGAGATCCAACACATGATGACATCATATATAGTAAAATCTATCAAAGAAAGTATTAGAGTCCATGGTACCATCATCATAAAATCAACAAGATGTCAAAGTCTAAATGAATGATCATAAAAGAAATATCCAAATATCAATGACCATCAACCATCAAAGTATCAACATAAGCAACATCAATCGATGAAAAATGATACAACAAGCATCCAATGTCTTGATAAAAACAAGGAAGACAAAGATCATGTATATCAAATCATATAAATCAGAGATGTCTCAAAAAACTGAGTCACTAGCACCATCGGTACCATCAGGACCAGGAGCACTATCTGGAGGCCAACTCAAACTAGCCTATAAGCCATGCTAACTCATAGCAGCCATGAAATTTTGCATCATTGAGCTCAACTGAGAAACTTGTTGTTGTACTATTGAAATCTGAGTCTGTAGAGATACAACATTTGATGCTAAGGCTGGGGTAGGAGTTTGTCTTGCACAAGACTGAGGAGGATGAATAGAAGAATATGGCATCGATGAAGAAGATGGATCACCCAAAGATGGAACAAAATGAGAAGATGATGGATGTGAAGAAGATGAAGGCATCAAAGTAGAAGCATGTGCCTGAGATGAAGGAGCCTGAGGAACAATCAGAGGAACAACCTGCTGAGCAGGAGCACCCTGTGCCTAATCAAGTAATACTTGTACAATATCTACATCAACATCCCTCTACTGCCTAACTTGAGGCCTATCTACTAGATCCCTAGCAACATGATGTAATACTCTATCAACCTGATGACCTCTCACCTAATCATTACCCCTAGGAGGAATAGGAGCAGCAGCAATTACTGGCATACAGACTCTACCTACTCTAGCCCCTTGATGAACCTATCATCCATGTCATCCCCTTATCCTACCAACACCACCACCATCTCTGCCATCATCTCCATCATCACCACTAGCATCATCTCTTGCACCACCATCATCCCCATATAATAACTCATCAATGGTAGGAACTCTCTCTATAGGATTGGTAAATCTAGGGAAAGGATAGCATAGAAGCCAAGCACCATAATCATCAATAAGACCCACATCCATGACATGTGATCTAGGAGACCAAGGATGGTACCCAATGTCTCATATCTCTCTCACATGTGTTTTATAATCTACACATGGGCCCCATAATGATCTCTTAGCATGTACACAAGCATACATGGCTACTCCCTATGGCATATCCTGAGTATGCTGATACTAACAAAAAACTCATCGATAGAAGAATCTCTCAATAGTATAAGTAGAATGCCCGATCATTCATCTAGGGTAGAACATATAAGGAAGCTCACCATCATCCTTTGGCCAAGCCTCGCAACCAAGATACGGCCTCCATACAACAGTGTCTATATCATCAATGACCCGTTGCTAGTAATCCAGCTTACCCGTACAGGTTTGGATGATAATGTCATCATACATCCAAGAAAATGGCCAACCTGGCCAATGATCTCACGCAGTAATAGGATGTGTCACTAGAATATGCTCCTAGGTCCACAGTTGAAGAAGGATCACACATGCAGTAAGTGTAGTGGAATGTCTATAGACCACTATATGTAACTCATGGTATAACTGGGCTAGAACACAAGAACCCTAATCAAAGTGACAAGGATGAGCCATCAGATCCTCAAGAATAGGACCCCAATCGATAGCAAACATGTTCCCACATCTATCAAGAAGAAGAAAACCTCCAATCAAAGTACCCAGAATAGTTGGCAATACAAGAAAGGAAACAAACTGAGCCCACTGAATGTGTGCATCACCAATAGTGTGATCACCAAATACTCATAGACATGCTACTCCATCATATAAAGAGTCGTAATAAACAAGCTCACCATGAGTAGGTAAGCGGAGGATTCTATAAACATCCTCGGGAGTGATAGTCATCTCCCTTAATGGAAAAGAAAAGGTATTATGGTTGAGTTCCAATGCTCAACCATAGTAGTGAGAAGGCCCCGATTCACTCCAAATCAAGGAAGATGGAGAAGGAAAGATAAGACACAAGAATTGATATGGTGACGATCCACCACACTAAGATCAGGGATCATACTCCATGATAGAGAGTAAGAGCCATGAACATGTAAAGACCCAAGGACCTCCTATAAAAGCAAGTTCAACCACATCAAAATTAAATCGATTATTATCTGGATCATTCAAAATCAATCAAAAAATTTCAACATATTAAACCACAATTAGTTTTCATGTTTCTACACAGATAGAATGGAAAATTTATCATCACCCACCATCAAAATTTAGATTGACGAAAAAAAATATTCAAATGATAACTAACTCATACTAACATATTACAACTTGCTAAAAACATCAAGTTTGGGAACTTCACCTATCAACTGATCGATGACATTGGAAAAATTGCAAAGTGGACTTAATCAAGTAAAAATTATTTTTGTTGAGTAAAAGCACTATTTTAGGTTTCAAAAGTGCACAAATACAAAAGTGTTGTTTTAAAGGGTAAAAGTGTTTCATAATGGCTTAAAAGTGGAAAAATAGGTAAAAGTGCCCAAAGAATTCAAAAGTACTATTAAAATTATCAGAAGCGTTGTTTAAAATGTTAAAAGCGCAAACAAGAGAAAAAGTTCTCTTGAACACAGCAAAAGTGAATTAGGGCCAGAATTTGGTGAGCAAAAGCGCACAACCAAATCATGAAAGCACACCTAAACATTGCAGAAGTGCAACATTGAGGATGAAAGCACCATTTAATTGGACAAAAGTACACTTTGATTTTAAAAACATAAAAAAAGGGTATTTTTACAAGAAAAATCTAAAATCTTGAAATTAAATGCAGAAATCGACAAAATGAGGAAGTATAGACACTCACCGGAGGTCTAGAGCCAGGTAGATGCTGATATCGATGGCATCACTCAAACCTATGCTTGCAGATGGGGATAGACATCATGAAAAGTCAAAGAAATTAGAGAGTAAAAAGTGAAAAGTGAAAGTAAAAATGAATAGTGAAAAAGGAATCAGATCTCTTTCACCATAATTGACCCAGGAACTTAATTATTTCCATCAAATTAGCCAAAATAGGGGCATTTGTAATCTAACATATGAAAATGAATATTGGAAATGAAATTAAAATTCATTATAAATTGAACTAAATTAATGTGAATTGACCTAAAACATCAAAATATTCAATCATCGATCAAATTTTAGTTCATTTCCAAGGGGGCATACCATCAGATAATTAGCATCAGCAGTATCATCATCAAATCAGGAATCGATCAACAAATCAAAGCGAAAACTTTTATCAAAAAAAATTTCATTAAATAAATCAAATGGGACATCACATCGAAATCAATCATTAAATTAGGTTTTATATCAGAATATTTCATTGAATCAAGCATCATATCAGGTAATCAATCACCAGAACAACCATCAAAGTACCACATCAATTGAAGGAACATTATTAGATCTACATCAATCTCATATCAGATATCAAGGATCGACCATTGAAAGACATCAAATGAACATTAGAAGATTGACCATAAACAAATTAGGACCTATCATCAAGAAAAATCAGAATATTCTTTGAATCAACATGCTTCTCATGTCAACTCAAAGAGAGGCATTTGTAATCACCTGAAAATGGACAAAGATCAATTTAAAGATAAATCAAGTCAAATCAAGGTAAATCAAGTCAAAACAAGGCAAATCAAAGCAAATCAAGAACAAGATTGAAACAATTGAATCACAATGCATAATTAGCCAATCAAAATTAAAATCGAGTCTTAATTCAAGCTAAATCAAGATTGAGAACATTTTAATCAAGTGAAATCAAATCAAAGTGCAATTAAATCAATTAATTGTATAGTTTTGGATTAAATCAAATTCAACCCATTCAAGGGGTACATGGCTAAATAAATGAATTAAAATTAATTAATAAATTTTAATTTCTCTCAACAACCCAAAAAGGGAGGAAATTCAATCAACCAATAGGATTTGAGAAAATACATTCACATGGATCAAGCCAAATTCAATCTCAATCACTCAAAGTGAAAGAGAATCTTGTCCATTGATCTTGTCTTCTTGTCTCAAGCTTTGAGGACACAAATTTTGCATTGTCTTCAAAGGATGGAACCAAAGACTCAACTCAAGCTTAATCATGATCAACACAACTACACCCCCTACCCTTGCATAAATCTATAAAAGGAAGACTAAAATCCTCATAATTCATAACCAAAAATTTGATAATTGCATAGAACCTCTTGCATTTTATAGCTAGAAAGGCATTTTAAGATCTTAATTAACATTCAATTTGAATATAATTGTTAGCTTTAGCTTAATCTTTATCATTTCTCATTCTAGGACTGTCATTAATGGTAGCTTACTGAGAGCTTCTATTAACACTCTTAGATAAAGAGCCATAGGATGCTCACTTGATCTTTCATTTACTAAATAGTTTCTATCATTGTGGTTTATTTATTTACTATTTCATTTATTGTCAATACTAATCCTATGAAGATACTATTTCTGGTATACAGTATGCTTCTTCCACACTATCTATTTTAACATAGTTGATCTCATCTTGAATAGATGTCCTTAGACCATTCAGATACCTAGCCACCTTCTCAACTTCACCATCCACATGTCCAGATCTGATATCTAATTTGTAAAATTACTCAGTATATTCTTTCACACTCATGTCCTTTCGTCTCAAATTTTGTATTTTTCTCATCAAACTAACTTGGTAATCAGCTGGAAGAAACTTCTTCATCTTTCCAAGCATTTTCATCCATGTCTTGATCTTTTATTTTCCTCTCTTTTGTCTCTTAGTTTGCAAATGATCCCACCAAAGAGATGCATGACCTTTCAACTTTGTGATTGCTATCTTAACCTTCTTTTTATTAGGAGTACCCTCATACTCAAAGTATTTATCCATCTTAGAGATCCAATCCAAAAGTGTGTCGGTCTCAAGTCTTCCATCATAGCAAGAAACTTCAACTATATGTCTGGAGTTAGCCTTAGACAAAACTCTCAAGAATCTTTCCTCATCCTATTCAACTTCAAGTTCAGGGTTAGGTACTACCTCTTCTTCATCACTAACATCTTCAAGGTGTGTGCCTCTTCTCTTGGTTGTCTCCACAACTTCAAGCCTAGTTACAATCTGCCTCAACATATCCATGATAGCATTATCATTTCCTCTACCTCAAACCATCTTGACAATCAGGTTCCAGCAAGATTGTAACCTTCTCCAAGTTATAGGTCAGATCTTAGATCTACCACCCTACAACCAATCCAATAAGGTTCTCCACAATCCAATCCACAAGAAATAACTTCACTCTGATACCACTTGATGCAAGGGCACTGAAGGTGTAGGCAGTATCAGGGTTAATTGAGACTACTTAAACCCACAAAAAGCCCTATGAAGAGTTACACAATGGAAGCAATGTAAAACTACCTAAAATTAGTGAGAACAGAATGGATATGAGAAAAGCAACTAGCACCCACAATGGTGTAATTATTATAAAATCATCAACATGCCTAGCTATGAGGCCTTCCAAGTTTCGACCTTATACAATGAATGAATGAAATCAGAATAATAGTTTGCATATTAATTCATGTGCTCATACTACAGTCATCTATGAACACTTAGTACTCCTCTTACTCACTAACTTTTGTCCTATACAATAGTGCAAGCTCCAATATATAGCTAGCAAAGCCACAAGTCAGTCAGCTAGGCATTTAATTACAATATAGGTCCACTTAGGAGGAGAAACCAAAAATAAAGTAAGAAATAACAAAACATGATGCGAAGTTTCTTTTGGGTCCACACATGATCCAAGAACACATCATCAACCATGCAAGATCCAATTTCCTCACATGAAAATGCGCAAGCCGAAATACAACATGTTTCATGAACAAAACTGGTAGAAAATCGACGCCCAAGGAAAATTATGATAACTTCTAGATCCAAATGAATTAGGATGTGTGCCCTTAGGAGAATGCTCAAGATTAGGTTCTCATCACTGCATTAACTATGCAAGGCAAGAAACCAACTACAACATTGGTGACAAAGCAATAACAGATAGGTACAGGGAACATGAAATGTTTTTGGTGATGTAAGATTGCTCAAGACCCAAGATGCTCTTGCATCACCTTCCTAGTTATGACAAGATATATTTAAATTTATTTACAACAATCCTCCAATATGCGAGGATTCAACTTTTAGAAACTATCTTCTATCTCCAAAATTTGATCCCTAAAACTACAACCAACTACCTTATTTATACAAGAGGTTACCAAAACAAGTCAGCCTTCAAATCCATCATTGGGAAAAGAAACAACCAGATCTAGGTCCACATGCTTCCCAATGATCAATGCAAACATTAACTCTATGACCAAAATTCAATGCATAATTTGACATCAACAAAAATCCAAAATAAATCTCTTGGTGAGAAAGATTACCGAGTGATAAGAAATTAACTCAGTGAGCAAGATTACCGAGTGATAGTAAATTAACTCGGTGAACCAACTGAGCCAACTCGGTGAATGAAGGAACCAAGTAGCAATTGAGCCCTGTCGGTGGAAACAGGAATACATCACCAAGATCACAAAAGTAGCTACTACACACATCTAACAACTCTAACTTGTTTTTGGTGATACAGGATTGTCAAGAACCTGAGATGCTCCTACATCATTATTATAATAAGGTATTGAAAAGGGGGGATGAATCAATGCAATCACAAATCTGATACTTTTAACAATTATCTTCCATAATAACCAACATGCAAATAATATTATGACAATAAATCATGATAAGTAAAACATCCACATACATAGAACACTTGACATGAGATTTTCCCTGTTAAAACCCTTGTTAGAGGGATAAAACCATGTGTGGGGATGATTCCCTCAAATTTCACTAGTGCACCATGAAATCTTCCCTGTTAGGAGCAATTACAACAACCCTTCTAAGGTTATACCTGGTTAAGAGTATTAGTAACCCGGTTAAGAACTATAATAGTCCAGTTAAAGACTACCCTATCAAAGGATTTAAAAAATCCTTCTAAGAGTTCACCTTGTTAGAGGATTTACACTTCAGATCCTATTAAAGATCATGCTCACCCTATTAGGAGTAACCTTGTTAAAGGATTTATCTTGCTAATATGTTAGAATCAATAAGTGAAGAATGATCTAATATTTTCACTCAATGCATGACAAATCCAATGTATTCCTAATAAATTAAAATGGTCAGATAACTTTACTACCTTTTTACATCCTTCAATAATCTTTTTCTATCACCATATACCATCGCAACATCATTCAACTTCTTTCTTAGAGATTTTCATAACTATTTATATACATGTTCTAGCTTGATACTAGAACCCTAAAAGGTTTTACAAGTCAGCCCTCAAATCCAACTTAAACATATGAGAGATGTGCCAAAATCAAAAGTCAACAACCTTGATGTTGGCTCAACACATTAAATCTCATGTTAGCCAACCACTTATCTTTGACCGCAACACCAATCTAACTAACTGTATCTACTGATTTACTATCATTTCTACCAGTTCCACTTCAATCTTTAATAACTCACTCAAATATTCAAACCAACTGATGCGATCATAAATATAGATCAATATACCTTTTTAGATCATATATTTGCAATTGCACACCTTAACACAATCTCTAATTTTAGATCTACCTGACTTTGTCTCTCTTATTGTTTCCTTACTGATTGACTAAACACTTAGTGCATCATCAGTTTGATCCTTTCAGACAATTGATAAATCTGATCTTTTAACATAAACATAGCATGTTTCCAGTAACGACAACATCACAATACACTCATATAACCAAAAGACATATTGCATTCATCAAAATGCCAATCTCCCCCTTTGGCATTGATGGCAACATAGGGGGGGAAATGACTAATTGTAAAAAGATAAAACTATAAATAACACATAAATCCCCCTATAAAATTATTTCTACTCACTCTCCCTCTTTGATAACAATGAAAAAGGTGTTACAAGATATGAAAAATAAAAATTTTATTTATCAAGAGTAGCACAACCTATTACATTCTACTGAAAATCTCATTGAAATTAGTCTTGAATACTTGCCACTCATTGACCCATGACTTGTGCAGATTTTCCATTATGAATATTTGTCCATGAAGTAAAAATGTTGGCTCTTCTAATGTTTTAAATGAGTTCAATAGGTGAGGTGGTAAGGCTTTATCAGCTTCCTTCAAACTTTTATGTAGAATGTCTAATTTGGGGATCAAAATGCTCTATAATTCCATCAAGTTTGCAAGTCTCTTATTTTGTTCATCCCTGTATTTCTTCAACTTATGATTTATTTTTCCTACTTCAATTTAAAAAGATGTAGCAGTCATATGAATGGGAATAACTTTGGGACAAGACATTCAACTCCTATTGAGCTTCACCCATTTTCTTCTCAAGATCTTGGATAAAATGAGAAACATCACAAATAATCTTTAATTTCTTAACTCCTTCAAGTAATGTTTCCTTGATCCAATTCACAACTAGTGTAAGAGTGTTCCTATCTTGGTTAATGGAATATGAAAATTTCTCTGATCTCTTCTTTTTATAGACCTTATATGCTCTTTCAATTGAACCATCCTCTAGACTTTTAATCTCCTTGCCGGTTGCAGTAATTAGTTGTCCTAGCTTCTCAATTGAAGTAGCATTCTCATCATACACCACATCTGGTACTAGATCAACAAATATGTCTCTAGCTTTCACTGTGATTTATCCCTCTTTCTTCATCTTTTCCTTCTTGGCCTTGGAAATGATCACCATTACAAAATTGGTCATGTCCTTTGGGCTCATTATGCTTAAGTCTATTTTTCCCTTGATAGGTAAGTCATACTCATCAACACTCATCTTTGACAAAGAGAAAGGTGTTGCCTTTTCTTGTTCTTTCTTTGTAATTACTTTTTCATGTTTCATTTGAACATCATTATCTATATCCTCCTTTTCTTCTTGATATGCCTGTTGATCAACTATAGGAACATTCACTTGTGCATCATCGGTCATAGATTGATCGATAACAAAGTTTATTGGTTTATCTTCTTTTTGTTCATTAGGAATGTCTAGATGCTCTTCATATTCATGGCATTCTTGTGTTTCTATGGGCTAATCATGTATTTCCATAGCAAGAATGTCATCAACAATGGTCATGTCATCTTTGAGTTCCTCAAGTGTGACCTTCACACTATCAATATTAAAACCCTCATTTGTTTGAGTAACCACTGGATCATTTTCATGTTCTTTTACAGGTTTCTCTTCATGTTCTTCATCCATTTCATCTTGAATCATACCAAAATGTTTCATCAAAATAAATTCAATTTCATCTTGTATACCGAGAGATTCACCACATGGAAATCTTGTGAGTCTCTTCTTTTTCTTGAATAATGGTCTTGTCTCTACAAGTGCCTTTTTCACTTATTCTTGAGACATCTCCAATTGAAATTTCATTAACACATACTTGATTAATTCCTTATCCTATTTAATGGTGGCATACCATTTAGCATCAAGTTTTTTATATAAGGAAGAGGGTATCTATCCTTGTAACTCTATCAAAGTTAAACTAAACTTATTCATACTATAAACTACAACATCTTCAATTAATTCCTAGTCCTCTTTCCTAGATTTATCATAATACTTGTTCACTCCAACAAGTATACACCACTTTCTTACTTCATTAATAAACTTATCAACAAAAATAAACAATTTTAAATCTAACTCAAGCTTAGATTCCTTAGTGGTGAGGGAACCTACCATCTTAGATTTCTTACCTTTTGATTTGAGCTCTTTCAACTCCTTCGCTGATTCAATCTCTTCACTTTCATCATCAGTGGAAACTTTGTCTCTCTTTTCTTTCTCCTTATTTCATTTTCCTATAGGAACATGAGGTTTGGTTGCTTCTTTCACTATAGTAGTAGGCTTGGCAGCCTTGGTTGATTTCTTTGTATGATTTTTTATCAAACTTATTGACTTATCTTCTTTCTCCCTTTTCACTGTAGCACTTCTTGTTTGTCAACTAATTGAGACACTACCAGTTTCACTTGCTACTTCAACATCATCATCCTTCTCAGCACATGATGTGTCATCTTGTTCTGTGGCATGCTTAGCTCTAGCTTTCTTAATTTCTTCCTTTGTAAAACCTTTTTGGATCATAAATTGTTCCACTTATTTTCTCACTTTCTTCTTAATGACCAGTTTCATCAATTCATTGTGTACTTCTAGTGACTTTTCTTAAAATTTCCCAAACCTTAGAGTCTTGGGATCTACCAGTTGATCTAATAGGTTTTATGCATATATTGTTAAAATCTAACCCATTACATCATATCCCATAGGCATAACCCATGAGATCCTTGACTCAACTACTTACATCTGACAAGTATCAGTATCAACCATAAAACAAATGGCATTTTTGTATTTTTATACAATCTCTGAAGGTATCATTTCTTTCTCATGCATATTCTTCTGAAATTCCTTGAAATAACCCCAAATCTTGCTAGTAAATTCACTTCCCAAGATTCTAATCTAATGAACTACAACTAATTGAGAACCTGATTAATGAATTTCAAGTGATTAGAGATCACCGAGCATTGAATTGTTATGTAATTTAATTGAATCATTTTTTACATTGTCATTGATGTCAACTATTTTTGACAATACTTATCATGTTAGTTGCAAATATCTAAACATCTATAAATAGGACAGAAAAGATGAAGAACGGAGATATCTACATTAAGGAAGATCGATATGATAGATGAGGATAATGAATACTGTTGGTAACTTATTGATGAGTCTATGACTTCATATTGTTGACTTGATTATGTTGCATTATTTTGTTATGAAGTTGGAAGCAAAATGTTACAAAGCAATGTGGTCAGTTAATGAAGCATTCTAGTATACACCGAGCAATAGTATCAACCGAGCTTGTGTTCACCAACACATTCCTTTGTCAATCGAGTAAGGACTGCAATACCCCAAAAATGGGCTATAGGTTCATTAACCTCCTACATCTTCAAATCGAATGAAATCGACATCAAAGTCCTAACCTAAGGCACATCTACACATCAAGTTATCAAGAACCTAATTGATTATCTTAATTTTGCATCGGGGGATATTCCTTGAAATATTCTTAATTTTCCTAATTATCTTTGATTTAATAATTATTTGGTGATAAATCATATTTATCCTAAAGTTTGATTAATTGAATATTTAATTAATCAGATTTAATACTATCACTTAATTATTTAATTACATTTATTCCTAAATTGTATTATTTAATTTTGACAATAAATAAAAATCTTATGACTAATTGATTAAATTCTTATTTAATTAATTAATGTCAGTTGTCAATATTTAATGATATAGTTTTTAAATAAAAGTTTGATTTAATAATTGATTAACCCATAAATTAGTTATTTTAATTCAAAATCAGTTAAGTTGAAGATAAATCACTTTATTTATTTAATTAATTCATAATTATCTATGCACATTTGAAGGAGCGGTTAAACTTTAAATCAGAAAATCAATTCAAGTTGTTATCTTTTGGAAACTCAACATCTATTTTGAGTTGAAAATTGATCTAAACTTCTTATTTAAGTTAAAAAGTTATTTTTGCATGATTTGCATGATTTTGTGAGTTAATTATTCCTGATTTCTTGTTAACTCAAAAATCAACCTGATTTTATCAAGAGTGATTTATAGATTTTCTTAATGCATCCTCAAGCCTTGGATTTCTATAAAATCAAGGCTTAGCTCTTCACAAATGACATCTCTCGAATTTGCACAATGACTCTAGTGAAATTGCAGCTGAAGAATAATTCTTTTTGTGACAAGTGACTTTGTGAGATCATTCATAGTTTTTCATAGCATTTATTCATAGCATATCATTGTTAGATTAAATTTGTATATCATTTCAATCCATTCTAGATTAGATTCATACAGTTTTTCATCTAAATTGCATCCAAAAATCTAAAAAAATAGATTAATCTACATTCATACAATTTTTCATCTTTTGCATTTAAATCCTTCATTTAGGTGTTGCATTGTCACTGATCTCGGTCTAATCTAAGAATTCCATACTTGTACCTACTAGAAGACAGTAAATCACCTGGTTAACTTAGTTTGAATTACTTGCAGATTTTGATTTTGCTAACCTCTAATGTTTTACTGAAGTGTTGTGTCCGCAACTAGGGACAATTCACACACACATTTTTGGCACCCACCATGGGGCCCTAAAATAGATTTCCATTTCAATTCTAACAATTTCTTTCAATTTTATGTCATTTTCTGCCATTTCTACAATTTTTAGATTATGTCCGTACATTTTTTGTACGACTTTTGCTAGATTATCGTACCAGAACCCCCTGACTGTCGTACAACAATTGAGATTTTTGAGACTCATGCCTATTTGTACACATTGTCATTTCAGACTTACATTGTCATGTGGACAGACACCCACTATCGTACAAGTTTCCAGATTGTCGTACGGGAGCTAACTAACTATCGTACGAGTTTTGCCATCAGAATTCAATTGTCATTTCAAATTTTCAGGTAGTTTTCAAGATTTGGTTTTCAGATTTAGACTAACAGCTAACCCTAACAATTGAGATATTATGTTTCTGATTAGTATTTTCTAATTGTGATTGGGAAAGTGCAATGAAATTGCTAAAACAAGTAAAATCTACTAAGCACGTTGCGAGAAACTTATGTATTCTATTCAATCTAATAACACTCCAATTTTGGATATAAAACAAACTCTCACGTGTCAAGCTTGTGTGCCTTTCCAGCTTTCATAATTCACACTTCCATTATGGGCTATAAAATGAACATAAATTTTCTTTTTGCATATATGTTACACATAGTAAATAGGCCCTATGAACACTATTTGTGGATGATCTTGAGAAAGTGGGCTTCATTCACTTGTTCATGCATGTGAAGCTCTTCTTGATGATAAATCCCCTTGTAGGTAGGGAGGATATTGAGATTATCTTGTATTCTACTAGGTTTGGTCCTCAGCTTCTGATCGATACGTTCTCTCTCTGAAGAGATCGATAGACACAGTTGTTGACATCACAAATCTTGGTGAGATAATTTCAGTCTTAGGGTGTTGGATTAATCTATCTTCTATGTTTCAGTAAAAGTGATAAGACTAGAGGATTATGCTTTACTCCCTTTTTAGGTAGTATCAAAAATTCAAATCCTTGGATCTGGACCAAGTCCTCATGTGGTATCTTTTGTGAGTCACCTTTAGAGAGGGTTAATTATTGTGGACATTCCCTCTATTGGGTCAACCACGTAGACAAAACCTCAAGCGGTAATAGTCATTTTGATCATGGTAGTAATAGCCACTACATAAATGTCTTTGTGGAAGAAATCTCCATGAGTGTGGTCTCTGTATGGTAGAAAAATGACCACACTTTTATGAACCATTACATGCAAGGTTGCTCAAGAATGAGGCCTCACAAAGTGGCTCATAGCTCTCTATGCATAGAGTTGCAAGGGACTATGATGTATTTGCTCTCAGCTAGAGCTACAAGCTTGTGACCTTGCTAGTCAACCACACAATGAGAGATTCAAGTGAAGATAAGGGCAACAATGCTAATATCTCTAAGAATCAAATGGATGCAATGCAATGCAAGCTAAGAATGAGAATGCAAATGTGCAAGCTATGCTATGAAAAGGAAAGAACAAGTATTACAATCCTTCTTATTAGGCTATGTGAGATTAATCTATTGCATAAAAGGAAATCTACACTAAGAATTCCATTATCATGCAACTATAAAAGCAAATATGCAACTAAATGATGGAAGCAACAAGTCTTCAATGTCTTTAAAAGCTCCAAATGTACCTAGAAAACCTGCAGCATAACATTAGCATAAAAGAGATGGATGCAAATGAAGGAAAGAGCTCTCCTTTTATAAGAAATGCAAAGGAATGGACCATGGAGATTAAGAGGCAAAAGATTTAATCAACGGTGGAGCTTGAAAGAGGAGCAATCCATGTGCACAAGTATCCTCCAATAGGAAAATAGGAGTTGACTTTTGTGTCCATATGAGACAAAAAGTATTTTTTCCCTTTTTATAAAATAACAATAATGCTTTATTTGTGCAACTTAGGATAAGAGGAAAAGGTGGGGGCTTTTTATTTAATCAAAAGGGGAAGAAATTCCTTTTAATTAAATAAAGACTTAGGATAAATGGATAGCCCATAGGATAAAAATCCAATATATGATCAAAATTAAGACTTGATCAAGAATTTGATAATCTTGAAAATATTGGTTATTGATAAAAATGATTCAGGATTGATAAATCAAATAAATGGGGCCCAAAGTCTAGGTGACCATTTTAGGGTGCATACATTTGCCCCTCTTTGACTAATGTGTGATCGATCTGGAAAACATGCAGTCAAAGAAGAATTAAAATGTGAGATCGATTTGGGATCACAAAACAACTCAGATGTGAGGTCGATTCGGGATCACACCCGGACAAAGTACAAACAAAATCTTTTGAACATGAGGTCAATTCGGGATCACATTCAAAGTAAAAGATAAGAATCTCAAATTTGAGCAAAAACTCAGAAAAGATGTCTGAATCAAGAGAATCAAAAAAATCAGAGATGAGAATCCCATAAATGCTGCCCCCTTGGAGTCGAAATCGAAATCAGATAGAGGAGAGCAACAAATTGATAAAGATTTGATCAAATCAAAATGAAATCATGATCGAAGATAAGGGTCAACAGGTTAACCATTAGGCAGTGAACCATGCCCCAGCGAGGAAGTAGAAGAATAGAAATATAAGACTAGAAATAGAGTGAATGGAAGACTAGAAGATTGAAAGACATGGAAGGAAGAAAGTCCACCGGAAATCAAATATGCCCCAAAAAGTCAATCAACTACGTAGAAGAAAGGGAAAATTTTTGAAACATGATTTTGACTATCAATATGACCTCAAATTTTGATTTCGAGTCTGAAAATGGATCCAGGACGTCAAAATTAGCTAGGGGTGCAATTTTTGCGCAATTCTGAAGTGTTTTGAAATTTGGTTAAAAAGTCAAAAGGCTATAAAAGGGGTCAAAAATGTCATTTTCAAAATCATTTGACTTTTAACGATTTGAGAATCTTAAGATCTTTAGAGAGATAAAATGGCCCAGCAAGTAGGAGTTTTCGTCCACAGGCATTGATTCAAGCGCGCCCAGTTGCACAACCAGCCACCACACTATCCTGCCCCAGTATGTTTTCGAAAAACTTGAGCTTTTTGAGTCATTTTGCGCATTTAATACCTTTTTAGCACATTTTTCAAATTTTTTAAAATTTTAAATTTTTAGTTTAGGCGATATATCGCGTGATACTTTAGAAGTATCGCGCCCTTTGGGGAGAAGTGTCACATGATACTTTGCGGGTCCCCAAAGTATCGCGCAGCTATAGGCACCAGTATCACACGATATTGGGCGAAACATCGTGCGATACTGGGCAAAGTATCATGCGGCCTAAGGTATATTACCCTGCTATAAGGAGAAGTATCGCGTGATACTTCTCCAAAAAATAGTATCACCCAAGTTAGAAATCTGATATTTTAAGCATTTTTTAGCAAAAATGACATGGGTCCAGACAATGTTACATTTCTAGAGATGTTTTATACTGATTTTTAGACATCCATCATGATATGTTCTAACAACGGGCTTGGTTTATTGGTTTTGCAGGAGGTCTTTCCGGTGCTGATCATAAGAGCGCCGAAGGTGACTGGGTTGCGGTGTGTCCGAGATCTGGATGATCTGGGCAATGCCGATATCAGGGCCATGGGATTCAGGTATTTATTGAGATTCTCATATATCAGAGTTGACCATGGGTTGTTGACTACTCTTGCTGAGAGATGGCATAGTGAGCACAACACCTTCCACCTGCCTACTAGAGAGGCATCTATTACTCTGGAGGATGTCTACAAGATCCTACGAGTGCCATGTCATGGCGAGCCTGTGAGTATAATCATGTTTTGAGATATAATCATAAATATAATATTTTCATATGATGAAAACTAACATGATTTATTTGTTGGCACAGGTGTACTATGATCAGGATGCCACTGAGGGGCACCGACTGATCTAGGAAATGTTCCAGGATGTCACTATTCTAGATAGGCATTGTAGACACCGAAAAATCCTTCAGAAAATAAATTATTTTTGTTTTCTGAAAATCCTTGATGACATCATCATT
This sequence comes from Chamaecyparis obtusa, assembly GCA_027943335.1. NCBI lineage: Eukaryota > Viridiplantae > Streptophyta > Pinopsida > Cupressales > Cupressaceae > Chamaecyparis > Chamaecyparis obtusa. The sequence continues at coordinate 150,570 of BSBK01008042.1, read as the reverse complement.
TATTAATTAATTATTTATTTAATTAATTTATTTATTTTTATGCCATTAAATCTCTCTCTTAATTAAAAATCTTTAATTAAGGAATCTAGCCTAAAAATGTCATTTGGACATTATCCCTAATTTATTAATTATTTAATTAATAAATTGACCAAAAACCTCAAAAATAAATTAATTTATTTTTAATTTATTTTTTATCCCAAACTTGGCCAATTTCCTCTAGACCACTAACCTCTTCCAAAATCTTCTAATCCCTTCTTAATTTCGATTAAAAGGCTAATCCCATCTTTTCTAACCCTAATCCCAAGGTTAAATATTTAATTAAGGTTAAATATTTAATTTGCATATTTATTGAAAATATTTTAATAAATATTCCTAAAACTTAAGCTTTTGGAATGAATAACTTTTTATTCCATGAAACTAAGGAGAAATCTAGACTCTTCTAGAATCTTCTCAAATCCACCCTCTTCACCCATCCTAATCCTTTTTCTAATCCTAATCCTACCCTTAAACCTTTGTGCAATCCTAACCAAGCTTAAGACTTTCCTAAACCAAAGCAAAGTCTTTCCTTCCAAATATCTCAACCACAAAGCATTTATTGCTTCCCCAAAGTCTTCAAAGCCTCTTAAAGCCCATTCATTGCTCTTACAAGCATTTATTTGGAGAGTTATGAGCTTGGAGCCCCCTTTGTTGACTCCTCTTTGCCCTTCCCTTCATCCACTCACCTTGTGACATGTGTCACCTCCTGATTGGTTGAGAACTAGCACAATCCATGTGCTTCCCTTTGAGTGAATCTTGGCCTCTCTTAAGGATTTCAATCCTGGCCATTCATTCCTCCTACCCCAAGCCTTTAGAAATCCTATAAATACCCTCACCTCCTAAGGCAAATCATCTCTCAACTTTCAAACTCAATAGCAAAGTTATAATGCCATTTTCATTTTAGCATAAGCATAAGCTCATCTTTTTTAGATCATTTTCAAGCTTAAATCACATCTAAATTAGCTTAAATGGATTAACATAGATTCATTTCTTGTTTAATCAATCTTAGTTCTTTCATTTAGCTTTGCATATTTGTGTGTTCTTGAGGCCTTTGAGGCAAAATAGGTTCCTCATACCTATTTTGTGTCATTTTGGGTCTTCATCAACCTCAAATCATCCTATTTTGCATGCTCCAAGTGCTTGAGTTTGCACACCCACATCCCTCTATATCTAAGCATATCAAACGGTGCATGGGCGCATCCGTTTTAAGCTTAAACTGAGGTGGCTTTGATTTTAGTGTGCTAACCATTAAATTTGATTTGATTATATGCTATGACATTTGTTTGTCTTTGGCCTTCAAAACAGGTTTAGGTGCACTCTCAAATCCTAGTCTACATTCTGGCACGCCCGGTGGGACTCAAACCACAATCATTTTGATGAAATTACACTTTATATGCTTTTTTTTTTGCAGGAAATAAAGAAATGTCGCCTTCATGAAAAGAAATGACGCCTACAGCAATTAAATGTCACCTTCAAACAAAGAAATGTCGCCTTCAACAAAAGAAATGTCGCCTACAAACAATCCAGTCACGCCTTCATGAAATTAAATCACGCCTTTGAGGAAAGAAATGACGCCTGTGAACTCTGTTTTCACGCTTGCATAACTGAGAATTTCCTGTTGTCGGCAACTTCTGTTACGTTCCAGAATTCTCTTCTGTCGCCTTCTTGTAATTAAATCACGCCTGTAACAAAAGAAATAACGCCTCTAGTTTTTTATCTGTCGCCTTTTGAGATACAGAATGTCGCCTGTAGGAATTAAATGTCGCCTCTGCACTTTTCAGCGTCGCCTATAAGCTGGACAGTGTCGCCTTTTGTCTTTTGCTTGGGACTGGTTTTTCATTTCTTTTACAGCAAAGGTCAAACTCAATCTTGAATGAAACTTAAGGAAATGAACTTAGGTCCTAGAGTGTCATTGTCAATTTGAAAAGCAAACCAAATCTTGAATGCACAAAAGGAAAGAACTTGCAAACGTTTGAAGCATTTACATTTTTTAGGAAAAGAACAAATCAAAATCTAATCACGAGTGTCTTCATTTCAAACATCACTTAATCAAATTGGGAAAATGAACAAAGTCTGCTTGATGTGCATGTAGGAGTTTTCTAATTCTTGCATAATCCTTGTTAGAGTAAGCAACGTGGAACATTTGAACTTGGACAAGTTCACTTGTTCTACTTTTAGCGAGGCCTGTCCAAGGAGAAGCGCTTCCTCCTCGGAGAACGACCTCAAACCGGTATCCCCCCCGGCCGGTATACAAATAAGTGAATACCAAAAGAATCACTTACATCTCCTAATCGCCGGGCGTTCGTGCCAAACACGTGACTGGGGATGGTAAACATTCCTCTCCCCCAGCATAATTGGCAAGGCTCTTAAGTGAGTCACGGATGATCAGCAAAACCGGGTATGGAGACTCCACGGAATCATTAGCAACCTGATAAACTAGAGGCTACCCTATCTACATCCAAAAGTATCAAAATCCTTGTGCAAGGACCGATTCCAAGGGGTTTACCGGGTCGCCTCAAGATTACTCACCATTTGTATTCCCTTTTGGGGGATACCAAGCTGTGGGCAAGCGATTTTGATACTCACCTTCCTTAGGTAGATCTGTTTGAAGTGCTTGACAGTCAAAGACCCGTGAAAACATTTGTCAAACATACACTTTTTCGAAAGCATTTATCAGAGTCTTTTATCTTGTTTGTATCTCACAAAGTTGCTTTGTCCTTTGTGAAGATTGCTTTTATCAAATCCTTTGCCAATGGAAAAACATCAAGCAGATCTATAACTTGGTTCGAAGGACAATCAGAGCAGCCATCCCAAAACTTGGTCATCTCCCATCCCTTTGTCTGTCTTCTTCTAAAAAACCGTCTGCTTCCGTCAGTCATCCCAATCTGAGTCTTAGTCTTCCAAACCATCTTTGTCCTTCCTCCTTATCCAACTCATTCGCAAAGTCAGCATGTCTCAAATCTATAATGAGTTTGGTTATGATATCTCTCCTCTCCGTCCAATCGATCCTAATGATGATGAAGGTCTTGTAGACCATGATGCCTATTTCAGCCAGTTTGCTCCAAGCAACCCCCAGCGTTCCATCATTCCTCCAATCCAGCCAACCATGCCTTCGCGCTTATCTCCTAGCACTCCCTTTCATGTCCTTGGCAAGGCTAGCACTCCCTTTCATGTCCTTGGCAAGGCTAGCACTCCTTTTCATGTCCTTGGCAAAGCAACCCCAGTATCTTATCCATCCCCAACTTATCCTTGTCTTCAACCTACACCTCTTCCATATGCTCCTTTCAGGCCTCCACTTTCTGCTATGGTCATTTCTCCATCGCCATCATCCCTTAGAAACACTTCACGCTACTTCCCCTATCTAAGGCCTCCATCTACCTATCCTCCAAAACATTCTGAAATCCAAGATTCTAGTCCTCCCATCCTTTTCACCAAACCTCTATCCTTTCCCAAACCACCATCTTCTGCTCCAAACCCCAATCCTCCATCCTGTCCCAAACCACCATCCTCTCTTCCAAACCACATTACCAAAAGTCTCTTCCCTCAAGCAGAATGCTCCCCTCAACCCGCTTCATATCCTGTACCTCAAACCATCACCCCCATCTTTTCAGCACCGTCATCCCTTCAAACCGCTGCAGCTACATCATCCCCTCAAGCAAAACCCAAAGCTCCTTTTTCAAAGTCATCTTTTTCATGGGTGTTCCCTTCTTTCTCTCCTCTTTCGCAAACATCTACCCAAGCACAAACCCCACTTTCATGTGAAGACCATCCAAGCTCCCCATCTCCTCCACCTTCCAAACCTTCTTCACCACAAAAGTCTCCAAGGAAACCAAAAACAGAACCCAAGGAAGAGCCAATAGCAAAACCCACGCCTGAAATTGAAAAGCCAAGCAATCCTTCATATGAAGCCATCATTGATGAGGCCCATCCCGCACTCCCATCTATTATCTATCTTCCATACATCCCAACCGTTGATCCTCTTCCATCTCCTAGCATCATTGAGTCCCTTCCATCTGGAATCTCCATTCAATCCCCACCAACATCACCTCCTCCTAGCATTATCCAAAGCACATTCAGTGAGCCCCATGAGTTCACCCTTCTTCCTACCATTGCAGCTACAAAATCTCCCATCCTTTTATCCATACCATCTGAAGAGTTCTTCCTTCTTCCAGACACCCCAGCAGCAGAGTTCCCAATCCTTCTATCCACTCCCTTTGAAGAGTCCATCCATATATCCCCTAATCCTCTATCTGAACAAATCTCATCGTGTCAAGATCTGGACCAAAAGCATGTTGAAATATCTATAGAAAAACATCAAGATCCAACCCCTTTACTTCCCCCATCGCATGTTCTATTGCCTCCATCACCTTCAATCCAAAATCCTACAATCCCAATTCCTCCAATCCAAGATCCTATCATCCCAGTTTCTCCAACTGAAGCTCCAATACCATCCCCCAATCCTAGTCAAAATCCCAACATCCTATCCTCTACTCTTGAGGATCCTCCTAACCAAACTATCCAGCTGCTGTCACTCTATCCTCTTGGGTCACTAACATTTGTCAAAGGTAAACCACTTGAAAAAGAAGACATCAGCTTCTTATCTTCCATCAAGGAACCAGAAAATGGTTGTTTGTCATTCACCCCAAGTCAGAAATATCCTTGTCTAGATAAAATGCTGAAAAGATGGAACTATCAAGGCAAAGGCCTTGGCACTCACGAACAGGGAAATATACAGCCCATTCAAGGCGAGAGACATCCAAAAGGCTATGGAATTGGTTGCACACCAGAAGAGGACACTCCCTCCACATCAGCGAAAGGTACTTCATCCAGAAATGTTGGTACAGCTAAGGAAAAGTTCAAACATCCATTCAAAACCAACAAAACATCTTCCAAGAACCACAATGCAATTCCTCCCCCTCCATCGTTACAACCGAGGACAACCTATCATATTCCTCCTTCATCCTCCCCATCCATTTTGGGTCCCTATGTCCCAAAGTCTTTCAGCGCATCTCCGTTACCCAGCAAATCCATTTTGGGACCTTATATCCCAAAATATCATCCTCCATCTTATCCTACTCAGCCTTTCATCCAACATCCAAGCATCCCTAGTCAAGATCAACAACGGCACATGTCCACATATCCTATCTACCAATCTCCTTCCATCTCTCCATCCAAATTTCCTCCATCCCAGACAACTCCTCATATTCCTCCCAATGCTCCTCGCAACTTGGATGCCATATCGCGCATGAATAAAGGGAAAAATTCAAAAAAATCCCAGGATTGTTATGTCCAATCTAATCGACATGCACAATCAAAGCAAAATCTGATCAAGCAAGCCAAAGCAACCCACTGGCCGCAAAGGCCAGGCAAAGAAATAGCAATACCTTACGCATCCCAAAGGCCGCAAAGGCCCAATGACGATTACCATGTCCAGTCTAATCGACATGGTCAATCAATGCAAGCTCCAATCAGGCAATCAAATGCGCCGCAAAGGCCCAGCAAAGAGCCAATCAGGCATGCTAAAGCACCCCAATGGCTCCGAAAACCTAGCAAAGTCCAAGCAAAATCTATCACATGGCCACAAAGGCCTAGCAAAGAAAAAGCACAATCTGATGCCCACCAATGGCCGCAAAGGCACACTAAAGCTAAAACAAAAATGATGTGGATCCCAAAGCAAAAAGATGTAATCCATCTAACAAAAACATCCACAATGGCATCCAACGTTGCCCATCTCCCAGCTCCTCAATCTTCCCCTCCATCTCCTCCATCCTCTAGCATAAATCCTCCATCACCTCTATCTCTATCTTCCACATCCAATCATCCATCTTCCTCGCAACATGTGCCAATGTTGATCCTGACAACATCCCCCTATCTTGATCACTTTCCATCCTTCCATCCAAACACTTTCTACCACCATCTTTCCCATCTCCCCCATCCGATTCATGACTTTGCATGATTCCCCCGTCCTGCTACAGTTGTACCAACATCCAAGCACACAATCAGAAGAAATCAGTGAGGAAATTCAGCAAAGATTAGTCAGCACATCTAAAACAGCAAAGGGAAATCAATGACAAATCAGAGAAATCAGCAAAGTCAACAAGCAATCAGGCTTTAGCATCAACATATGCCTATCAGCTTAAAACAGAAGCATATTTTGGGAAAGAGGCAAGCTTTAGTCGCAAAAAGTTAAAAAAGCAAAGGCAAAATCATGAGTCTTTATGTGAAAACCCTTCTGGGGCACATTCTGACTCCAAAACAGTAAAAATAAAGGGCGTATCTTCTAGTGAAAACTTGGCAATTCAAGCGCTAGAAGATGGAGCTTTGCCTCTTCCTCCTATCTGAGATAACAACACATGATAGTTCCCTATCAACATTGCAGAAACCAAGCTAAATCAACTTGGGTACAGAAGGATGTTTGTGGCTCATCTACATGGAGGTTAACCTGACAGAAAGTGAATCATGACCTTAAGTGCCTTGCTCCGAGGAGTCAATTATCAACTGTGCACAGTCATATGCACATGCCTAGGTGTGATCTTAAGCTTGTCGTCCATCATCTAGCAATGGATCCCCATGACAAGCTGGCAACATCAAAAAATCAGCAATCCACATCAGAAAATTAGTGAAGAATCTCTCAGAAGATCAACATCAAATCGCATGATAGCACCAAAATTAGCACAAAACTCAGCACCACATCAGAGAGTTAGCAATACCATCAAAATATCTGTGCAAAATCAAAAACAGCAGGGCCATTATCAAATCATAAGGGAACATCCAATCAAAGAATCAGCAACACCATCAGAATATCAGTGACAAATCAAAAGGTCACCATCTAATCAAGAGGAAGTGCCAAAACGGCGACATCAGCTAATCAGCAAAGCACGACAGCATTAAATCAGAGCTTCAACAACAAATCAAAATGTCAGTGCATATCAGCACCGAATCAGCAACAAAATCAGAAGTATCAATGCATATCAGCATCGAATCAGCAACAAAATCAGAAGTATCAATGCATATCAGCACAAAATCAGCAACAAATCAAAAAATCAGTGGAATATCAGCACAAGCTCAGCGACAAATCAGCAAGATCAGCACAAAGTCAAAAAAGGAAAAAACACAAAAATCCATAAAAATTGGATAAATCAAAGGAGCAAATTATCAACAAAGCAAAAAATCAAGAGAAAAATATTCATCCTTTGGTGAAAACTTGGCAATTCAAGCACCTTGGACAAGTACCATGGTGAAAACCTAGCAAACAGGTGCCATGCGTAGTGCCCCCCCTAATTCCTTTCTGCAGTTAGGGGCTTCCTTTCTATCACCTCTTATCCAACATGTCCTCCATCCCCTTTTGTCTCTCACTTCCTTCATTTTCCATTGGATCTTGATGACAAAAACAGAGACTATCAGATGTACATGCTTTTGGGCACCTCCTTGGCATCCATTGCACCTTTCAGCTACATATCCTCTATCCAATCCTTTCATCCTAGCTTCCATCCTTCCTCATCCTCTTGTTGGCATATCTTCCGTCCAAGCATACACCATGCCTTTAAAGCACATGAACTATCTTAAACAGGGGGCATCCTCTTCCTTGGTGACGTATTCCTTGGAGGCTATCCAAATCTGAATCTTCCATCTCCCAAAATCCTCAGCAATTTCTCTATCCAAATCCAAACCAACCACCATCCAATCCTTCCAGCACTCCTCTATCTTAACCCATCAGCAGTTCCTCCAGCATCCTCTATCTTGATCCACCAGCAAACCAACTCAGCATCCCATATCCTTTATCAGAATCCAACATCCACCATCCATAGCAGAAAGCAAATTCACCATCTTTTGCACCAAAATCCAGAGCTCCAAATCCACAAGCATTATCGTGTTCCAGCCCTTTGAGTTGTTTCCATCCCTTATCCTAAATCAGAAATCATCCTCTTTTTGGCACAACGTGTTGTCTTAAAGAAATCAAAACCTTGTCCTTGCATAGCCTTATCATCTCGAGCAAGAGATTGGCTTGTATTGACAAGAATCCAGTTGACCGAAGATCATCAGTCTATCCTAGGTTGACGCAATCCTATCACTGATCCTCCATTGGGAAAACAGCAGCTCATTTTGTTGACACTTGGTAATCTTCCACCAGCTTTCCATCTTCCACCAGCTTTTCATCCTCCAAGCAGCTTTTCCATCTTCAAAATCCTCTAGCAGCTCCACCATCCAATCTCCCCGAATCTTCCTCCATCCAAATCTTCTAGCTAGCCAACACCCAAGATCAAGCTAAACTGATCAAATCACATCCTTCGTCTTGTAGCAGACCTTGATCTTGATTCAATCATCATCATTGGGATATGTCTTTCCCAAATCCGTGTCATTTTAGGACACATCATCCATCGCCAGTCCGTCTTGGCCTTCCAACCCAACTGGGGCATCATCTTGCATATCTTTGAAGTTGTCAGCTTCATCCCCAGGTTCTTTGTATATCCTATTCCAGTGTCTTGTACCATAGCGTCAGTCATGTCTCCACCTAAGCTCATTTGTACATTTGTGTCTTTAGGTCCCATCCTTTGTCTTAGTCCTTGTCCGTCCTGCAGCAGCATTTGATCAAATATCTTGTCCCATCCCCAGCCTCAGAAAACTTTTGGTCCCACTCGGGCCTTGTGCTTCAGCAACATCAATTGTCGGCTTATCCTTGCTCATCCTGATTATTCCTTGAACTTCAGCGTTTGCCAGCGAACAACTACACTTATTCTCTCACCAACCCATGGGTCCTTGAGGATATATCGTTCCTCCTGTCTGACCTAATCTTCCATCCTGGTCCTTGAGGATATATCGTTCCTCCTGTCCGACCAATCTTCCCACCATCAATCAAACCTAATCTCTCTCCTTGGCAAAGGATGTCTTTTTGGAGTTATCATTTTGATCTTGGATTTTTGTCCTTTGGGTCTTGTTAATCTTTTTGGCTTCTCATTATCCCACCAGGGTCACCACGATTCATTATATCACGGTGTGCTGCGTGTGCGGATAATCTGGGGCAAGGTCTTTTGATCTTTCGCTTCTGCCTATGAGTCAGTTGTGTATTTGTGGTTCCTTCAGCATCGGTTCCACCATGTCGCCTCTGCGCTTCATGTGTGATGTTGGGGCAACCCTGTGTGTTTGTTTAGCGTCAGTCCTCGTCAGTCCTCTGCAACGCTGGTGACAAGGCCTCGTGATCCCAGTATCCTTGGCAGGTCTCTAGCATTGCTATATTAAATCTAGGTTGTGCATTCCCGTTTGCACTTGGAGCTATCTGGTCCCTTGCATTTATCATATAGATTAATCTTGCATCTTTGCATATAGCTGCATCTTGCATCTTGCATTTCCATCTCATCTTGCATATCATCCATATTTGTTCTTAGAAGTGAGGTTATTTATCTCCCCTTTCTTCCTAGGCCTTTCCTTCCTCGTCCCGCCGGGCACACTCTGTCCCAGGGCGTAATCCCTCTTTCTCCTTGTCCCACTGGGCACATCTTCCATGATTTTGTCCCACCGGGGCATGTCTCCTCTTTCTTCCAGTCCACCCAGGTGTCATACCCTCTTCTTCTGATTCTAGCCTCGGCATCTTGTTTTCTTGTCTTTGACGCCATGCCACTTGCGGCATCACATCAAAGAGGGGCAAAATGTAGACACCGAAAAATCCTTCAGAAAATAAATTATTTTTGTTTTCTGAAAATCCTTGATGACATCATCATTTATTAATTAATTATTTATTTAATTAATTAATTTATTTTTATGCCATTAAATCCCTCTCTTAATTAAAAATCTTTAATTAAGGAATCTAGCCTAAAAATTTCATTTGGACATTATCCCTAATTTATTAATTATTTAATTAATAAATTGACCAAAAACCTCAAAAATAAATTAATTTATTTTTAATTTATTTTTTATCCCAAACTTGGCCAATTTCCTCTAGACCACTAACCTCTTCCAAAATCTTCTAATCCCTTCTTAATTTCGATTAAAAGGCTAATCCCATCTTTTCTAACCCTAATCCCAAGGTTAAATATTTAATTAAGGTTAAATATTTAATTTGCATATTTATTGAAAATATTTTAATAAATATTCCTAAAACTTAAGCTTTTGGAATGAATAACTTTTTATTCCATGAAACTAAGGAGAAATCTAGACTCTTCTAGAATCTTCTCAAATCCACCCTCTTCACCCATCCTAATCCTTTTTCTAATCCTAATCCTACCCTTAAACTTTTGTGCAATCCTAACCAAGCTTAAGACTTTCCTAAACCAAAGCAAAGTCTTTCCTTCCAAATATCTCAACCACAAAGCATTTATTGCTTCCTCAAAGTCTTCAAAGCCTCTTAAAGCCCATTCATTGCTCTTACAAGCATTTATTTGGAGAGTTATGAGCTTGGAGCCCCCTTTGTTGACTCCTTTTTGCCCTTCCTTTCATCCACTCACCTTGTGACATGTGTCACCTCCTGATTGGTTGAGAACTAGCACAATCCATGTGCTTCCCTTTGAGTGAATCTTGGCCTCTCTTAAGGATTTCAATCCTGGCCATTCATTCCTCCTACCCCAAGCCTTTAGAAATCCTATAAATACCCTCACCTCCTAAGGCAAATCATCTCTCAACTTTCAAACTCAATAGCAAAGTTATAATGCCATTTTCATTTTAGCATAAGCATAAGCTCATCTTTTTTAGATCATTTTCAAGCTTAAATCACATCTAAATTAGCTTAAATGGATTAACATAGATTCATTTCTTGTTTAATCAATCTTAGTTCTTTCATTTAGCTTTGCATATTTGTGTGTTCTTGAGGCCTTTGAGGCAAAATAGGTTCCTCATACCTATTTTGTGTCATTTTGGGTCTTCATCAACCTCAAATCATCCTATTTTGCATGCTCCAAGTGCTTGAGTTTGCACACCCACATCCCTCTATATCTAAGCATATCAAACGGTGCATGGGCGCATCCGTTTTAAGCTTAAACTGAGGTGGCTTTGATTTTAGTGTGCTAACCATTAAATTTGATTTGATTATATGCTATGACATTTGTTTGTCTTTGGCCTTCAAAACAGGTTTAGGTGCACTCTCAAATCCTAGTCTACATTCTGGCACGCCCGGTGGGACTCAAACCACAATCATTTTGATGAAATTACACTTTATATGCTTTTTTTTTGGCAAGAAATAAAGAAATGTCGCCTTCATGAAAAGAAATGACGCCTACAGCAATTAAATGTCACCTTCAAACAAAGAAATGTCGCCTTCATGAAAAGAAATGACGCCTACAGCAATTAAATGTCACCTTCAAACAAAGAAATATCGCCTTCAACAAAAGAAATGTCGCCTACAAACAATCCAGTCACGCCTTCATGAAATTAAATCACGCCTTTGAGGAAAGAAATGACGCCTGTGAACTCTGTTTTCACGCTTGCATAACTGAGAATTTCCTGTTGTCGGCAACTTCTGTTACGTTCCAGAATTCTCTTCTGTCGCCTTCTTGTAATTAAATCACGCCTGTAACAAAAGAAATCACGCCTCTGGTTTTTTATCTGTCGCTTTTTGAGGTACAGAATGTCGCCTGTAGGAATTAAATGTCGCCTCTGCACTTTTCAGCGTCGCCTATAAGCTGGACAGTGTCGCCTTTTGTCTTTTGCTTGGGACTGGTTTTTCATTTCTTTTACAGCAAAGGTCAAACTCAATCTTGAATGAAACTTAAGGAAATGAACTTAGGTCCTAGAGTGTCATTGTCAATTTGAAAAGCAAACCAAATCTTGAATGCACAAAAGGAAAGAACTTGCAAACGTTCGAAGCATTTACATTTTTTAGGAAAAGAACAAATCAAAATCTAATCACGAGTGTCTTCATTTCAAACATCACTTAATCAAATTGGGAAAATGAACAAAGTCTGCTTGATGTGCATGTAGGAGTTTTCTAATTCTTGCATAATCCTTGTTAGAGTAAGCAACGTGGAACATTTGAACTTGGACAAGTTCACTTGTTCTACTTTTAGCGAGGCCTGTCCAAGGAGAAGCGCTTCCTCCTCGGAGAACGACCTCAAACCGGTATCCCCCCCGGCCGGTATACAAATAAGTGAATACCAAAAGAATCACTTACATCTCCTAATCGCCGGGCGTTCGTGCCAAACACGTGACTGGGGATGGTAAACATTCCTCTCCCCCAGCATAATTGGCAAGGCTCTTAAGTGAGTCACGGATGATCAGCAAAACCGGGTATGGAGACTCCACGGAATCATTAGCAACCTGATAAACTAGAGGCTACCCTATCTACATCCGAAAGTATCAAAATCCTTGTGCAAGGACCGATTCCAAGGGGTTTACCGGGTCGCCTCAAGATTACTCACCATTTGTATTCCCTTCTGGGGGATACCAAGCTGTGGGCAAGCGATTTTGATACTCACCTTCCTTAGGTAGATCTGTTTGAAGTGCTTGACAGTCAAAGACCCGTGAAAACATTTGTCAAACATACACTTTTTCGAAAGCATTTATCAGAGTCTTTTATCTTGTTTGTATCTCACAAAGTTGCTTTGTCCTTTGTGAAGATTGCTTTTATCAAATCCTTTGCCAATGGAAAAACATCAAGCAGATCTATAACTTGGTTCGAAGGACAATCAGAGCAACCATCCCAAAACTTGGTCATCTCCCATCCCTTTGTCTGTCTTCTTCTAGAAAACCGTCTGCTTCCGTCAGTCATCCCAATCTGAGTCTTAGTCTTCCAAACCATCTTTGTCCTTCCTCCTTATCCAACTCATTCGCAAAGTCAGCATGTCTCAAATCTATAATGAGTTTGGTTATGATATCTCTCCTCTCCGTCCAATCGATCCTAATGATGATGAAGGTCTTGTAGACCATGATGCCTATTTCAGCCAGTTTGCTCCAAGCAACCCCCAGCGTTCCATCATTCCTCCAATCCAGCCAACCATGCCTTCGCGCTTATCTCCTAGCACTCCCTTTCATGTCCTTGGCAAGGCTAGCACTCCCTTTCATGTCCTTGGCAAGGCTAGCACTCCTTTTCATGTCCTTGGCAAAGCAACCCCAGTATCTTATCCATCCCCAACTTATCCTTGTCTTCAACCTACACCTCTTCCATATGCTCCTTTCAGGCCTCCACTTTCTGCTATGGTCATTTCTCCATCGCCATCATCCCTTAGAAACACTTCACGCTACTTCCCCTATCTAAGGCCTCCATCTACCTATCCTCCAAAACATTCTGAAATCCAAGATTCTAGTCCTCCCATCCTTTTCACCAAACCTCTATCCTTTCCCAAACCACCATCTTCTGCTCCAAACCCCAATCCTCCATCCTGTCCCAAACCACCATCCTCTCTTCCAAACCACATTACCAAAAGTCTCTTCCCTCAAGCAGAATGCTCCCCTCAACCCGCTTCATATCCTGTACCTCAAACCATCACCCCCATCTTTTCAGCACCGTCATCCCTTCAAACCGCTGCAGCTACATCATCCCCTCAAGCAAAACCCAAAGCTCCCTTTTCAAAGTCATCTTTTTCATGGGTGTTCCCTTCTTTCTCTCCTCTTTCGCAAACATCTACCCAAGCACAAACCCCACTTTCATGTGAAGACCATCCAAGCTCCCCATCTCCTCCACCTTTCAAACCTTCTTCACCACAAAAGTCTCCAAGGAAACCAAAAACAGAACCCAAGGAAGAGCCAATAGCAAAACCCACGCCTGAAATTGAAAAGCCAAGAAATCCTTCATATGAAGCCATCATTGATGAGGCCCATCCCGCACTCCCATCTATTATCTATCTTCCATACATCCCAACCGTTGATCCTCTTCCATCTCCTAGCATCATTGAGTCCCTTCCATCTAGAATCTCCATTCAATCCCCACCAACATCACCTCCTCCTAGCATTATCCAAAGCACATTCAGTGAGCCCCATGAGTTCACCCTTCTTCCTACCATTGCAGCTACAAAATCTCCCATCCTTTTATCCATACCATCTGAAGAGTTCTTCCTTCTTCCAGACACCCCAGCAGTAGAGTTCCCAATCCTTCTATCCACTCCCTTTGAAGAGTCCATCCATATATCCCCTAATCCTCTATCTGAACAAATCCCATCGTGTCAAGATCTGGACCAAAAGCATGTTGAAATATCTATAGAAAAACATCAAGATCCAACCCCTTTACTTCCCCCATCGCATGTTCTATTGCCTCCATCACCTTCAATCCAAAATCCTACAATCCCAATTCCTCCAATCCAAGATCCTATCATCCCAGTTTCTCCAACTGAAGCTCCAATACCATCCCCCAATCCTAGTCAAAATCCCAACATCCTATCCTCTACTCTTGAGGATCCTCCTAACCAAACTATCCAGCTGCTGTCACTCTATCCTCTTGGGTCACTAACATTTGTCAAAGGTAAACCACTTGAAAAAGAAGACATCAGCTTCTTATCTTCCATCAAGGAACCAGAAAATGGTTGTTTGTCATTCACCCCAAGTCAGAAATATCCTTGTCTAGATAAAATGCTGAAAAGATGGAACTATCAAGGCAAAGGCCTTGGCACTCACGAACAGGGAAATATACAGCCCATTCAAGGCGAGAGACATCCAAAAGGCTATGGAATTGGTTGCACACCAGAAGAGGACACTCCCTCCACATCAGCGAAAGGTACTTCATCCAGAAATGTTGGTACAGCTAAGGAAAAGTTCAAACATCCATTCAAAACCAACAAAACATCTTCCAAGAACCACAATGCAATTCCACCCCCTCCATCGTTACAACCGAGGACAACCTATCATATTCCTCCTTCATCCTCCCCATCCATTTTGGGTCCCTATGTCCCAAAGTCTTTCAGCGCATCTCCGTTACCCAGCAAATCCATTTTGGGACCTTATATCCCAAAATATCATCCTCCATCTTATCCTACTCAGCCTTTCATCCAACATCCAAGCATCCCTAGTCAAGATCAACAACGGCACATGTCCACATATCCTATCTACCAATCTCCTTCCATCTCTCCATCCAAATTTCCTCCATCCCAGACAACTCCTCATATTCCTCCCAATGCTCCTCGCAACTTGGATGCCATATCGCGCATGAATAAAGGGAAAAATTCACAAAAATCCCAGGATTGTTATGTCCAGTCTAATCGACATGCACAATCAAAGCAAAATCTGATCAAGCAAGCCAAAGCAACCCACTGGCCGCAAAGGCCAGGCAAAGAAATAGCAATACCTTACGCATCCCAAAGGCCGCAAAGGCCCAATGACGATTACCATGTCCAGTCTAATCGACATGGTCAATCAATGCAAGCTCCAATCAGGCAATCAAATGCGCCGCAAAGGCCCAGCAAAGAGCCAATCAGGCATGCTAAAGCACCCCAATGGCTCCGAAAACCTAGCAAAGTCCAAGCAAAATCTATCACATGGCCACAAAGGCCTAGCAAAGAAAAAGCACAATCTGATGCCCACCAATGGCCGCAAAGGCACACTAAAGCTAAAACAAAAATGATGTGGATCCCAAAGCAAAAAGATGTAATCCATCTAACAAAAACATCCACAATGGCATCCAACGTTGCCCATCTCCCAGCTCCTCAATCTTCCCCTCCATCTCCTCCATCCTCTAGCATAAATCCTCCATCACCTCTATCTCTATCTTCCACATCCAATCATCCATCTTCCTCGCAACATGTGCCAATGTTGATCCTGACAACATCCCCCTATCTTGATCACTTTCCATCCTTCCATCCAAACACTTTCTACCACCATCTTTCCCATCTCCCCCATCCGATTCATGACTTTGCATGATTCCCCCGTCCTGCTACAGTTGTACCAACATCCAGGCACACAATCAGAAGAAATCAGTGAGGAAATTCAGCAAAGATTAGTCAGCACATCTAAAACAGCAAAGGGAAATCAATGACAAATCAGAGAAATCAGCAAAGTCAACAAGCAATCAGGCTTTAGCATCAACATATGCCTATCAGCTTAAAACAGAAGCATATTTTGGGAAAGAGGCAAGCTTTAGTCGCAAAAAGTTAAAAAAGCAAAGGCAAAATCATGAGTCTTTATGTGAAAACCCTTCTGGGGCACATTCTAACTCCAAAACAGTAAAAATAAAGGGCGTATCTTCTAGTGAAAACTTGGCAATTCAAGCGCTAGAAGATGATTGTTTAAGTGCATGTGTGTTGGTCATAGAGTCAAACTCTAATTATTGCATCTACAAATGAGAAATATTGCATCATACTAGACCATAGGGTAAGACTTTTGATAAGTTTTAAGAAACACTCAACGCAAGGATAGTGTTAAAAAATACTATTTGGGGTGGTGTTGAAAAACACCTGTTGTGAAATGCCCCAAGAGACAAACGCACCTAAAAGACTTATGCTAACAGTTATGCCCCCTAGACAAAGATAAAGACCAATTCTAGACTAAGCCAAATAAGGTCAAGACATGATGGAAAAATGGCTAAGTGTCGAGGACACGTGTGAAGAAATAGGGGTGTAAAGGCCTCAAGTAGCGCCTATTTCCAGGTTTTCACCACTTGGATTTTATTGCAATTTTTTCTTCTTCTTCTTCTTTTTTTCTTTTTTTTTTTTGAATTTTTTAATTTTTTTGATGAGACATCGAAGCGCCTATTGCTAGGTTTTCACTAGGATGCTCTTTTTTTAGGACTTTTTATGCTTTTTAGAATTTTTTCAACATCATATATCAATTTTTTTGATATTTTTTTCAGGATCAATAAAATATGTACAAAGGATGCCCCCAGACTGAAATGGGCATCAAGGATAGAACTTCTTTAGGTGCAAAATGTTGATGGGATCAGGGAGTTGTTCTCCATCTGGAGCTGACAGTAAATAGGCACCTATACCAAAAGCTGCTATAATAACATATGGTCCAAGCCAATTGGGTTCAAACTTGCCCTTTTGTTCTCTGTTCTACTGATTCTTAGGATTCTCTCACAAAACAAGATCACCTATCTGAAATTCTCTAGGGCGGACCTTCTTGTTGAATGCTTTGGACATACGCTTCTGATATACCCTCATATGATCAAATGAAGTCTTATGCTTTTCATTGAGAAGTTCTAATTCCTGTAACCTCATGGCGCGGTAATCTTCATCTGTAATCAAACCTTTGAGGGAGACTCTAAGTGAAGGGATCTCTACTTCTAAAGGCAATACCGCTTCAGTGCCATAGGTAAGAGCAAAAGGGGTAGCTCCTGTAGGTGTACAAATGCTAGTTCTATAAGCCCATAATGCTGGATTGATCTGTAAATGCCAGTCTCGACCATTCTTATGCACTGTCTTATGAAGAATCTTAAGAATGGTTTTATTTGAGGCTTCTGCTTGTCCATTTCCTTGTGGAAAATAGATGGAGGACCAATGTTGTTTGATTTTGAATTTCTTGCATAAATGTTTTAGGTCTTTATTCTTGAACTGTCCTCCATTATCAGTGATAATCTCATAAGGTACTCCAAATCGGCAAATAATATGATTCAAGATGAACAAGGAGATAGTCTTCCCTAAGGCAACAGAAAGTGGCACAGCTTCCACCCATTTTGTGAAGTAGTTAGTAGCAGTAATAATGAACTTATGTCCACCTGATGAGTTGGGATGAATCTGCCCAACTAGATCAAAGGCCCAGCGCTAAAATGGCCAATGAGAAATAGAAGGAATCAGTTCCCTACCTGGAGCATGGATCAGGTTTCTATGTTTCTGACATTTTTTGCAAGACTTAGCAAAGGCTACTGCATCTATCTGCATCATGGGCCAATAATACCCCGCCCTAAGCAACCTTCAGGCCATGGCCAGACCGTTGGAATGTCCACCACAAATGCCCTCATGGATGTCAGCTAACGCTTGATTGGATTCCTCCTTTTCCAAGCACCTAAGAAGTGTCCCATCTAAACCCCTCCTATATAAATCACCAGAGATAAGGGTGTGGCGAGAGGCATTGCGGACAAGGTTTTGACGTTCAGAATGGTTGAATGTGTCAGGGATGATACCATCATGAAGATATGAATAAATGGCACCATATCAGGAAGACTCATGTGTGATAAGGGTGCAAATGACATGGCTTTCAGATGAGTCAAATATGGGGTGGTGCAGCTCTTCCACCAGGAATTCAAATCTTGATTCATGTTTTTCCAACTGAAGGAGTGAAGCTAACGTGGCCATAGCATCCATAGCTTTGTTTTCTGTCCTAGGGATCTGTTGAAATGTCACAAATGTGAAGTAACGTCTCAATGATTCAACCATCCTTTTGTAAGGGATCAATTTATCATCCTTGGTTTGATACTCCTCATTGACTTGGTTGATAATTAATTGGGAATCCCCAAAGACATGTAACTCTGTTATGTTCCATTCTATAGCCATTTTCAATCCATTGGTTAAAGCTTCATACTCTGCAATATTATTTGTACATGGGAATAAAAGTTTGTAAGACTTTGGAATATTGTACCCATGTGGAGAAACAAATAATACTCCAGCACCTGATCCATTTTGCATGTGAGAACCATCAAAGAACATTTTCCAAGTGCGAGTAGTCATATACAGTATGTGTTTATCTGGGAACTCTACCTGAATAGGCATACTATCCTGAACTGGAAAATTAGCTAACTAGTCAGCAATGGCCTGCCCCTTGATGGCCTTTCTCTCAATGTACTCTATGTCAAATTCAATCAAAACCATCATCCACTTAGCAAGTTGACCCATGAGAGCAGCCTTACTAAGCAAGTACTTAAGAGGATCAATTTTTGCAACCAAATGTATAGTATGAGAAAGCATATACAGTCGCAACTTTTGGGAAGCAAACACTACTGCAACACAGGATTTTTCAATGTTATTATAATTGACCTCATATGATACTAGAGTATGAATAATGTAGTAAATGGCCCTTTCCTTCCCATTTTCATCTAACTGAGCCAAAAATGCCCCCAAGGAAGTATCTGTAGCTAAAATATATAGAATCAAAGACTTCCCTGAAATAGGAGGCATCAAAACTGGAGGATTAGCCAAGTACTATTTAATTTGATCAAGGCTCTTTTGACAGTCTTCATTCCAAACACACGTGGCTCCCTTATGCAATGTCTTATTGAATGGTTGTTCTCTATCTACAAGCTATGAAATAAACCTCCTTATGGATTGGAGTCGTCCCTGAAGACTTCTCATCTGACTAATGTTTCTTGGAGGTGGCATATCTAAAATTGCTTGGACCTTTTCAGGATCAACCTCTATACCTTTTGCTGATATTATGAATCCTAAAAGCTTGCCTGAGGTGACACCAAATGCACACTTCTTTGGATTCAATTTGAGTTGAAACTGTTCCATGTGATCTAGAATTACTTCCAAATCGGTAAGGTGTGTATCCCTTTTTCTTGATTTTGCTAGGGTATCATCCACATAATCTTCCATGTTTTTATGCATCATATCATGAAAAATAGTGGTCATAGCTCTTTGGTATGTAGCCCCTACATTCTTTAATCTAAATGGCATGACATTCCAACAATAGGTTCCCCATGCACTTGTGAATGTTGTTTTCTCTTGGTCTTCGGGAGCTATTTTAATTTGATTATATCCTGAGAAGCCATCCATTAGAGAGTATATTTCATAACCCGTGATCATGTCCACTATCATGTCAATATTTGGAAGTGGAAAATCATCCTTTGGGCATGCTTTGTTTAAATCTCTAAAATTTGTGCATACATGAATGGACCCATCATGTTTGGAAACTGGTACTATGTTTGAGATCCATTCTGCATAATCGATGGCTCATATAAATCTAGCTCTCAAAAGTTTTTCTAATTCCGCTTTGACGAGGAGAGCTATATGTGGATGCATTTTTCTGAGTCTTTGTTTCACTGGTTTGACTCCTGGAGCTACGGATAAGTGATGCATTATAAGATTTGTGTCAAGCCCTAGCATGTCTGAATATGTCCATGCAAAATTGATTTTCTTTTTTTCTAAGAATTGTACATATGCCTTGGTTTCTTCTTCTGATAAAGACTGAGCAAGATGAACTATTTGAGGAGCTTCTTCTATGTTCAAATTAACTGATTTTGTTGGCTCAATCAATACTGATGATCTATCCTGAAAATAACTCGGCAAGTTATTAAGTACCCCATCCTTAGGTGCCTCAAAGAGGTTTTCACCCTCAGATACATCATTTCTTTTTACTATTTTTGGTTCTGATACCGCCACAAAGTGGTTTTTGCCATCAGACCTATTTTTCTTTTTCTCTTTTTCTTTTATTTTTAGACTAAGGTACTTAATATCAGGCTCCATCATACTCATTGTTGGTTCACTGGTGGAAGAAGCCACGGGTTCAAGAGCATTCAGATAGCAGGCAATTTCATAATCATTCTAAAAAGTGAGGAATCTAGGCTCTTGATGGTGCTGAGACCAGTTAATTAGGTCATAGTGAACAAGGGGTAGGTCAATGGTTCAATGTGATTTATGTAAAAGGTGTTATTTCTGGTGACCATACAATTGGGATTCATCAAGTCTTCCCCTAAGATACCTGAATTGGGATTTATCCTAGCAAGCGAAGCGTCGTCTACTAAGGCAATTCGAGTCCAATCCTCTAGTCCTACACTAGGCTCATCGGTCACGTTGGGTTGAGTACTATAAGTATGGACAACATCCATGTCCAAATCAATTGTTTCCTTTGAAAGTGAATCCCATTCAAACTCATGCGAGTCTGTTTCTGAATCATCATTTGGGCCTCGTGATGTAGAGGCCTCAAGGTTGGGAAAGGTTTCCCCTTCTCTAACACTAGCATTGTTACTACCTGTCGCAGCTAGGATAGCAACACTTTCCATTCTCAGTCTAACATCCATATAGTCACTATCTGTCGCAGCTAGGATAGGACTATCAATTGCTAAATCTATGGAATCTCCCCAAAGGAGATTCATTGAAGGGACCCAATCATCTGTCATGTCTTGTTGATTAGAGAGGTCTGGTGTGTATTCAGAATCTGACTCACTGTCTGTCATGACTAGGACAGTGGTATATTTTGGTTTATTGCTTTCAAAGCCTAAACCCTTTGTTGATTTATCTTGTTGTGCAAAAAGTGCATGATTCAAAGGTTCGGCCCTGGCATCCAATCTGTGACTAAGGGGACCATGTCCTGGATACCCCATGTTTTTGACTAATGTGTAACCCCTCCCATAGGCTTTAGGGGAAGGTGCAAAATTCTCATTATGTTGATACTTTCCCTCATGATAGATCCAATCTCTTACGGCAACTTCCTCTTTCTCTTCTTGAATAGGAACCAAAGACTCAACAAATTTCCCAAATAATGTCATTGCCGATGATGAAGTTTTCATATCTGGTGATGGTTTCCCATAAGACCTAGGAGAGGTTGGCATTTTTGTAAAAGAATCGATCTTATAATCTCCCATCCCAAGATCTATGGTTTTAAACTTCTCCTTGCATTGTTTAAGTGGAATACTAGAACTGTCAGCTTCCCTATTCAAAGGTACATGGGATCCAGTAGAAATGTTATTAACTGCCAAAGCACTATCTCCAGGTATGCAAATTTCTACACCATTATGAGGAAACTTAACACACTGGTGATATGTTGATGGGACCGCTTGCATCTCATGAATTCAAGGCCTACCTAGCAAAATGTTGTAGGCTAAAGGTCCAACATCGACAATTTGGAATAAGATATCCTTTTCTACTGGACCAACGTGAATAGGCAAAATAGCCAATCCCTTAGAACTTCTTTGTGCTTCATCATATGCCTTGATTGTGATTTTTTTCCTTGTATCAATGACATTCTCTGAATAACCCAAGGCCAACAGCAAACTCATAGTACAAATATTTAGCCCTGCACCCCCATCTATCAATACGCGCCTGACACGGGTTTTGTGGATCATGACTTCTATGTGTAGGGCCAAGTTATGTGGGTGACTGATGGATTTGTCATCTTCTTTTGAGAAAGTGAGGTAATGAGGGCTAGCCAAATGGTGGACCATATTCTGGAATTGGTCAATATCTAAGTCATTAGGGACATTAGCTGCATCCTCAAGGACACGCTTATGCTTAGGGGACAATTCCAATAGGTCAAAAATTGAGATCTGTGCTGGTGTACGTTGTAATTGGTCAATAAGGTTATAGTTTGAATTAGGACCAATAGCAGATTTAGGAAGAACTCCTTTTGACACTGGCTGCTTAGACTTACTAGAGCTAGGACCTCTAATAACAATGGGAGCTTGAGGCTGACTCCTAGTGATAGCATTAAGGGTTTGGGACATCCTTTGTGAGTGGGGGCCTCTTAGTACCACAATGGGTCCTTCACCAGGCATGGGAGGTGACTCCACATCATATCCATAAGGGTCCTTCCCTTTCACCATGTTGATATTATCGTCAGCAATTTCAAGCATGTTAATGACATTTTCAGCATTGGTGTAAGTGTAGTTAATAGCAGTCTTGCCATTCTTGTTATTGGAATTCTCTCCTTTCTCATACTTGGGAAAGGGTTCTTTAAAAGCTTTGTGATCCACATTAGTGGTTAACCCATCAACTTGTAATCATCCACTTTCAATGAGGTCTTGGACAAGATGTTTAAGTCTAAAAAAATTCTCGATATCATGCCCAATTCCATTATGAAAGACACAAAAAGCCTTCTCATCCCACCAATGAGGTTTAGGATCTGGTATGTGGTGCTTGGCAGGATCCTGAGGTTGTGCCAAATTGTGGGCAATTAACGTCTTGAAAATGTCTGCATATGAGTCCCCAAATTTGATAAACTGCCTTTTTTCCTTCTTAGGTCTCCCTTGGTACTTGGGTTTATTTTCTTGTGGTCCTGAAGACGTTTGAAGTTTCATGGCTTGAACCGCATTGGAAAGATTGAGAACTCCTTCATTCTTAGGTTGGGATGAGTCAACAACTCTGTCATTGACCACCTGTTTATTCTTGTTCCAATAAGAGTTTTTTTTGTCCTTATGACCATTATTGTGGTTGTTTTGGCCATTGATGTTATTAGTTGATTTAGCCAAAATTCCTTGTTCTTTTAGGACATCCTCTATGCGACATGCAACTTCTACCATGGTATCAAAAGAATTAAATGGGATCTTCCTTACTTCATACCTTAATTTTGGTACCAAGTTGCTCACAATAATGTCTATTATTTCTTCCTCAGGAATTGTCCTTGAATATTTTGAGCATAAACGTCTCCATCTTTGTAGGAAGGTAACGAAGGATTCCCCTTGATTCTGCTTGAGTTTGCACAAATCAAGCATGGTGACCGACCTTGATAAGTTGTAAGCAAAATGTTGAACAAATCTTTCCACAAGCTCTCTGAATGTCTTAACTAGAGGAGTAAGGTTAGTAAACCACTCCATGGCTTGTCCCTTGAGACTCCTTGGGAATAACCTCATTAAGTAGGAGTCTTCATGGTGAAAAGAAAAGCTCATTATGTAGAACTATCTAACATGGTCGTGAGGGTCACCAACGCCATCATATTTGTCATAGGTTGGAAACTCAACTTTCTTAGGGAACTCAACTAACACCACACTCTTGTCAATCGGGTTGGGACATATAGAGTCCAAATTAAATGTGCTCTTAGGAGCCCTCGTCCTTTCTATATCTTTTTGAAGTTGTTTGATCACCTCATTAGTTGATGGATCTTGTTTCTTTACCTTTCGGTCTACATCAAAATTATATGGGACCTTAGCACCCTTGTTGATGAGACTTTCTAGGAATTGATCCTTATTTTGTTCCACATACCTTTCTACATATGCTTGAAAGGATGGTTCTTGTTGCATAGTCATAAAATCTATATGATCCAATTTGGCATATCTTCCTCCATGTTGTGAGCCATGATGTGCTCATTGGGAGGGTTTCTTTGAATGTCCATGAGGTGATGGTCTCCTATGACGATCATATCTTGAAATCCTTCTTCCCCTAGGACTTGGGGATCGTGAGGGCATCCTTGATCTTCTTCTAGGACTGGGTGAGGGAGTAGATGGGGATGAGTTGGTCCCACTATTGGTACCCCTCCCATTGAATCAGTTATGGATTTTTTGTGCATAGAGCCTATCTTCTTCTTCTTGGGCAGCTCTTTTTCTTATATCCAATAATGCACGTTCCTCTTCTTCCAATTGTCTGAATTTTTCCCTTTTGGCGGCTTGTTCATCTAAATAGGCTTGCTTCTCCCTTTCAATGCTTTTCAACCTTGTACTCACATATCAAGAGGTATCGTTAAGGGGAGAAGGTTGTCTTGAATGCCTTGTGGTGTTGGCTGCATTGACATGGTGATCACTAGACTCATTGTTCTGGTCCTCATGTTGTGATTCTGAGTCTGAGTGAGTTTGTTGGTAATGTTTTGCAGCTTGTTGGTGAGCATCAAAATATCTTGTGTTGTTGGGGGGTGATCTAGGTGGACTAACATGAGAAGAACCACCATATTCTTTGGTATTCCTATGTCATTGGAAAATATCCTCAAAAGTTTGATTCATGGCTTCTCTTTGTTGTCGAGTGAAAGTGTAACTCATATTCATGCTTGATGAGAGTGGTATAAAAGAGGTACTAACTTCACTAGGATTACCCTTTGGTTTAAAACAAACCTCAGATTCACTCTTAGGAGATTGATCAAAAAGGGGTCATTTTCCTTTATGCTGTTGACGAGTCTTAACTGGTGGTAACTGGTTAAACACAATAGGGGGTCATTTTCCTTGATTGACTTGGTACCTTGTTGTAACTAACATGAAAGAAAGAGATTCTTAATGACAAGATGACCTTTCAAAATGTCAACACCAAACTAGGATAATCAAAGTTCTCTATTGTCCAAAATGAAATGAAAAGATAGAAAAAGGGGCTTTACCAACACTGTCAAAGAGGTGCTTTAAATCGAAGGGTGACTACCCTTGCACTTTTGAATCAGGAGGTTGGACTAGGCCAAAATATAATTGAAATAGAGATTTAAATGAAAATGATTTGGACAATAAGAGTAGTGAAAATTTTCCAAGAATGTAGCTAACAATCCTAGAAGCAAACTTTCTCACCAAGAATATCTCGCTAATCTTGACAATTATTTCCAAAGTGACCTTGTAAATCAATTAATGTTGTCCTAGAAAGGAAAAACCAGAGATTTAGAGCCAAGATAGGTCCCTAATGATAGAGCGAGAAGCCTACTCAAAGACCTAATCTGACTAACAATAGCTGAGACTGACCAAACTGAAAGCACAGCAAAAATTAACTAGGTGATATACTCCAGGCTACCAGGGCGATATACCTATAACCGGGCGATACTTCGCCTTACACCGGGTGATAGAACTTATAATAGCCAGGTGATATAGTCCAGGCAGGTCGGGCGATAGTCCAGCAGGGGTGAACTATCGTGCGATATTTCTCCTCAAAGCAGGCGATATTTTTAGCAAGCACAAAGTATCGCATGATATTTCGCTTGACAGGGCACAATACTGTTGCAAAATTGTTAAACTCTTGACCAGAATTGTGTAAAGTTTGCATTTTTGGCTCTGTCTGATCAAGATTTTTGGTCTGAAGGTTGATTTCTCAAATGTAATCACAGTGACAGTAGTAAAATGATAGGTTTGCAAACAGTACGGGATCAAACGTGTCTTCAAGCACTTGAAACAAGGGCAAAAGAAACCTTGCCAAGACAATCAATTGTGATATCAAAATGAAAAAGCACCTTATGAATGCTACCAATTATTTGTATGTTGAGAATGTTCACACTGGTATTACACAATCAAGAACACTTCAAGAAACCTATCCTAAAATGTCAAAGCTCAATACTTACCAACTTAGCCCACAACTTGATGCCCCCTTGCCTCACACCAAGTGGTTGCCCACAAGAGATATTGACTTTGTCGTGGAAGTGTCAAACAACACAACCAAAGGGACACATATGGTGAGTATCTTAAGGTGATCCGGGTTGTTCCACTTGGATCAATCCTTGCACTAAGAAGATAAGTGGCTAAAAAAGGGTAGCTTCTAACTATGGTTCTTAATAAGGATTTCCATTCACAACACCCCTCTTGCTCCTCATAAAGGACTAGGACCTCGCGGCCTCAAGAGTACCTTAAGCATTCTTTCTCAATGTTTTCCCCATGGTCGCAATCCCATTAGCTACTCACACCAAGCAAAGACAAGTGTTATGTCTACCAAGATTTTTGGTGTCCTTGATAGCCTTGAGATTATAGTGAGTTGGAATCACTTGCCACCAAGGAAAATGATGACAAGGTTGTCCCCACTTGAGTCATTCCTCTTGATTTCTCAAGAGCAGGCCCGCTAAAAAGATTTCTAAACTAAACAAAAATGGATAATTTTTGAGGTTCAAGGTTTTTGATTCACCACAAGGGTGAAGAGAATACTCCCCTATCTCAAAAACTTCTCCCAAACACACCAAGAAAATATTCAATTACCCCTTTGCTTCCAAAACCTCAAGATGGGTCAAGATTTTCTGATTCACCTAAAGGTGAAGAGCATACTTCTCCTACCACCTCAAGATTCCTTTCACAAAGTATTAAGTGCCTATGAAATGAAACAACTAGTATATGCCACACTCAATAAAATGTAATCTAAACAGGCACTTGATTTGTTTTTATGCTTAGGGCAGCCCTGCAAAAACCATTAGTAGCCCTTCTTTGACATGCAATTTTAGCAAAATATTCAAGCAAGAAGCACCTACAACCACAACTTGTTAGACCAACAAGGTTAGCTAAACCAAAATCTAAATGAAATAACACAAGAACTAATTTATCTAGGCTAATAGATGCAGATTAGATCTATCTAAATGTAGTAAAGTAAACTAGCAAGTTAAATATGATCAAATTCAGATAATAAAACTCAAAATGCAAGTCTCTGTCAGATCAGGTGATATACCTCAGACTTCACCAGTATCGCGCGATACAGTTTCCTGTACTCGGGTGATATACCTCAGTCCAGATGATATACTGCACTAAGGGTGGGTGATACTTTGCATGATGCCAGGCGATATACCTCAATACTATCGTGCCATTCTTCGCTAACGTGAAGTGTTGCACCCGTATAGTAAGGTATATCACGCGATATACCTGAGAAGTATCGCGCGATACTCTGAGATAGAAAACTGGAACCTGCAAAATTTTTGAAAAATAATCCAAAAAATGATGAAAATGTAAGAAATTAAAGGACAAAGCTATCTACTCTACCCTACGGTGGGCGCCAAAAATGTATGGTAGAAAAACGACCACACTTCTATGAACTATTACATGCAAGGTTGCTCAAGAATGAGGCCTCACAAAGCGGCTCATAGCTCTCTATGCATGGAGTTGCAAGGGACTATGATGTATTTGCTCTCAGCTAGAGCTACAAGCTTGTGACCTTGCTAGTCAACCACACAATGAGAGATTCAAGTGAAGATAAGGGAAACAATGCCAATATCTCCAAGAATCAAATGGATACAATGCAATGCAAGCTAAGAATGAGAATGCAAATGTGCAAGCTATGCTATGAAAAGGAAAGAACAAGTATTACAATCCTTCCTATTAGGCTATGTGAGATTAATCTATTGCATAAAAGGAAATCTACACTAAGAATGCCATTATCATGCAACTATAAAAGCAAATATGCAACTAAATGATGAAAGCAACAAGTCTTCAATATCTTCAAAAGCTCCAGATGTACCTAGAAAACCTGCAGCATAACATTAGCATAAAAGAGATGGATGCAAATGAAGGAAAGAGCTCTCCTTTTATAAGAAATGCAAAGGAATGGACCATGGAGATTAAGAGGCAAAAGATTTAATCAACGGTAGAGCTTGAAAGAGGAGCAATCCATGTGCACAAGTATCCTCCAATAGGAAAATAGGAGTTGACTTTTGTGTCCATATGAGACAAAAAGTGTTTTTTCCCTTTTTATAAAATAACAATAATGCTTTATTTGTGCAACTTAGGATAAGAGGAAAATGTGGGGGCTTTTTATTTAATCAAAAGGGGAAGAAATTCTTTTTAATTAAATAAAGAATTAGGATAAATGGTTAGCCCATAGGATAAAAATTCAATATATGATCGAAATTAAAACTTGATCAAGAATTTGATAATGTTGAAAATATTGGTTATTGATAAAAATGATTCAGGATTGATAAATCAAATAAATGGGGCCCAAAGTCTAGGTGACTATTTTAGGGTGCATACAGTCTCTTGTTGGGTTATCAGATCTCACTAGCAGCTCCTGATTGATTAAATTCTTGGACTGTGTCAAAACCCCAGTGCGCCTGGATTAGATTTTACCCTCTTGAGATCACAAAAGTTGTAGTCATACCATTACTACAAACCTTAGTGAGGCCAATTTTTCATTTTCTAGGACTATGTGCATTATTGAAAAACTTTTGAGAACATACGCAAGTAGAATTCCTAGGGATTAGCACATTAAGTCACTTGATTGTTCATGTGCAGGGTTTCTTTGTCCCTTGTTCATTATTTTCAGATGTGCTTGAAATCACTTGCCTATTGTTCTGCGTGTTTTTTTATCTACTTGGTTATTAAAAATGAACTATCCTAAAACAAACTTCAAATCTAGATAGAAAACCTTGCAAACACACTGATTTTGAAAACTAAAAAATTGCAAAATCTGACACAAAATTCCTTTCTAGAGTCAAAAGTTGTCCCACAAGATTAGAAAGTCATACGATTTTTTACCCTTTGTCGTATCAGAACCCCCGAATTGTCGTATGAGAGCTTGTATATTTTCATACGAGTTTTGTCAGAAAACACAAGCAAAAATCAAAAACCTTCTATCAACTATCGTACGAGCATTACAATTATTGTACGAGTCTTGTGAATTGTCATGCCAGAGCTTACCCAGAGTCATACGAGCCTATAGAAAGTCATATGAGAATTTTGAAAAATTGCTAGAAACTTGCCAAAGTTGCCAGAAATCCAGTTTTTATAGCCTACTTCCAGATTCTATTAAAAAAATTATTGTGTTAGGAACATAGCAGAAATTAGAAAGAATCCAATCATTTTTTCTAAAGTGGTCTCTTCAGTCTAATCTAGCCTTTTGATCTATCTATTTGAGTCTTTTCCATCTTGTGTCAAAATTATCTTCAATTCAATCTTCATCAAAATGGCTAAGTGTTGTGAGCTCATATCTGCCATCTTTTGGGTGTCTACCCATACTGCTAGGACACAGTATCCTTCATTTACGTCCAATCTAATCTTCAATCAATCCAATCTTGACAAGGTTGTGTCATTTTATCTTCTTGAATCAAGTCATCCTTTAGTTGTCTTCATCTTGCTCTCTTGCTTCACCTAAGGTTAATGGTGGAAACTAGAGCTTCATCACGAAAACAAAGAAAACTGTAAGAATTTTGATATCACTCTAATACCATGTAATAATTTGCCTAAGGGAAAGAATAAAATCCAAGATCTAGAAGCTCAAGAGATAGCATAAGAGAGATACGAAAAATAATCAAATAATTGATTATAGTTAATTAAATTGATTACAAATTAGGAGTGCCTAAATATATAGGCAATGCAATAAGACTACATGATAAGAAGATGATAAGATATCACCCGCACAAAGTGTAATCACATGTCCACCAAAGGTAGATCATCCTCCATTGTACATGAAAGTATGTGCAACATGTGCAACAATGAGAGGGTGATAATGTGATAAGAGCACTAAAGGTGGATCTCACACACAAAGAGGTATATGATGACAACTATCACACCTAAAGTGGAATTTCTCCTAACCATGTGCTAAAATGAAATATAAACTCCTAAGTGTCACAATGACAACTAATATGCAAATGCATTATCCTAAGTAAACTTAAGTAAAGTGTAATTAGTAATATTTAATTACACCAACACCCCCCCTTAAGTGCAACTTAGGGGAATGCACTTAAGCTCACAATGCAAGATGGGTCCTAGCTACTAGGCCATGTTAGGTACCCATGTACAATATGCAAGAGTAATAGATAATGCAATCTCTCAGAAAGTGGAGAAAGAGGGAAAACCTCATGGGAAAAACCCTCCCCTAAAAGAGAGAAGAAAACAAGATGCATGCATGGATGGAGTAATCAAGAACCCCCAATTATGAAATAAATCATGCATATACAATTAAAAATCTCCCCAAAGGAAGGAAACAAGGACACATGATATCCCCCCCATAATGAGTAATCTCCTCCAAGGATGGTAAGTGCTTGAAGATAAAACATAGCCCAATGCCTACAAACAACATTTCTCCTCTTAGGAAGAAGATACACCAAGTATAGATGTAATAAGGCTTCCCATTGTGGATAGGAAGTAGGAAGGAGAATCCAAATGAAGTATGATGTCTCTGAAGTATGCCCAAGTATCACCATGTCCTTGGTTGATGAAGATGCCATGAACCAATCAGGAGAAATCCCAGTAGAAGAAGGTGACAAACAAGGAACCAATGATAACTGATCCACATAAGAATTTGGATCAAACTCCAAAGACAAAGATGCCTCCTCAAATGAAGTAGGAAGAGAAGAAAGAAGGCCCCCCCTTAATGTAGAATGTACACCCATGATAGATGTAGCTAGATCAATGTAGAAACTGCACCAAGAAAACTGAATGATGTTCCTCCCCTTAGGAAGAAACAAGTCCATAGGTGTATCAATGAATCCTCCCCAATATCTAGGAAGAATACTCAAAATTTATGATGTCTCGGGAAATTGAATACGAATCTCCAACACATGAGTATGGTCAACCTAAACTGTGCAATGTGACATCTCAAGTAAAGTTTGAGACTCGTGAAAACCAATCTCCAAAGACTCAAATGTCTTCTGTGAAGTTAAAGAGACCTCCTCCAAATTTTGTATCAAAGGATCCACAATCATGTCAATCTCAAAAGAAGGATCAAGTGGAGAATGAAGTTGAGGGTCAACATGCTCCCTCACAACACCTAAAGAAGGATCATCCTCAAAAAAGAGAAGATGAATGTCATCAATGAAGTCTCCCAAATTTGAAATGTAGGACTCCACAAACAAACCTGCAATGTCTGTCAAGTAGTCATCCCATGGAACAAAGTCTGGAAGACAAGGAATATCTTGCTGCACTAAATCACAAGATTCAATGGCTATAGGAAGAGATGCATCATCAAGAGATGTGATCTTAGAAGGAGGAGAAGGAGCTGCAACTGGAGGTTCTAGACATTTTGGAAGTGGAGGAATATGTGGATCTCCATACAATTCCCAAAGAATAGTCCAAAGACCAGGAATATTTTCTATCTCATCATCATAGTCATCAAGGGAATCCATAACATACATATCCATATTCAAATAGATAACCTTAATAACTTCTGAGTAAGAGTCATAATTGAAAGAAATATTTTTAGGTCTATCCTCATACAAATAGGGCAATAGGTTATGCTCACTAAGATGAGCAAGACCCAATTCACTCCATTGCTTATAGTTCCATCTTGTCAACTTAATGAAACCATCCATGATGTACTTCTCACATAAAATAATGAGATCAAAAAAACAATGCACCCCCCAAAATGCAATGAGCCAAAGAACCCCCCCAAAATAGATGATTTTGGCACTTTATATATAGTGCGTGTACAATTGCCACTTTCCAAAATGAATCAAAGTGGACTTCTTATTTTGATGATTACAATATAAAATATGAAGCTATAGTAGACTCAAACAATAAAGACACAAGATCTCTCAAGGATCTAACAAATTACAATTGTCAAAAATAGGCCAAAATAGACCAAATTCTGAAAGTACTATGTCTACTAAAAAATTTTCCAAACTGATACCAGATCTAGAAAGTAGACAAAAAATAATGAATTTTCAAAAAAAATAGCACTTGAAAATGTGTCCATATGAGCCCGAACGAAGCCTCTAAAGTTGTAAAAATCAGAATTTGCAATTTTTAGAAAATATCAGAAAAAAAGATCAGAAATCACCTACACCATTGTGTAGATCATGAAATTCTACCCCAAAACAAAAAAAATTGCTCGAAAAAAGGAGTCCGGATGACTAAGATATCGTTGTTTGAAAATCACCTCTGAAATTATTTTTTCTGAATCACCGCCGCTGAACCTTGAAAATTCAAATGGCTCTAGATTTTGCTTCAGATATCCAATTTGGATGAAACAAAATTTGATTTAGGGGTTTTTGGACCTCCTCAATGTGATACCAACCTCTGATTTGTACCAGCAAGCTCCAATTTTGACCTGCAATAAAATTCTCTCAAAATAGGCTATACAATGAAACTCCTATGGCTCTGATACCATGTAAGAATTTTGATATCGCTCTAATACCATGTAGGAATTTTCCTAAGGCAAAGAATAAAATCCAAGATCTTGAAGCTCAAGAGATAGCACAAGAGAGATAGGAAAAATAATCAAATAATTGATTATAGCTAATTGAATTGATTACAAAGTAGGAGTGCCTAAATATATAGGCAATGCAATAAGACTACATGATAAGAAGATGATAAGATATCACCCACACAAGGTGGAATCACATGTCCACCAAAGGTGGATCATCCTCCATTGTACATGAAAGTATGTGCAACATGTGCAACAATGAGAGGATGATAATGTGATAAGAGCACTAAAGGTGGATCTCACACACAAAGAGGTATGTGATGACAACTATCACACCTAAAGTGGAATTTCTCCTAACCATGTGCTAAAATGAAATATAAACTCCTAAGTGTCACAATGACAACTAATATGCAAATGCATTATCCTAAGTAAACTTAAGTAAAGTGTAATTAGTAATATTTAATTACACCAACAAAAACAACCCAAACCCTCTTCAGCGAAATCTTCTGTGATTACTCAAACAATTCATCAACCTTATGAAACTAATAAATTTGGAGAAGATGCTCTTGGAAATCTATTCTTGAAAGGTGGTTACGTCACTCCTCTTACATCAACTCACGTGGGTAATCAAACAACCCCACCTCAATCAATCCCGAATAGTCCTCACAGCAACACTATGTCTCGGGGAGGGACAAACCAAGGTTCCCAAGGACATCAATCCCTACATGGTGCGGATCAAGAACCCACACCTTCTGAAATTTCTTGATATCAAAATGATGATGAATTCAAGAGAATGATGAGGCATTTCTTGAAGGAAGACAGAGAGACATACTTCCTAGAGTTATCTCATTAAGGGGCTAAACTTCCTCCAAACTTTAATGTTGAAGATATCATTATGCATGAGGAAGAAAATCCAATCACTGCTATGATGAAATAGATGCATGTCATGCAAGTCAAACTCAACAAACTCAAAAAAGAGAAGGAACCTAAAGAGTTCTCCATGGAGGCTCTATGCCCTTTTCCATTCGATAAAGACTTTTACATGCCACCATTCCCTAAAAGAGTGGAGATGCCTAAATATGATAAGTATGATGGAAAATATGATCCTCAAGATCATGTCAGAGAATTATGTACTCAATCCATGGATTTCATGCATGAACCAACCTACCTAATGCATCTTTTCTCTCGATCTCTAGGAGGGTCATCTATTCATTGGTTCTCAAAAATGCCTCCAACCATCAAAAATTTTGAGGAGTTGATCAAACTATTCTATCAACAATACTCCTACAACATCTAGCATCCGGTCACTATGATCAACATCTACAATCTAAAATAGATTTTAGGAGAACCATTCTTGACTTTTCTCAAAAGATGGAGGAAAACATTTTCTGTATATGCTAGACCTATTCCAGAAACTAAGAAGCTGGAAATTTTCATCAACAATCTTGTTCCAAAAATAAAATACCATTTGCAAATGCAAAATCATACATCCTTTGATAAAATGGTAGAAAATGCAATCAAAATTGAGAAAGTACTTGTCCAAAAAGGAGACATATCACTTCAAAAAGACAAGTATGAATCTGGGTCTAGTTCTAAAGACAAAGGCAAAAATTGGAACAAGAATAAAGGAATTTTCATTGACGGCATTGTTGATACTATATGTGCCCCATCTAAGGCACCTGCTTTCAATCTCACTATTGGCACCCAAGCTATCAAAGCCTTAGAGGAAAAATCAATAGAATCAAACAAGAAGTCATCTGACTACAAACCTTGGGCTACAAATCCTAAATGCAAGTTTACTCCTCTTGGAGAGTCCTTGGAATCTTCCATGAAAACTCTGTTAGCCAACAACATCATCACCTTACTTGAGATAAAGGTATTTGATCCTGAACCTAAACCAAAATGGTGGAGAGAGAATAATTTATGTGACTTCCATCACAATAAGGGTCATAAAACCAATAATTGCATATGCTTGAAACACATCATACAAGACAAAATTGATAATGTAGAAATCGTAATTGAAAATCATAAAATCAATAATGATCATACAGCATTCACGGAACCATTTCTGAAACATGGTCAAAGAGATTCATCTTCTCAGCCTAATGTGGGTGCTAAAGTCAATTATGCTTACTCTGGAAATAATGCTATCATAAATATGGTTGAACCATGCCTATCTGAGCATTGCAATGTCATCATAATTGTAATAAAAGATAGAGATAATCAATCAACAAATGTAGTTACTTGATCACAAGCTCAGGCGCATCTACAAGGACAAATCCTAGATTCATCAAATGTCCCTAAGATGCCTTTCAATATTTCATATGCTTCTAAATAGAAGGCTGCCTCTAAATCATTGAATCCTAAAGACATGAGGCCAATATCATACAGTATTGTCCAACAACTCCAACATACAAATGCAAAAATCTCCATGTTTGAGTTGCTTTGGATATCTCTAGCTCATAGAGCCATTCTAGAAAAAGATCTACTCAGATCCAATGTTCTTGACAACCTTGATTTAGATAGATTCCAGACTATGGTTGTTCATCTGACATCTCCCCAGTATATCTCCTTTTCAGAGGAAGATGATAACTCCTTGAGTCATCTGCATAACCAACCCTTGCATATTGAAGTCTTGATCCAAAACCATTGTGTCAAACACATGTTGATAGATGGAGGCATTGGTCTCAACATTTGTTCTTATAGCTTGATCACACAACTAGGATTATCTGAAGCTATCATTGATCCTAAAAACAAGATAACTATCAAGGCATATGATGAACAAGAAAGATCTTCCAAAGGAACAATTGTCTTACCTATCAGAACAGGTCCAGTTATCAGAGATATCACATGTCAATTTCTTGATATACCTTTGGCTTACAATATTCTTCAAGGGAGACCCTAGATACATGAAATGAGAGCTATTCCTTCCACATACCATCAATGTGTAAAATTTCCTTATAAAGGAGTAGAGGTAATGATTCCAGATGACCTATCTACAAATTGCAATGCATTGAAAGAAAGTGTTGATAAACTTGTTCCTAATAACAGAGAATCTTCCACTAAATAAATAGACATGGCATCTACATCCAAGATGGAAGACATTGCTAAAGAGGTCAAAATTAAAGACAATGGTATGGGAGAATTCACAATGGAACCCGTTTTATCTCTCAGATCTCTCCCATTGTCCCCAAAATCTTATGGACAACCTTCAGATAAAGTGAAACCTATAGCTAAACAATCCCAGGTAATATTCAATGGAAGCTTTGTCCCAAAACAAGTATCTAAATGAGAGTTTGAGGAAGAATAAGTCATGCTTGCATGGTTATACAAGGATGAGTCTCAATCCCAACCAGTCCAGAAATGTGACTCAACTTCAAGCAAAATTTCTTAGAAGTCATATGGACCAGGAGATAAATTGATCACAAAAATGGGATACATAGGAAAAGGACCTCTAGGACTACAAGGTAAAGGTCTTCTATCACCTCTTGACCATCATGGCCAAACAAACAAGAATACAACAAGTCTAGGATATTGGAAGAATCCTTTCTATCTTAGCAAAAACTCTCCACATGTCTTGGAACAAATTGAACCATCAGCATCAATTCAACCAAAATAAGTAACATGATAATCTGACAGTGATGATTTAGACACCATTGATGAGCTTATTCCTTATGAATGCTTGCCTAAAGAAATACTATACCTCCTTACAGATGAATAAAAACCTAAGGAGAATATCAATGTAGTAGACACATAAGAACCTACTATGGAACAAGGGATAGTTGTACCACAAGAATTAGATGATCTTGAAGACAATCAAATAGACAAGGAGGAAGGTGGTAGCTATTCTGAGATAAATTCCCATGAGTATGAGTTCAAGTCAAAATCTAAAGGTAACCCTTCTTGGGGCATCCATCCTAATTTCACACATGTTCTTAATTTTCCCAAGGGTATAGATGAGGAATCCAATTACTATGAATGGGGAATCATTCTAGAGGAAGATGAGCTTATCATAGAAAAAACATTTTGATGTTATTCACCAATATGCACCTAAACCCAATGTAAGTCTAGAGCAACATGATGAACTTAAAGAGTCTAATCCACCTATGCTAGAAGTGGACTCCCATAATGACATTGAGCCTATTCATGAATTGAACATTTTGAGTTGTAATATCACCTTCAAAATCAAGAGTTGGGTTAGGACCAATGATGATAGATCTATATCCATAAACACCATTTCCCAATCCTTCCTCACTTTGACAATCCAACATCCTGAACTTCTTGACCAAACCTCCACGAATCTGAGCCAAGGTATATATACCTTCCCAAATGACTATACCCTTTCTTTCTATCTAAATGCAGTTGAGCCTATGATGACTTCCATCAGTGAACTAAGCATTAGCATGATGCAGTCAGACATCAAGTATCTTAGTCAAAATAATAAAAGTAAAAATAAAAATAAAAGGAGTTCTAAGGGTGAAAACCACTTTATGGTAATCTCAAAACCTACAAAAGTAAAAATAAAAGACGTATTCGAAGGTTAAAACCTCTCTGAGGTGCCTAAGGATGAGATATTTGATGTCTTGCCAAGTCATTTACATGATAGATCTCCAGTACTGATTGAGCCCACTCAATCTATCAACTTGGGAACAGTAGAAGAACCACAGTTGATCCATGTAGCAAAATCCTTATCAGAGGAAGAAAAGCTAACATTTGCTACATTCCTAATAGAGAAAAAGATCAACTTTGCATGGAAATATTTAGATATGCCAGGGTTGGATCCTGATCTTATAATGCACCATGTATCCATAGCTCCAGGAGTCAAACCTGT
Organism: Chamaecyparis obtusa; assembly: GCA_027943335.1. Taxonomy (NCBI): domain Eukaryota; kingdom Viridiplantae; phylum Streptophyta; class Pinopsida; order Cupressales; family Cupressaceae; genus Chamaecyparis; species Chamaecyparis obtusa. The sequence goes on along the minus strand of BSBK01008042.1, from coordinate 113,484 downwards.
TAAGCAAAAATTAAGAAAGATGCATCCACATGCAGCACTTCTTGTCAAAGCTGAATTAGAGAAACTACTAAAAGCCAAATTCATCTGAGTTATTGACTATGTTGAATTCATCTCTAACATAGTTCTAGTATCAAAACTAGACAAGGCAATTAGAGTGTGCATAGATTTTAGAGATGTTAACAAGGCATACCCTAAGGATGATTTTCCACTTCCAAATATCGATATGATAGTGGACATGACTGCAAGTTTCGAGATGTATTCTTTAATGGATGGTTTTTCTGGATACAACCAAATAAAAATTACTCTAGAGGGCCAAGAGAAAACTACTTTCACATGTGTGTGGGATACCTTTTGTTAAAATGTCATGCCATTTGGGCTTAAGAATGCTGGCACTACATATCAAAGAGCTATGACATCTATCTTTCATGACATGATGCATCAAACTATGGAAGATTATGTTGATGATACTTTGGAAAAATATATGATAAGAGCTGAACATCTAAATGATTTGAGCAAAATACTAGATCAGATGGAGAAGTTTAGTCTCAAACTGAACCCTAAGAAGTGTGCATTTGGTGTCACTTTTGGAAAGCTCTTAGGTTACATTGTTTCAAAGAAAGGAATTGAAGTAGATTTGGAAAAGGTTAAAGCTATCATGGAGATGCAACCTCCCAATAATATCAGTCAAATGAAGACTTTACAAGGAAGAGTAAAATCTATCAGACACTTCATATCTCAGTTGGCAGACATATCACAGCCTTTTACAAAAACATTACATAAAGGTTTGACTTTTGCATGGAATGAGGAATGTGAAAAGAACTTTAGTCATATCAAGAAATATCTATCAAATCCTCCTATCTTGATGCCTCCTATTTAGGGGAAGCCATTGATCTTATATGTCTCTACCACATATACATCATTGGGGGCATTGCTAGCACAGCATGATGAGAATAAAAAGGAAAGGTCTATATACTATATCAGTAGAAAATTGGTAGCATAGGAGAAGAACTATTCAATGATTGAGAAAGCTTGTCTAGTTGTGATCTTTGCATCATAGAAACTAAGACATTACATGTTATCTCATACCACACATTTGGTAGCTAAGATTGATCCACTAAAGTACCTACTAAGCAAAGCTTCCCTCACAGGTAGATTAGCTAAATGGGTCATGCTATTAAGTGAATTTGACATTGAGTATGTTGAAAGAAAAGCTATCAAAGGATAGGTCATTTTTTATCAATTGGCTGACACACCACTGTTTGATGATACACCAATGCAAATAGAATTCCCAGACTCCTCTATCATGAATCTTTCTTCTAGAGCATGGAAGTTATTCTTTGACGGCTCCTATATATAGAATGGATCTAGAGCAATTATAGTGTTCATCACACCTCAAGGATACTCAATCCCTAAAGCATTCAAAATCAAGTTTCCTTGCACAAACAATATTGTTGAATATGAAGCCCTCCTTAATGGCATGAAAATATCAATTGAGTGGAGAGTGACAGAACTACACATTCATGGAGACTTGCAACTTGTAATACACCAAGTCAATTATGTGTATCAAAAAAAAGATGGAAAACTAATCCCATACAAGAGAATGGTAGATGATCTAAAGAAATATTTCATATCTATCACATTTGATAAAATTCTTAGAATGGAGAATAAGGTTGTTGATGCTATGGAAATGCTATCATCTCTACTACAGCAGCCCAAACATGAGCTATGCTATCAGTTCCTGGTGGAAGCACTATCTTATCTTGCATATGATTCACCTAATATCTGCATGATTTGCACTATTGTTGGTCATGATTCATCCTGATACAAAAACCTTTTCTCCTATCTTCAAGACCAAATCATTCCCGATACCTTCAATCGTCATGAGAAACTATACCTTATTCAAAATGCATCCTGGTATGTCATCATTGGTAATGATCTGTACAAATGAGGTCTAGATGGTACACTCCTTAGATGTTTAGAATGGGAAGAGTCTCAATGTGCATTAGAGGAAGTCCACAAAGGTATATGTGGATCACATTCCAATGGTTTAACACTAGCTTGAAAGATTATTAGGGCTAGGTACTATTGGCCTGAAATGGAAAAAGATGTAATCAAGTTTGTTAAGAACTATCAAAAGTGCCAAGTACATGGTAACTTGATTCATGCACTAGGGAGAGATCTAATTCCCTTTACTACATAATGGCCTTTTCACCAATGGGCATTTGATCTTATAGGATCTATTTATCCACATTCTTCTAATGGACATACCCATATCATTACAGCTATAGATTAATTTACAAAATGGGTAGAAGCAGTCCCTTTGACTCGAGCAATTGACAAACAAATTTCTATGTTCATTTTGAACTACATCATATGTTGGTATGGTATTTCACACTTTATAGTCATAGATAATGGTGGGAAATTCAAGAATAGAGACTTAGATGATCTATGTGCCAAATTCAAAATTACACAACATTGGTCATCTATCTACTGTCCTCAAGGGTATGGACAAGCAGAGGCTTCAAATAAGAATCTATTAAAAATCTTGCATTGTACAGTTAATTAAATAGGAAGAGACTGGCATCTCATGATCAATCCAACTCTCTGGGCCTACAAAACAAGTATCATAATGCCCACTGGGGCTACACCATTTGCTTTAGTTTATGGGTCTGAAGCAGTACTACCTATTGGGGTTGAAATCCCATCACTAGAAATCAAAATGCATGGTCTAGTAACTAATCATGACTACAGAGTGTCTAGGTTGCAAGAACTTGAAATACTAGATGAGTGAGACAAGAAGCATATGATCATCTCAAAGTATATCAAAAGAAAATGTCTAGAGGCTACAACAAGAAAGTTAGACACAGAGAATTTCAGGTTGGTGATCTAGTCTTGAGAGAAAATCCTAAAAATTAATCATATCGAGAATGCAAGGAGAAGTTTGAACCCAACTGGATGGGTCCCTTTGTTATCACTGCTACTTTTGGCTCTAGTGCCTATCAACTCTCAATGACTAAAGGAGAACAGCTCTGAGAACCAATCAACATTTTACATCTGAAGAAATTCTACGCCTAAGGCATTCAGTATTCAAAAATGTCCTGAAAAAAATTATAAAAATTGGAAAAAGTCCTGAAAAAATGAACATCTTGGTGAAAACCTAGCAATAGGCGCCTTGATGATTCACAAAAAAAAATCAAAAAATGAAAAATATCAAAAAAAAAAAAAAATTTAAATGGAAAAATACAACAAAAATTGAAAAGATGAAAAATACAAAAAAATGAGAAAAAGAAAAGGTGCCTTGGTGAAAACCTGGAAACAAGCACCTTGGTAGCAAAAATAGAATCTCTATCAAGATGGTGAAAACTCGGCAAATGGGTGCCACTTGTTCAAAACACTCCATCTATCAGCATAATCTTGGTTTTTCCCATCTTTCAATCCCGCTTTAGTTTGTACATATCTCCTGCTTTGTTTTTGCATTCCTATTTTCAATAAAGTCAGTCTGTACACCAATCAGCTCAAGCATCTGTATCCTATCAATGTTCAAACTTGGGGGCAGTCAAAGTCATATCCTATGGTCTCTAGTATACCTCAGACAAGTCATATCCAGTCAAGGTCCTCTGAAGCTACATCTGAGTCAGTCTATTTGTCTCCTCTCCAGAAAGGATTTTGCATCTACAACAACGCAATCAAATGTCAACACAAACTGAAAACAATATATGCTTGACATGATTTTATCTCCTTGTATGCTTACTAATTCACATTGAGATTTTTTCATATTGTGTCCCCTCAAGCTCTTTGATGATATCCTTTATAGAATTTAGAGAGTGATGACTGGGGGCATAATCTTTTCTTTGTCTTCTGCTTGTATGTGAAAATCTAACAACTTTGAAAATTCTGGATTGAAATGGTGTCCATCTATAAGAGCCTTCATCTCGTATTGGATGGCCATGAGTACCTCAACCATTGATAACTAGAAAATTCAATGAAGTTTGATCTAACTATTGTCTTTTTGAGTAAGTTCTTACTCCTATTGTGAAACGCAATCTTTCCTAAGGAGGTGAACGATAGAGGGTCACTGCGGGTAATTCACATGGGATTTAGAATGATCTCTTGATTGCTTGATGTGTTTTTAATGCAAGGCATATTCAGGTCATCATGACATTTATGTTATGATGCTTATAAAAATTTCTATATCAAAATAGACATGATATTTAGGTCATCCTGGCATTTTGTGCCTTGGTGCTTATATCTAATCTGACATTCTGAAACCAAAATAAATATTCATATGTCCATGGTTGTCTAACCAGTGGGCATTGTATTGATTCTTAAGCATACAAATTGATATTCATATGTTTATGGTTTCCTAACTAGTGGGCATTGTATTGATTTATCCAGTTACCTAAAAAATTCAATGATAAAAATGACTGACACGTGATCAATGACTAGGTCCTAGGTCTTAGGTTTGCATTTCATTTTGCATGTCATTTTGCACTTTGCATGATTGCATGATCTCACAAATCACTTAATACACTTGAATGCTTAAAAAATTCTTCAAAACTAAACTTTAACTTGACATGAAGAGCTGAATCTTACATGAAAGTTTCTTCATAGAACTGTAAGCAGTCACCATCTTGGGTTAGACATCCTTTTTGACAAATGATCAAGTAATTGTCTTCATCAATACCTACAAAACATATCATGTGTATTGTTGCATTTACATTGCATTTCATGATCATTCCATCTATTTCATTACATACATGTGCATTTAGTATAATCAAAATCATACATTTCCATACATTTTCCACAATCACACTACATTTGCATAAATCCATACATTTGAAAGAAATCATTGCATTACATATTACATACATTCTACACTACCCATAGCATTTACATCACATGATATCATCATAAATCAAATCAAAAATGACAAGTACAAATGAAGTCATAACCAAAATCTCGATCTCATATATATCATATAACTCGAACTAGTCAAGGATGCACTACTGGCACAAGGTACAAAAGAATGCACTCATGTGAGCTATTAGAGTCAGATCAGTGTACATAAACAAAATGAAAAAAATAATAATATCAAGACAGATCAATTATCTACCTGATCCTCTACATCTGGTGGAGGTGGTGGTGGTGCATCTGGCACTACCTAGGCTCATGGTGCTCTAGCTCCCTCTTAGGAAATCATATACTATGAATATGTTAGAACCCTCTGAGTAGCTGGAACAACAAAATAATATGCCGAAACATAGTAGGAGGCCCGAGCAGTCTGGTGTGTCACCTCCACCTGTAGGTGCCTAAAATCTACCTTGCACGCTAAGAGTTGTCTCTCAAACTCCTTGCACTAAATCTCTCATGTGGCACTCTGTAAATTCGGGTCCCTAACCTATAACTTGAGCCACCTAATCAACTCCTGAGGAGTCTATGCTTAACCAAGATCTCCCTCTACAATAGGCATATATGTGTCCCCACCTAGCTGATCATCATCCTCTGCCCTACATGCCTTATGGTGTCTCACCTCTGCTCCAAGATCAAAATTTGTATCACCCTATGTAGGATCAGGACCAGCACATACATCTTGTTGTGCACCCAGTAACTCATTTGCACTATCAATATTGCCTAGTGTACCACCCTCTCCTCTAGTGGATCTCCTTTGTGCATCTATCGGCCTACCTATTGTAGAACTAGTAGGGTGAGGTAGTCTCATATGACTAGATGGCCTCTGTGGAGTAATGACTACTCTCGACCTCAGAGGTGTAGCCTGGGGCATAGGAATCTAAACATCACAACACCTCTAGCTTCAACCCATCGGTGCACCTATAATATCCATGGCCTCCTCCATACTGGGAATTAGCTCGGTCGGATTTGAAAATCTATAAATGGGATGCTTTGTGAGCCAAGAAATGAATCCATCTGTCACTCTAGCATCTACAACATTTGGAAGTTAGTCCCAGTCTCTAGCAACATAACCACTATACGCCTATGTACTAAGAGCATACGATAACCTGGATGTCCATCCAAGCCCTACCTCTCTGACCAATCGAGCATATGTGGCGTAGTCATGTGGGGCATCCTGAATGATACCATACTGCCGCCACACTCTAGTAATGATAAATCTCTCAAGCACTATGGTGGACCACCCTATCAGCACTCGACTCTGGAAGAAATAGTTGAACTATGCCCGTGCAGTGGGCTAGGCCTCTATCTATAAATATGGATGCTAGATCACATAAGTCATAGCATCGAGGACTCACCTCCAATAATCAGTGATCCCCATGTGCACCTGTGTGACATATCCTGAATAAATATAGATAACCAGCTCCTGTGGCCGGCGCTGAGTCTGACATACTGGTCTACATATTGGGATGTCCTCCCACACCCAAATCTAAAGCACTATGGCACCTAAAGAAAAGGACTTTCCCTCTTGATACACTATCTTGTGCATCTCAAAGAACATATAGGCCAGCATACACTGTCCCCAACCCAACTCAAAAGGAGTGGCCATCAAGCAAGCAACCATAGGGGCCCAGCCCATCAAGAGACCATTCTGCTGATGATCAGACATGATAATACCACCTATCATACTAGCCAATATACACTCTAATTTATGGGTCTACCCATATTGCTCGACTAAGGACTCCCATGATATGGACTGGGTCAACTGTGTATCATCTCTAAATAATCTTCTGAAAGCATGTCAACTAGAGTTCCCTGAACTCACATAGTCAAGGTGAGGACCATGAAATGGAATGCGGAGTATCTGATAGATGTCCTCTGGTGTAACCGTAATCTCTCCAATAGGGAGGTGGAAGGTATGTGTCTTAGAATGGAAGCACTCAATCAATGCAGTTAGTAGCCCATGGTTCACCCGAATCTCAGGCAAACAAATCAAGTACTCGAACCCGCACAAAGCTAGGTACACTCTCATAGGATCCGAAAGTGACACACAGAGTCTCTGAGTAGCCAAGTGTGATATATGGACATGTACATCAAGGTAGACAACCTACACAGCATAGAAATAGGTAATCCTATCAATCACTTGGTTGAAAAATAGGCTAAAAGTACAATAATTGAAAAGTTGAACACTTCAAAAGGTGCATTAAATGCTATGGAATTGGCCTAAGAAATTAGAAAATCCAAAAATTTGACCTTAAAGGGTGAAATAAGCTCGTTGTTTTCCATATGACAATATAGTCTGAGATCAAAACTCGTACGAGTTTCAATAGGTTGCCATACGACAATCCATGGTTACACGACAAAGCATATATTGTCGTACGACAATTAAGGGACCCGACAAAATGTCATACGACACTTGGGTCCCTCTCATACGAGTTTCCTATCGTTCTGGGATGACACTCTTCAGAAAATGCAAAAGTCATACGAGTTTCTATGCTAACGAAATTCAAAAAATAAAAAATGTACAAAAATGATCTAAAAATGCTAGAAACATGCAAAAATGGAATTTACAAAGAGGCACAGAGGTCCACTTACCAGATGTCCATACTACAGAGGTTGCTGGTGTCACCGGCTACGCTCAAAATGGTGTGAGGAGATTGGAACCTTCATTTCAATCATTTTTCACTCAAAGGGCTCCACAAAAGTTTCTAAAGTCAATGGTGAATAATGAATTGAAAATGACCCTTTTGGCCCTTATATAGGTTTTGACCTAATTTTTCAAAATGCTCTATTTTCCACAAAAATTGTACCCCTAGCTAATTTCGACGTTATGAACCCATTTCAAGATCAAAATCAAAATCTAAGATCATTTCCTATGTCAAAATCGTGATTTAAAATTTTTGGACCTAGGACGACTGAGTGCTTGCACAATCAACCTTCAATCTTCATAGATATCTAGAATTCAACTTAACTGATTATCTTACATCAAACTATCAAAATTTCAACTTGGTCACCCATGGTCAACTCATGGTCAAATCAGGACCTCTAAATGATGCAGGATGCATTCCCAAACGTGTATAACCAATTCTCAATCAATTAAACATGCTTCTAAACCATTTAATGCTGACTTTTCTTGTCAAATTTCAATTTTAATCCCGAAGGGGGCATGGTATTGCACATCAATCAAGTATGTAAATCTAATTCTATAAATCAAATCTTTTCCTCAGTAATCAAGAAAATAACCACGTCTAGTTGCTGATTAATCTAAAGACCTCGTCACTTGGGGCATATCAGATTCATCGAGATCCATATCAATCTGGTATCCTAATCTATCTTTTAAATTGTATCATCTTTTTGTAACCATCGGTTCATTAGTGTTATTTCCTTGGTTCTTCATAACTGAAGGATTTAGATGTGATACTATTTTGATTCCATTGGACAATCAGGTCTAGAATCAAGTCACTCACTTCTTCATAATCATAAGGTTCAGAATCAGGCATTTTGATACTTTTTTGTAATCATCGGTTCATTGTTGCTATAGTTGACATCATCATGATTCTTGGTCAACCAGGACCTGAATCAGCTTTTCCAATCTTTCAATTGGTTTCTGTCTTGGAATTGGTTCATCTTTCAAATTAGTTTCATCATCATACATAGACTATTCTTTGAACCATTGTGTTTCTCACAGTAATTCAAAGAGGGACAAAATGTAATACCCCAAAAATGGGCTATAGGTTCATTAACCTCCTACATCTTCAAATCGAATGAAATCGACATCAAAGTCCTAACCTAAAGCACATCTACACATCAAGTTATCAAGAACCTAATTGATTATCTTAATTCTGCATTAGGGGATATTCCTTGAAATATTCCTAATTTTCCTAATTATCTTTGATTTAATAATTATTTGGTAATAAATCATATTTATCCTAAAGTTTGATTAATTGAATATTCTGAATATTTAATTAATCAGATTTAATACTGCCACTTAATTATTTAATTACATTTATTCCTAAATCATATTATTTAATTTTGACAATAAATCAAAAATCTTATGACTAATTGATTAAATTCTTATTTAATTAATTAATGTCAGTTGTCAATATTTAATGATATAGTTTTTAAATAAAAGTTTGATTTAATAATTGATTAACCCATAAATCAGTTATTTTAATTCAAAATCAGTTATGTTGAAGATAAATCACTTTATTTATTTAATTAATTCATAATTATCTATGCACATTTGAAGGAGCGGTTAAACTTTAAACCAGAAAATCAATTCAAGTTGTTATCTTTTGGAAACTCAACATCTATTTTGAGTTGAAATTTGATCTAAACTTCTGATTTAAGTTAAAAAGTTGTTTTTGCATGATTTTGTGAGTTAATTATTCTTGATTTCTTGTTAACTAAAAATCAACCTGAGTTTATCAAGAGTGATTCATGGCTTTTCTTAATGCATCCTCAAGCCCTGGATTTCTGTAAAATCAAGGCTCAGCTCTTCACAAATGACATCTCTCAAATTTGCACAATTACTCTGGCAAAATTACAGATGAAGAATCAAGCTTTTGCAATAGGTGACTTTGTGAGATCATTCATAGTTTTTCATAGCATATCATTGTTAGATTAAATCTGTATATCATTTCAATCCATTCTAGATTAGATTCATACAATTTTTCATCTAAATTGCGTCCAAAAATCCAAAAAAATAGATTAATCTACATTCATATAGTTTTTCATCTTTTACATTTAAATCCTTCATTTAGGTGTTGCATTGTCACTGATCTCAGTCTAATCTAAGAATACCATACTCGCACCTACTAGAAGGTAGTAAATTGCCTAGTTAGCTTAATTTCAAATACTTGCAGATTTTGATTTTACTAACCTCTAATATTTTACTGAAGTGTTGTGTCCGTAGCTAGGTACAATTCACACGCACAAGGACAAAAGAACTAAATGATTAGTTTAGCCAACAGAAATTGATGAGCTATAAAGTGTATGATTTTGAGGTGGAAGATAAAGTTTGTTATGAGATCAACAGCTAACAAAATTCAAAGAAGATCTAAAGGATAGAAACAAAATGTGTTACTGACACATTAGCCGAGGAAAGTTTAAGCAACAAAATCAATGAAGGAAATTAAGTGGTAAAATCTTATGGATGAGAAGAAAATGGTTTACTTGTCTATTTAAGAGACTAGGGTTTCATAGTGAAACTTATGCCGAAGGAAGGAGACTGCAGAGATATCGTATGAACATTACTTCATGCTTACCTGATCAAACTGGTTGAAGAAGAACCAAACTACAGAGTTAACTGAGTGTCGGAGAGCTTTTACTAAGGGACGGTAATTTATTGAATGTTGATGAACTAAATAGAAATATTGATCAGAAGATTGTATGGACTTAGAATAGATCTAAACATCTTCAAATTCAAGTTGTATTGTAATCAGATCATCTACTATTTTTAGTTTAACCATTATAAACAGATAAAATCTCTTAACCAAGTAGACTTGAAAGTCTTATATGTCATTCATAGAATGTACATTGTTATTCTGTCAACCCCATAGTGAATGTTGGTTGGAAGATAATTGTTAATGTTAAATCCTCTAACAAGGTCACACCTTACAATGTGTTTTGCAATCTTTAACAAGGTTGGCTCTTCACTGAGCTCACTCTAGTAGAGTGAAAATATTTTGGCTTACCGGTCCCAGGTGGTTTTTCCCTTTGCAGGGTTTCCACATTAAATCTTTTGTGTTATGTGTTTATGTGGTGATTGTTTGGCTATCATACTTTACATATTGCATATCTGATTTGGTCGATAATCTTTATGACCATTTAACTGGTAATTGGTAAAGTCATAGACAGTTTAGTATTTTTTGTTTTACCGAGCTGCAGAATTTAACTGAATTAGTTTTACATGGTACATTTTGTATTTGGAACTATGGATAACTGATTCACCCCCCTCTCAGTTACTCTAACAATTGGTATCAGATCAGGTTGGTTGCTTGGAACAAAGTTTTAAGAACTTCATCATAAAGATCACAAAATGTATAAGAGGGAAGTGCCAAAGTTGAATAAGGACAACTTCACAATATGGCAAAGCTGAATGAGACTTCATATATCTGGGATTGGGAATTATGCCCTCACCCTATTGGATAATGGCTACATTGCACCACCTACAGGACCTTTGACTCTTGATTAATTAAGACATAGACATGAGCATAATATTACTATGATTGAGATTGTTGCTGCACTATCAGATGTTGAGTTTGAAGATGTCAAGGATTGCCTTACTTCTAAGGACATGTGGGATAAACTTACTCAAGTTTATAGTGGTGATGCTAATGTCAGAAGAGCCAGAGTTGAAAGTTTAAGAGGAGGATTCGATGATATGAAAATGAAAGAAGGATAAAACATTGTGCAGTACAAAAACCGAATAAAGGAGGTAGTCAGTGCTATCAAAGGATCTGGTGGAGTTATTGAAGAAGATACGGTGGTAAGAAAAATCTTGAGAACCTTATTGCCTATTTATGCAATCAGAATATTTGCAATAAATGAAATGAGGTCTGCACCTAATAGTACTCTCACTCTTGACAATCTAATCAATAAGCTAACAACTTTTGAACTGGACAACTTTGATAATAGTGTTGTACCATTTGTTGATTCTACTTTCATGACTTCTCTGAAGATTGGTAAGTCTAGTAGTAGAAGTAATAATGATGATAATGATAGTAATTTTGATGATGAGCTTGAATCTCTTATGGCTAGGAGATTACCTAAAGGTAAAGGTAGATATAGTGGTAAATTACCTTTAGCATGCTTTAATTGTAAAGAAGTTGGTCATATTGTTGCTAGATGTCCAAATAGGAAAGAGGATAATAGAAACAAAGACCAATCTGGTGAAGGAAGCTATGGGAGAAGAGGTAGCAGAAGTTACTGACACTACAATAGAGACAACTGAGATAATAATGATAAAGGCAAAAAGGTATGCTACATTGATGAAGAGAATGATAGTGATTCTAACACTGATGATGATGTAGAAGTACTATTTGTTGCAATGAAGGATGACTCTAAGGAAGAAGAAAGGTATGTAGAGATAGAACTTATCTCTAAAGTTAATAAAAATGATACATGGATCATTGATAGTGGTTTTCGTCATCACATGACTAGTGATGAAGAAAAATTTTATTATCTTGAGCAATATAATGGAGGATCTGTGAAAATGGGTAATGATACACCCTGTATGGTTAGAGGAAAAGGATCTTTACTGATAAATGATAAAATCAAATGTGATAATGCTTATTGGGTAGAAGGACTAAATTATAATCTGCTAAGTGTGGCATAGCTTAACAATTCAGGTCATCGAGTAGCTTTTGAGAGTGAGAAGGTAAAGATATTTGATGATGGAGGAAATCTTATTGGAACATGAGCACAAATGAAAGGTAACATGTTTTATCTTGACAATGTTGAGTCTTCTTGTTTAATGATGAAAGATGAGGATGCATGGTTGTGGCATAAAAGGTTATGCCATGTACCGATCAATGATTGGTAAGTTAATGTATGCAGTGCATAGTAGACTAGACATTGCACATGTTGTGGGGATAGTTGCTATATTTTCTGCAAATCCTAGGGAGTCACACATGGTTGCTACAAAAATAATCTTAAGATACCTAAAGAAAATAGAGGACTATGGACTATGGTATCCTAAGGAAGGGAAGTTTGAACTAAGAGAATATACCAACGCAGATTGGGCTGGAAATATAGATGACAGAAAGAGTACCACTAGAGGAGCATTTTTCTTTGGTGAAAGACTTATTACTTGGACAAGTAAGAAACAACCTTGAATTTCTTAGTCTACTATCGAAGCAGAGTATGTTGCTGCTAATACAAACTATTCAAACATTGCCTATATCAAGAAAGTGTTGGAAGGGATGAATGAGGTAATCACTGAGCTAGTGATTATATATTGTGATAACAAAAATGCAATAAACATTTCTAAGAATCTTGTAATGCACTCAAAGACCAAGCACATCTCTATTAAGTATCACTACTTATGAGAACAAGTATAGGAGAAGCAAGTTAAATTGGAATATGTTACATCAAAAGAGCAACTTGTTGACATATTTACCAAGCCTCTACCAAAGGAAACTTTTGAATACTTGAGGACTAGACTTGGGGTTTGTCCCCTGTCTATCAGTCACTAATGTGATCTAGAGGCTGCATCAACCTAATCTTATCAGAAGATCATTCATGTTGATGCAGCATAGTTCACACTTTGGATTATGTCTAAGGTTGTAGAAGATTTGAGGAGTTAGAACACATATTTACATATCGGTGTACTGAGATACAGAGATATAATATAGGAACCAGATAATAGAGAGTTACTTGGCTAATACAGAGCTATATATTTTTTGTATTTCTCTAGCATTGTTGTCAAAGGGAGAGAATTTAATGAAATATCAGACAAAGATTGTTGTCAAAGGGATTATTAGAAAAGGAGAGAAGTTAAAGAAGAGCTTAAAAGAGAGATAAACTGAAGAAGCCAGGGAGAGATAATCTAAGAGCTGTTAAAGATCAAATCTGTAGAAGATAGTCTACACATGTAATGATGTCATGTAATGTAGTGATTAAACATATTAAGCTAGGGAGAGCTTACAGCATTTCTTACATAGTTGTAGAATACATGTTTGGTATGTGTATGGTATATTTCATATTGTTTGAGTTGCCATCAATGCCAAAGGGAGAGATTGATGAACTAAAACTGATTGAGAACTTGATTGATGAATTTCAAGTGATTAGAGATCACTGAGCATTGAATTGTTATGTAAGATAATTGAATCAGTTTTTATGTTGTCATTGATGTCAACTAGTTTTAACAATATTTATCATGTTAGTCGCAAATATCTAAACATATGTAAAGAGGAGAGAAAAGATGAAGAACAGAGATATCTACATTAAGGAATATTGATATGATAGATGAGGATAAGGAATACTCTTGGTAACTTATTGATGAGTCTATGACTTCATATTGTTGACTTGATTACGTTGCATTATTCTGTTATGAAGTTGCAAGCAAAATGTTACAAAGCAGTGTGGTCGGTTAATGAAGCATTCTAGTATACAATGAGAAAGTGTAGCTTATATCGAGCAATAGTATCAACCGAGCTTGTGTTCACCAACACATTCCTTTGTCAACCGAGTAAGGACAAAAGAACTAAATGATTACTTTAGCCGACAGAAATTGATGAGCTATAAAGTGTATTATTTTGAGGTGGAAGATAAAGTTTGTTACAAGATCAACGGCTAACAAAATTTCAAGAAGATCTAAAGGATAGAAACAAAACATGTTTTTGACACATCATCCAAGGAAAGTTTAAGCGGAAAAATCAATGAAGCAAATTAAGTAGCAAAATCTGATGGATGAGAAGAAAATGGTTTACTTGTCTATTTAAGAGACTATGGTTTCATAGTGAAACTTATGCCAAAGGAAGGAGATTGTAGAGATATCAGATGAACATTGCTTCATTCTTGCCTGATCAAACTGGTTGAAGAAGAACCGAACTACAGAGTTAACCGAGTGTCAAAGAGCTTTTACCAAGGGACAGTAAGTTATTGAATGTTGATGAATTGAATAGAAATATTGATCAGAGGATTGTATGGACTTAGAATAGATTTGAACATTTATAAAGTCAAGTTGTATTATAATTAGATCATCTATTATTTTTAGTTTAACCATTGTAAATAGATAAAATCTCTTAACCGAGTAGACTTGAAAGTCTTATATGTCATTCATAGAATGTACATTGTTATCCTATCAACCCCATAGTGAATGCTAGTTGGATGATAACTATTAGTGTTAAATCCTCTAACAAGGTCACACCTTACAATGTGTTTTGTAACCTTTAATAGGGTTGGCTCTTCACCAAGCTCACTCCAAAAGAGTGAAAATATTTTGGGTTACCGGTCCCAAATGGTTTTTCCCTTTGCAGGGTTTCCACATTAAATCTTTTGTGTTATGTGTTTATGTGGTGATTGTTTGGCTATCATACTTTACATGTTGCATATATGATTAGGTTAGTAATCTTTATGAGCATTTAACTGGTAATCAGTAAAGTCACAGACAGTTTAGTATTTTTTGTTTTACCCAGCTACAAAATTTAGCTGAATTAGTTTTAAGTGGTACATTTTGTATTTGAGACTATGGATAGATTCACCCCCCTCTCAGTTATTCTAACATAATCATGTTGTTTATCTGAATAAAAATTGGATTACCTACAGTCCATGCTACATTATTGATACTAGGGAACATGTTTTGAAAATAGAAGAATAGGCACATGATCACTTGACCATACTTAAATTTATGTCTCTTATCCTTCTTGATCTTCTCCATATTCAATGTAAGTTGTTCTCTCATCACCTTAGCTATATCAAAGTCATCATTCTCTTTGATCATTTTATATGTTGTATGAATTGCTCCACTGGGTATGCTATTCAACTAACTAGAGTGGTAGACCTTGTAGCCAATAACTATTGATGCATATTTCACCTCTTCATTTGTGATGTCATTCATAGTCATCGCACGACCATCCCACTTGGATTTAGTTAGAATGATAACTACTTCTTTGGATATGGTACAAAGAACAAGTACTTCACTAGTTGAACATGGACCAATTACAACATGAATTGCCTCCTTTTTTTAATTTTGTGTGGTCGGTCAAGCCACATGAATTGATCATGAATTCTTCTTGGGGTGTATCTGATCTGATCTTCTTTAAAATCATCAAGATAACTAACCACATGATGAAAACCTTTGTCTATGATGCATTTATGTTCATCTTTCAGCACTAACCTATCATCACTCAACTTCTTGTACTGTTCATAGATTACTCTAGAACCTAGATCTTCCAACTTGCAATGTATGAATGTTCTAACATTGATGCAGTGCAAAATGGAAAATCCTAGAATGGATAGTCCAAATCTACACTAGAAACAACAATACGATAGAAACACAACAAGAGAATACTCAAATAGAATTTTCATTAAACATGCCCGACTGTAAGCCCTTCCGGGTTACAGCTAAATACAATCAACTACAATAGTAATTCTACAATCCTCTAGCTAGTCCTACTCTATAACACATCAGCCACTATTAGAAACACTAAGCTAGATCTAAACTTGAGCTCGCAGGCCACAAAGAAATCTCCTTGTCTCCAAGTATGCAAACCACTAGCTCTTCTATTACAAATAGCAAACCAACAATCTGATCTTCAAGATCTCACAGGATCTAATTACTATCCTTCACTTTTTCCTCCCTCAAACAACTATCGAAACCCTCCTTAAATACATTTCTTCAACCACAAGTTGGATGGAAGAAATAAATAACTCTAAGCCCAAGTCAACTCCTAAAACAAACAATTATTAAATGTAACACAAGTTGGCTCTCAAATAGCCTTACAATTAATTAATTCTCCATGTCGGCCTCAAGATCCACATAGGAGAATACAACATAAGCTACCCACATTAAAATACATTGAGTCAGCCAACCAAATCCCCAAGAACTCCAATCGGTAAGCCAAACTATCAAGCGCTAGTAAAAACAACTGAGCGAGCTAGGCATCATCGAGCAAGCACATCAACCAAGCACCATAAGCATCACCGAGCATAGCTTCTACCGAGCACTAGAAGTTTACCAAGTTCCCTTTAGTGACTAAACTCTTAAATTATTGAGCCCCTTGGTTAAAGCTGCAATCAAGTAACACAGAAACACTCCAACACACCAACATACAGGATTGCCAACTACCCTAGGATGCTCCTGCATCAGACACCCCAAGTGTGAAAACATGTTCTCAAAGGCTGGAAGAACATCTTATGGGATTCAACACATAGACCTTAAACTGGTTCTTCACATACTTGTCCTCCAAGTCTTCACCTTTCATACTCTTCCACTTCTTCTTTCTCTGTCTTTTCAAGTCTTTCCTTGAAAATCCACATGTTTGTTCTCCATACTGATCTCCAATCCTTTCAAGATCCTTCAAATAAACTCAACTCCCAAATATTAGGATTCTCCTACTGAGTGTTGTATCCAAAAAAGGCATGAAGGAAAACTTCCTACCATTATTCTCAACAATAAACACATTCTTGACACAATCATGCACAACCCTACAATCATACTGTCAAAGTATACGGAGCAATATGTGACAACTACTCATATCCACAATATCACACAACACTTGAACCTTATAATGGACAATCTAAAAATCAACAAGACATTTCTCCCTCACTTCCAAAGCATGAACATCTTAAAACCAACCAATCCAATAAGGATAAGGATGTCTCACTCACTTCAAACCAAGTTTCTTAACCATCTCCTCTATTACAAGGATATCATTACTACCACTATCTATAATCACATCACATAGTTTACCTCCTCACTTGCACCAAGTTCTGAACAAATTACTCCTTTGACAAGGTTCCACCTTCGTACCAAGAAATGTTCTTCAAACCAGCAAGTTTTCTGAATCTAGCTTAGGTTCTTTCAGTATGTTCTCATTCACCACAACATTATTTCTATTACCGAGCTTCTTATGCAAACATTCAAATGATCGATGTCCTTCTTCACCACAATTATAACAAGTACCCTTAAAGGTAACCTTACATGTCCTCTTTATCAGCTCAACAGGTTTATGTTCATCTTTCACAGTCAGTTTATCCTTCACCAAGTGATCAAGCTTCTCCCTCCCTCAGGAATTACCATGTTGTTTCCTCTTCAACTTATCTTCTAGCTTCAGAGTATACTGATAAGAATCCTTAACTGAATCAATCTTCAACATACTAATCTCATCTTGAATATTGAATCTTAAACCATTCACATACCAAGCTACCTTTTCCTTACCAAGTTCTCTTTGTCCAGACTGAATAGTCAACTTATAGAACTCCTCGGTATAGTCTTCAATAGTCAAAGCTTTCTACTTCAAATTTTGCAATTTCTTAAACAAGTCAAGTTCATAGTTGGAAGGTATGAACTTAGCTTTCAATTTGTCCACCATCAACATCCACCAATTGATCTTCATTTTACCTTCATCTTCTCTTTCTCTTTGTAATTCTTTCCAAAGAGCAGCATGTCCTTTCAACTTAGTCTGTGCCAATCTTACTCTAAGAGGATCTTTAATTTCTTCAAGCTCAAAGAACTCTTCTAACTCACCAATCCAATCAATCAAGTCCTCAGGTCTCAAAGTACCAGAGAAGTTAGAAACTTCCATTATGTAACTATTACTTAACCGAGCTCCAGATCTCTGCAACAGACTAGTTCTATCTTCACCAGATTTATTCCTCCGTTCAATTCTGTCATCTCTACTAGATCCAGTAGCTTCAAAGTCTTTAGCGGCTTCCTCATAGCCATCTTTAGTACTAAGATTCCTCAGCATACCAGAAATAGCCCTCATGATCTTAGTGATCATGTCATTCTTCATCAATTCCATCTCAGATCTAAAATCTACTTTAAACCTTCTCTATAATATTCAATTCTACAACATCACAGAGATTCATAATTTTCCTAGGGTCCAATCTTCTTAGAGGCATGCTTCAAGATCTTTGAAAACCCAAGGCAACAAATCACCAACCCAAGGTCCTTATAGTGAAAATTGGCTCAACTTGGTGATATGTCCACACACTCAAGAACTTCAAGCTCTGATACCACCTGACACAATACAAAATGGAAAATCTTAGAATGGATAGTCCAAATCTACACTAGCAACAACAATACAATGGAAACACAATAAGAGAATGCTCAAATAGAATTTTCATTCAACATATATGGCTGTAAGGCCTTCTGGGTTATGACCAAATACAATCAACTACAATAGTAATTTTGCAATCCTCTAGCTAGTCCAGCTCTATAACACATCAGCCACTGGTAGAAACACTAAGGCATATCTAAACTCGAGCTCACAAGCCACCAAGAAATATCCTTGTCTCTAAGTATGAAAACCACTAGCTCTTCTATTACAAATATCAGACCAACAATCTGATCTTCAAGATCTCAGAGGATCCAATTACTATCCTTCACTTTTTCCTCCCTCAAACAACTACCCAAACCCTCCTTAAATACATTTCTTCAACCACAAGTCGGTTGGAAGAAAGAAATAACTCTAAGCCCAAGTTGGATCGTAAAACAAACAATTATTAAATGCAACACAAGTCGGCTCTCAAATAGCCTTACAATTAATTCATTCTCCATGTCAGCCTCAAGATCTAGATAGGAGAATACAACATAAGCTACCCACATTAAATACATCAAGTCAGCCAACCAAATCCCCAAGAACTCCAGTCGATAAGCCAAACTATCGAGTGCTAGTAAAAATAACTAAGCAAGCTAGGCATCATCAAGCAAGCACGTCGAACAAGCACCACAAGCATCATCGAGCACAGGTTCTTCCAAGTACAAGAAGTTTACCAAGTTCCCTTCAATGATCAAACTCTTTAATGACTAAGCCCCTCGGTCAAAGTTGCAACCAAGTAACACAGAAACACTCCAACACACCAACATACAGGATTGCCAACTACTCTAGGATGCTCCTCCATCAAACATCCTCAATATGTAGAACACCATAGGTCACATTGGTTAGGGCACCTGCTAGTCAGTTTCTATCAATTTAAAAGGATGTCTTTTGAACTCCAGTCTAGGTCTTAGTTATATCAATCAAATTGGGAATAGTCATTTTATCTTTCAATAGAAAATGAAGACAATAGATAAATACCTCAAGCTATTTGTAACTAGTGTTCTTGTCAAAGGTACAACAACAACCATGACACTTGATCAATTTTCTCTTATAGATCACCACAAAAAATCTCTCTTTATTGCCTGGATCTCTACAAACAACACTTCTTTCTCTCTACAACTACTCTCAAAATGTGCAAGGTGACTTATAAGATCCAAAATGTTCTTTTTGTCTACCTTAGCACACATGCATTAAATGCACTTACCGATAGAACATGTATTTTCATTGATTGACCCAAAAGCTCATTACCAATTATCAAAACATCATGTAGTCCATAAAAACTTCACAATATTCTCCAATAGATTTTATTTCATCTTAAAATGTTGATATATCTTACCTCACGAGTCACAACTATATAGGGGGTCTGAAGATGGATTCAATAATACTTGCTCCCCCTAAGCCACATGAAGGCTAAGTTTGATGAAGAATTCTCCACACTTATTGGAGATGTGGATTCCTTTGATGATTTATTGTCTTCCTTCTTCTTCTAAATCTTGTTCATCTCTTTCCTTATCTCTTCTACTTTTACAATCTTCTTTCCTTTCCAATTTCTCAACCGGTTTACCGATTGGTTCCTTGACCTGCAGTCCCTTGCTAAATTCCCAATCTTATAACAATGAAAACATTTCATACTAGTTGACCTCTATGGTCTAGCATTACCTCTTATAGTACTCATTCTACAATCCATAGCCATGTGTCTATAATTACCACAAATTAAGCATGTGACATTGAATTGCCTTTCCCTTTAGTAAGGGCTTTCCCAGTTCATAGGTGGCCTCAAATTATTCACTCTTGACCTACATTCATCAGCTTTGAGGCCATATTTGTTGTATTTATAATAATATCCATCAAAGCTACTAGATCTACTACTAGATATGAATCTACAATCATACGTAGTGTGTCCATACTTATTGTAATTATAACAATACCCATCAAAAGTGTTAGGCCTATTAATCAACTTGCTTCTACAAACATTAGTAGTATGACCCACTTTATGACAATTGAAACCTACAGGCTTGTAATCTTTCTTACTAAAAGTCCTTTGTGTTACGTTTGGTAAATACTTTCCTTCTTGCTTGATCTCTTTAGTTCCAGAAGACTCACCAACTTCAAAAATAGTCCAACTGGTAAAGCCTAGACCGATTGTATCCTTGCTTCTTCTCTGATTTTGGAGTTTCTCATCAAGTTTTGTAGAACTTCCATTATATTTCTTCAATAGATCATTTGTATTCTTTAGTTCTCCTTTCACTTTGTCATTCTTGTTTCTTAGACTATCATTCTCTCTTCCCAAATTCTCATTGCTCAACATCATCTCTCCTCTTAGATCTTCCAATTCCTCTTTAGTCTCATGAAGATGTGAATGCAAGGTTCCTACCTCTTTATCTGACTTGTAAATTTTATGCTTCTTATCCTTCAAGGCTTGGGCCTTAGCTTTTAGGGCACCTTCAACAACTCTCCTTACTTCTATCTCTTTATAAATTCTGATGGATTGGGCTTCAATTTCTCTTTTAAGATTCTTCTTTTCTTGGTGCAATTTTTCATTTTATTTACCCATGGCCTCTAGGGATACTTTATATTCCTCATATCCACTCTATTCAAACAATTTCTTAGTGTATTTTTTAGTCTCATTCAATTGTTTAACAAGTTATTGCCGCTTGGCTAGTGATTCCTTCAACTAATATTTCAGTTCTTTAATGACCCTTTCAGCTTCATCAAGTTGTCTCTTGTATCTCAAACCCTCCATATTTGTCTTAAGGATCTTCCCCAAGTTGTTAAGCTTCTCTAAGAGTACAAGGCTCTGATACCAATTATGAGTATAATAAGACACTAAGAGGGGGGTGAATCAATGCAATCACAAATCTGATACTTTTAATAATTATCTTCCATAATAACCAACATACAAATAATATTATGACCATAAAGCATAACAAGTAAAGAATTCACACTCATAAAACACTTGACACAAGATTTTTCCCATGGAAACCCTTTTTAAAGGGAGAACACCATGTGTCGAGATGATGCCCATAAATTTCACTAGTGCACATTGAAATATACCTTGTTAAGAGCAATTACAACAACCCTTCTAAGGTTATACTTAGTTAAGAGTATTAGTAGCCTAGTTAAGAACTACAACAATCCTATTAAATCCTACCTTGTTAAGGGATTTAAAAAATCCTTCTGAGAGTTCACCTTGTTAGAGGATTTACACTTTAGATCCTGTTAAAGATCATGCTCACCCTATTAGGAGTGACCCTATTAAAGGATTTATCTTTCTAATCTATTAGAATCAATACTTGAAGAATCATGTGATATTTGCACTCAATGCATGAAAAATCCAATGTACTCCTAATCAATTTCACTACTCAAAGAGCTTTACTTCCTTTGTATTGTCTTCAAAAATATTTTTCTATTACCATAGACCATCGCAACATTGTTCAACTTCTTGCTCAAAGGTTTTCATAATCATTTATATACATTTCTAGGTCAATGCTAGAACCCTAAAACATTTTACAAGTTGGCCCTCAAATCCAACTTAAACATATGAGAGAGCACACCAAAATCAAAACTCAACATCCTTGATGTCGACTCAAAACATTAAATCTTAAAAACATGTTGACCAACCACTTATAAAGACCGCAACAGTGATCTAACTAACTATATCCATTAGTTCGCTATCCTTTTTGCTAATTCCAATTCAATCTTTAATAACTCACTCAAATCTTCATACCAACTAATTTGATCATAGATATAGCTCAATATACCTATGTAGATCATGTGTATACAATCTCACACCTTAACTCAATCTCTAACTTCAAATCCGATTGACTTTGTCTTTCTTACTATCTCCTTACCAATTGACTAAACACTTAGTGCATCATTAATTTGATCCTTAAGGACCATAAGAAAATTTGACCTCTTGACATAAATAGAGCTTGTTTCTAGAAATGACAACATCACAACACACTCGTGTAACCAAAACACATATTACCTTCATCAAAATGCCAACATGTCAGGTTCACAAACCCAACCATCTCATGGAACATATGACTACTCTTAGGTTGTGGGTATCTTGTCATGAGAGTAGACCTATGGAAAAGGTTGGCTTCCTTTCAATATTCACCTAAAACTAAATGATGACAAGAAAGGGGATAGAAAGATATGCTTGTAAAATGTGAATTTAAGACACTTCAAAATTGCAGCTGATGATCTTCACAAGATTACTCATAAAAGACACTTCAAAATTGTAGCTGATGATCTTCACAAGATTACTCATAAAAGACACTTCAAAACTCACAAACCCAATTAGACACACCTTACAAAATAAACTCTTATAATAGGTCCTAATTAATATTTTGAAAAGGAAAACAATAATGTTTTCTCAGTTTTGACATCAAAATAAAAGACAAAATCACAGATCTAAACTTTGATATGTCAAATTCTACATTAAATATTGAAAAGATATTGATTAAAATAAAGGTAACAATAACATTCATTAATAACAAAGAAAATAATTGACTATCAAAAGATATCAACATATTCTCCCCCTTTTACAATAATGACAAAGGTCCAAAACTCCCCCTTACTAATGTACTCTACTCCTCCTGAGAGGAGGCTGCCAAGCATTGATCCAGAAAAGAGAATAAGCATGAAAATTATCTGGACCAATGCACATGTTGGTGCATTTACTGAACACAAGGAAGGGGCATAACCCCCAAATTCAGCATGAGATACTCAAAAGTCATCCTTGTTCAATGATTTCATAAAGATATCTACAATTTTCTCCTTTGTAAGTACATATTCAAGTATGACCTTATTATCCAACACCTTCTCTCTCAAGAAATGATATATGATGGATATGTGTTTTGTTATGGACTATTGCACTAGATTATTAGAAATATTTATAGCATTGGTATTATCACACATAATTGAGATTGATTCATCAAATTTTATCCCAATATCCTTCAAAGTTTATTTCATCCACAATGCTTGAGTGAAACATGAGGATGTTGTAATGTATTATGATTCAATAGTAAATAGTGCTATAGAATCATGCTTCTTACTCGAACATGTAACCAAATGGTAGCCAAGGAAATTAGTTCCACCACTAGTACTCCTCTAGTTATCAATGCATCTAGCCCAATCCACATTAGTATAATTTGTTAACGTAAAATCTAAGCCTTTTGGATTCTATAATCCAAAATATTTTGTACCCTTCAAATATCTAAAGATTCTTTTTGCTGACATAACATATGATTCTTTCAATTCTTGCTAAAATATGTTGGCTAATAAAATGGTATACATAATATCTGGTCTAGTAGAAATCAAATATAATAATCCTCTAATCATTAAACTATACTTACTTGCATCAAATTTCAATGAACAATCTTCTTTTCTCATCTTACATCCAATAACAATAGGTGTACATACAAGTTTAGAGTTCTCCAATCCAAACTTCTTCAATAAATCTTTAGTATACTTGGACTGAGAAATGAAATTTCTTTTACTATTTTTATTTACCTACAATCCAAGGAAATAATTCAACTCACTAATCATAGACATCTTGAATTCCTTCTACAAATTTCCTACAGAAATCATCTTTTCCTCCAAAGATTATGTCATCAACATAAACCACAACAATCAAGATCCAATTTGAATAAACTCTATAGTATAAATTACTATCAGTATATCCCTTCTAAAATCCTTGTCTAGTAAAATACTTACCCAATCTACCATACCAAGCTCTAAGTTCCTACATCAATCTATACAATTCTTTCTTCAACCTGCAAACAACATTTGGATGCATTCTGGACTCGAATCCCTCCAATTGTTCAATGTAGACTTCTTCCTTCAATTACCATTCAATAACACTAACTTAATATCAATCTGGTAAAATTTGAAATGTTTAATTATTGAAAATGCTAAGAATATTCATATCACCTCCATCTAGGCAACATGGGCATAAGTTTCATCAAAATCAATACCTTTAATATGAGTGTAAGCCTTGCAAACTATTACCTTGTTTCTCATCACCTTTCCATTTTTATCTAGCTTGTTTTAGAATACCCATTTTTTACCAATCACATTCTTGTTAGTCGATTTGAGTACAAGTTCCCAAGTCTAATTTTCTCTATTCGATCAAGTTCTTTTTCTATTGCTCTTACCTAGTTTTTTTCATTACATGCTTCTTCCATAGTCTTTAGTTCAATCTTAAAAAATAGACATAATAATACTTGTTCCTGAGTAGCTCTACTTCTTATAATGATGCATTTATTCTTATCTCCTATAATTTGATTCTCTTAATGATTTCTTTGCACATACCTTGTGATCTTAATTATAAATTTTGGAGCCTTCTTCTTCTTCTTCTTCTTCTTCTTCTTCTTTCCTATCTTCTTTTTATTTCTCCTCTATATCAAATTCATATTCAATATTCTTTTCAAGATTTTTCTAAATATCTTCATCAACCTTCACTTTCAACTATCTTATTTTGTCTTTTTTTGTAACACATGTACACTTTTCTCTTTGTAGAATATCCCAAAATATGCCTTCATCATCTCTATTGTCAAACTTTCCAAGATTGTCTTCATCTCTCTAAATATCGCACTTGCTTCAAAAAATCTTGAAGTATTTCACTATAGGAACCCTTCCATACCATAGCTCATATGATGTATTGTCATATTTCTTCTCGTAAAGAAATCTATTAAGTATATACATTTTTGTATGTATTACTTCTCTCTAATAAACTTTTGGTAAACCTACTTCCTTAATCATTGTCCTTGCTACTTCTTGAATTGCTTGATTCATCCTTTCCACTACACCATTCTATTGTGGTGTTCTAGGGGATAATAATTATCTTTTAATGCCATTTTTCTCATTGAAATTGTTAAATTTATCATAATTAAACTCTCCTCTATCAAATCTCAAAATTTTCATATTCCTACCAATTTCATTCTCAATTTTTTCTTTAAATATCTTGAACTTTTCAAATGTTTTTTATTTCTCTCTTAAAAATGCAACCTAGGATAATCCAAAAAATTCATCAACAAAAATTATGAAATATCTCTCACCTTGTAAGCTCCTTATCCTAGTAGGACCACATAGGTTAGTGTATAAAAGATCCACTAGACTGGTAGATGAATGATCTTTTCCTTTGAATGATTATCTTATATGTTTTCCTTCCTAACATCCCTTACAGATAATATTATTTGGTTTACAAAATCTTTTAAAATCTCTTACTACACATGTTGAACTTATCCTTACCATGTTGTCAAAGTTGATGTGACACATCCTCCAATGCCAAAGACAATTGTCATCAGTTCAAGAAACTCAACAACTCTTTGTAGCTCCTTCAAGTTGATACATGTTCCTTCCAGTTTTTTTGCCAGCTATAATAATAGTTCCTGAACTCTTCCAGATTTCACAACCTTGAAGCATAAATACAACATTATAGTCATTTTTACACATCTATCAAAAACTCAAAATATTATGGCATAAACACTTCACATAGTAAACTTTGTCAATTTTATGCTTTCCATCAAAAGTAATAGAACTAATTCCAACAATGTGTGTGTTGAGGAGTGAAATGGATACTAATGAATCTAACAATATAAACTATGTGAGATGAGTTCATTAATTAACCATTCCAATACTAAACATTCAAAATACAAGAGAAAGAGGGGCTTCCAAAAATAACTCTCAATATAACCCAAGTTAGATTAGCAAAACCTAAGAAGATGAAGGGATGCCAGTGCTAAACCCAAATTAGATCAAGGAAGTACACAAGAAATTCCTCTTTCATGAAATGTAGGATTTGATTAAAGATGTATAAATGCAAATGTGAAATTGAACCAATTGATTTAATGATAAAAGGAAGATAGATCTAGATGCTAAGTGTATGCAATTATCCCAATTAAGATATGAAAATAGGTCTAGACTAAGAATTAAAATGAATGATAGTGTGCTCACCTTGAAATGTGTAGAGGAATATTCCTTTTTCCTCTAAAAACTACAGATTTGAACCTATGACAGAACTTTTGACTGTAGATTCGTGATCACAACAGAAAACCTAGAAAATGTTATTTTTCTCATACCTTGATAAATAGGTCAACCTGGTGCAACATGTTCTAGAAACTTTTTGACAAAGTCACTATGTTCCCAGGACACTGTAGAAAATTCAACCTAACTTCTTCGAAAATGTCTCAACAAGTAGTTTCCATATCTGTGGTTATAATTCTAATACCGTGCTCCTGCACATAGAAAAGTTTGTTTTGGGGTTTGGGTGGATGAGGGCTTGCCTTGGTCAAGCCCTAGATTGAGGAATCAACCTTTAAATTAAAATGTAAATATGTAAAGCAAAAAATACAATTGTAAGTATTCACCTTTCTTGTAGAAACCCTTGTTATAACAATTTTGTAATGCTTGTATATTGTAGATGTTGAATTTGCAATGACGAATGTAGGAAATCTCCACAAATATAATGGATCTACCAAAACCACATCATGGAGCCATGGATCTAAATGTTCATCACTAAAGAAGATGATGAATGCCTCAATGTAAATCTCCTCCCTTAATGGCCAACAAAATTCTAGATCTTAAAGAGGAAATACTCACAAAGGATCCTTGAATCTTGAATGCTTGAATTCTTGACCTTGCTCATGTGATTGTTGGATGATAATGGATATTATGGATGTTCATCAATAATAATGGATTATAATGTATAATAATGTATTTCCAAAATTATGTTCCTAGGCTTCCTTTTATACTATTTTTTGGGTGAGAAAATAAAGCACGCTGACGGGGTCACCCAAATTTATAATTTAATTCCCCGAGACAACACTGGACCTATGATTTAAAATCCTTAGGGAATAGGTCAAATAGGTTGACTCGGTTTACCTATTCTAGAATAGTTTGACCTAGGTTGACCTATTCCAGAATAGGTTGACTTGGTCAACCTATTCCAAGGTTGGCCCAAGGGAGCCATCCCTAAGTTCTCAGAGACTACACAACTAAAAATGGAAGATATGGGAAAAAATAAGAGAAAAGGGGCATTGAGGATGAATCCATCCATGGTCCATAAATTTAGTAAATGATGGGAGCTAAAAGGTCTTAAATAATGAGTGTGTCCATTTTAAGATAGTACAATGTGTTGTCTTATCATCACCAAACCTAACAGGACCTCCATCATATTTCTAATGTTTCAAATGTTTTTTTACCACCAATAATATTATTTGAACATCCACTATCAATCAACCATTCATTCTTATTTCTTCTAACAAACAATGCAGTCTTAGTGTAATCATCAAATTCTAAGAAAATGTTAGAAATGTTAAATCTAGGTTTTTTTTGTTCTGTCAAAAATAAACAATCTTCTTGATATGATTCATCATCTAATATCCTAGCATCTTCATTTACATAATATGCCTTCTTATTAAACTTCTTAAACTTTTATCTTGTTCCTTTTTCTGAACACATGGTTTCTAAATGACCAATCTTTCCACATCTAAAGCATTTAAGGGGTAACATACCTTTTTATTTGTCAGTACCTTTCTTTAGCTTCCTTTCCAAGTTCACTTCCAACTAATCTGAACTATCATCTTCAAAATATTCCTTTATCTTTGTGGATTTAAAGGCTATCTTAGATATGTTCTTTTCTTTTCTAAATTTCTTCAACTCAAATGCATTCAGAGTTCCAAAAAACTATTCTCTGGTAAACTTATTTGGATCATAAACTTCCTCAATAGTAAAGATCTTGTTGTTGTATCTCTCCAATAAGGTCATCAAAATATTCTCCATAATGTATTCATCAGTTATAGTGCCTCATTGATTTTTTACTTCATTTACAACACTGTCAACCCTCTTAGAGTAACTTGCAATAGCTTCACCTTCTTCCACCCTCAAGTTCTCATATTGATACTTAGTTTTTAACTTCTTAGATAACTTGACTCTATCATTACCTTCATAAATCTCTTTCAACTTTTCCCAAACTTCATAAACAGTATTCAATGAAATAATCTTTGTCAACTCAGTTTTAGATAAAACACTGAAAATTGCATACATTGCCTTCTCATTCTCCTCATAGGCTAAAATTTTGCCTTGGGTAGTAGGACCATTCTAAGGTGCAACATACTTCATCTCAATAGCTTTCCAAGTAGTGTAACTGATAGAAATCATGTAGCCTCTCATATTCACTTTCTAGTAATTGTAAACAGATCTATCAAATATAGGAATAATTATGCACCATCAGATCTACCTCAAGTGGTTAAGCTATCTCCAAGAAACAAAAGCTCTGATACCAATTGTTGAACATGTCAAATAACTAATAGGGGGTGAATTATTTATAATAAAATAATTTCGTTAACCTTAATTAATCTAGTGAATATTTAAAGCAATCAAGAACTTAAAACGTATATGAACATGAAAGCACAAGACACCAAACACAATGGACACTATAATTACTGCAGAAACCAAAGATGGGAAAAAATCACAGAGAAACTAATTCACATGAACATAACACCTATTAAGGTAACACATGTTAAGGTGGTTTTTATAAAGGCTCATTATCGGTTTGCTTATTAAAAGTAAGGATCATTATTAGTAGGCTCACTATTGGTTGGGAAACTACCAAGAAGTAATAAGGCTCACTAGCAATACAAAAATCATCACTAGAAGAATATAGGAAATCAAAATGAATCCACCACTAAAGTCAATATCACTAATAATCAACAACAACAAAAAATGATATCTTTAGTGACCTTTATGTACAAGGTTTAGGGGCCCCTTCAAAACCTACTTTTACCTTAATCAAAAACAACACAAAAATGATATAACAGTCTACTACTGGTTGTACAAAACTTGCATACACATTAATACATAGATCTTTCATTATCAGATTCACATTCACTTTGTATATTGCTTAAATACAAGGACCTCATCAAATAGAATTATCACTCTCTTATAAAATGTTATGCCAACAAATAGGTCAACCTAATACAATTTGAAATATGTCACACCAAAGCATTCTTGTGGTGGTAAGGAATGAAGCATGAGCCACATAGATCTTCCTCACACAATTTAGCATGCCTTGTACACAACAACATGCTACACATTCACTATGATATTTAGAACCAAGAGATAGGATCTATATGTTACAATGTAAACACTTGAATCAAATAACAACAACCACTTTTCAAATAGGACCAAACCCAAAGAAGTGCGCCACATTATGCTGCAAGATGAATGGGACTAGCATGAAAATAGCTAAAGATGGATCTTCATGGCACATCATCTAGAGCATGTTATACTAGATTTCCAAAGCATCAAATCTATATCTAAGCATAGTATATGTTAACATCAATGAAAACCATTAATAAAAACAATAATAATAGCATCAACATCACATTCCAATAGCAAGTTACTTCTCCTATTTATTTAGATGGAGTTTATATGCTAGTTGAAAATATTCTTACTATGTTGATTCTATCAGGAGTGATGAAGATTGCTAGAGATATGTTCTATCATATGATCAGGACATTTTTAGTTTCTTTAGGAGAACCTTGTGGTTGTTTCCCCTTCTTCTTCTAGTTTAGTGCATCAAAGTGGTGCATCTATCAAGGGGAGCCTTCAAACTTCTTTTTTTTTTAATTATAATAGTAATTTTTATTAGAGTTGTGTGGTGGTAAATATGGTCTTGGCCTTTTTCCTTGATGACAATGGGGGAGAAACACAAGGAAAATGTTTGTTTGTTCATAATTTCTTTGGTTGGTTCAGTGACGGGAGTTAATAGTGATTGGTATTTTAATCAAAACATTTTCGGTGATTGTTTTCCATCAATGACAAAGGGAGAGATTTTTGAAAATATATATTTGGTTTTCTATTATTGTGATGTCAAACATTGTGTTCTAGATGTGTTTGTGGTTTCTCAAACATTTTGGTCTGGAATTTTTCTACTTTGTAAAGTAAGTTTGTGTACTAAATATTTAAGACAGTGGAAGACATGCATGTATTCATTACTTCATAACAGTAGAAGCCATATATGTATTTTGAGCTACAGTGAAGTGGATGATAAGTATGAATTAGGAATAATGAAAGACATATGTGTATAGTGTGATCATGTGAAGATGATGTTTAACAATAATATAGTGTTATACTCTTATATCTGGAAGTCTATGTGGTCTCAATGTTTATGATTTAGTGAATAGAGAAATATAATTTTATAGTTATCATTAACATTGTTTCATTTTATCTTTTCAAAAGGTTTATACTCTATAAATTAGGGTTGAAGGTGTGTTAATACTTATGTAGATGGATTTAGGTTTTGGTCTCAGTCTTGGTTATGGTGTTCTCTGGTGATCAAAAATTTGTTCCCGGTGATCTAGAAACTATGTACTCCAATGTTGTAGTTCTATTCATTCATTGTCCTAATTCATAAATGTGTTGTGATGACTTTTGACGTGGATTATTGGCATGTTCTTGTGTTCCTGACACAACATATGGATCTCACTATGGCATGTGGAGATCCAAATGTAGCTAGCAAGTTAGGTGATTCATTGGGTAGTGTATTTATACATGTTTGAGAGGGTGAATTTTTCTGATAATTAAAAATTTGGCATTGGGCTATGTGTAGCATGTTTGTGGTCCCTCTCTCTCCTAAATTAGATTGTGCTTATTTATTTAGGTATACGTTATGCATTTAATGACTATATCAAATAGATGGGTTTGTGTTAAATGTGACCTATGCATTTAATGATTATCTCTTACCCAATTTGGTCCATTCTACATTTTGGTCCAAATGTTTATAACATGGCACCTTATTGCATTATTTTGTTGCCTTAGCCACTTGTAACTTAATTTGTAATATCTCTTTGGCATGGTTAGCCTTTTTGTAATCTCCAATGATTTATCTTGTATATAAGTACAGTTTATGCTTTGGAAAAATATAAGGTGTTAAGAAAGTGGACAATGTGTGAACTAGTGAAGATCTATAGTCAACAAAGAAGATTTTAGTGATAGTGGTAAAGAATAAAAAGCAGTAATTGTGTACTACTATAGTTGATAGTGTTGTCTAGGTTAGCTACATTATTCAAAGAATCTCTCTTTATACTTGTAAAGAGTTATATGTACCTTCTATGGGGTCTTCACTAAAGAGGAAATACAATACCATGTGCATTCATGTTGGAGGGTTTAAAATACGAAAAATAGGGGCAATATATTGCCTAAATAGGGGGGAGGGGGGTTTTTTTGGGGGTGGGGGTTTATATAGGAAAACTAGTGTGGGGAGTCCTATGTGGGTATTGGAGGGGGTGACAAAAAAGGAGTTTGGGGCAATATTTTTTGAAAATAGGGGGAATCTTTAGTATGCCACGAATGCACATGCTATGATTTCAGGCTCACTAAGTGAAACCCCTGTAGTACCTTGTCCCTAAGACAGTGAGTCTTGGGTGTACAAGTTAGTTTGTATATCTTGCTACTTAGGTAGTGAGCCTCTATTTGCAAGTTCAAAGTAGTGAACTCCTATTTTGATTCATTATTGTATTAGCAGTGAGCTTTTGGTTGCAATCCTGCAGTAGTGAGATCCTACCATCTTTTGTGATTAGACTATATACATTAGTTAATTATTCTTTATGGGAAATTTCTCATTGTGGTTTTTCCCAATTTGAGTTTCCATGTATAAAATTTGGGTGTTCATGTCTTGTTGTTTCTTATCATTAGTTGCTTCTTGTTTCATATGGTGACTATTCAAGATATTATGATTTTTGTTTATGCTGATTCAAACCCCCCCTCTCAACATCTAGATTGTGCTCAACACAACTGACCACCAAACATAGATGGAAGGCCTTTTAGTAGTAATACCTTGTATAGTCCTAAATTATAAGAACCTAATTTGTTTACAATTTAAGGAATATTTTGGGCCCACTTTAGTGTATTTTTATGGTAGGACCTCATCTGGGACTTAATACATACCTAGATTTAAATATGGGTCCTTTTTTCCTTTTAATCTTGCTTAAACTTGAGTTTGGCTCTTAATTTTAGTTGTGCTCCTCTATTTTTCACCTAATCCCATAATTCATTTTCTCACCTAGGCCCTATAACTCTATTTTTGGCTTTCGTGATTTTCCTTGACCTCAGATTGAGATGTAATCAAAAATCCCACATATACCTTATTCCTCTAGCACCCAATTCAAGTATGAGTTAATTTTCTTAGGTATAGGCCACCATTTGCATCTTTTCCTTTGCATAGGCTGACATAAGTGGCTTGTCCCCAATGATTTTGACCCAAATTTGGCCTAGGGGTCTGAGCTAGAGTTTAAGGGGGAAATTTGGTCATGTAGTCATCCTGCTTAATTTTAGCTCCTTGAAATGATGTAAGATGTATATAAACCCTTCATCTCTCCTCATTTTCAATCTAGGATCTATTGTTAGCATTTCATGATCAATATTTCAAAAGTAAAACTATTATTGTCAATCAGTCTATTAAGTGCGAGGATGAAAATCAAGAAAACTGAGAGCCATTAAGTTTAAGAAATTCAAACATTCATTCCTCTCAAGAAATCAAGGTGTTCTCTTCCATAGATATATCTTCTTTCCCCAATTGGAGGCCAAGAAAAGGAGTTTTCTATCAAGGAAGGAGATCCACATCCATCTAGCTTTATTCAAGTCTTCTCTCTCTTCTCCTCAATTCCTCATTATGGTGAATTACAACATCTATTACATAAGGTTTTGTCTTTCATGATTTCCTTTTGGGTTTTTATATTTAGTCAAATATATTACATCAATATATTTGATCTCATGCAAAGAAGCATTTGCATTATCAAGGTATGATATACTTCATTGTCTAGATCTAGCCTCTGCTACATGACAACATGCTTTCCTTTATTTCATTTTAGTTCAAGGTTGATTCCTAAATAGGGGTTTGACCGAGTAAAACCCCTTTCTTCAACTTTCTTCCCTATTTTCCTATGTGTAGGTACAAGTTATGGAGCTACCGAGTCATGATAAGGTAGATTAGGTATAGTCAAAAGTTCTCAAAAAAATTTAGTCAGAATTGCCTAGTATAGGATGCCATTGGTGACCTATCCCTGGTATAGGACAAGTTTTGGCATGTTCCTACCACTTTCAGCTCAAATTTTACCCATAGGTCAGCCTCAAGCTCTACTTTCTAGATGTGTAACTTTCTTCTCAATACTAGTCTATTTCTGTCTATAATTTCCAATTTTTTGAAACTTACCAAATTAAGCACTTTCATCACATTATTTCATCATTTACACTTCTTCAATAACATCATTTAGCGAAGGTCCATTGTCCCCATTTAGCACTTGAGTCTCCTCTTAAGCCTATTAGGGGCATCTTCCTTTTGAATGTATAATTATTGAAAAGGGAGGTGATTTACCTATCTCTTGCATTGCTTCTCTATTCCCCTATACATACCCCATTCAAGGTACAATGAAATTTTTATATCCTAACTTTTGAATGTAAAATTGATGCAGATGTCGTGGAAGAATGGTTAAAGAATTGGATAGGTATTTTTCTATGGATACCTTTTCAAAATCTAAGAAGATAAAATTTTCAATTCTCAAAGTTGAAGCACATGTGAAACAATCATGGGAAGGCAAACTTTCAACAAAGAAAAATAGTCTAGTAATATATGAGGAGGAAGAATCAGATGGAGGAATAGGTGAAAATCCTACATGGGGGGACTTTGTGGAATTTATAAAGGAATAGTATTTTCCTGAAGATACTTATGAGGAAAAATAAATGGAAAAAAAAATTCTACAACAAAAGAAAGACCAAATAGTGCAAGATTATACCAACAAGTTTCATGCTTTATTAGAAAAACTTGGCATCTTAGACTCAAAAAAGTATCAGGTGTTGAAATATTATAATGGGATACATAGGTATATTCAAATAAAGATGTACTTCCTAAACATTAAAACATTGGGAATTGCTTACAAATACACTACAAAAATTGAGGAGAAGTTTAAACAAAAGGGGAAGAGGAATATTTTTCCAATAATAAGCCCAAGGGAGAAAATAGCAGAAAATTCTTAGGAAAAACAACTACCACTAGCAAGCCCACCTTCCAGTCACCAACATGGAACATGAGCATGAAAAAACACCTAGGGAGACAAGCACATGGTATGATATACATAAGATTACTCGACATAGTACAAAGAATTTTAGGTCTACGAAGACATTAACAACAAAATAAAATGTAGTGGAGCCAAAATTTGATGCATTTCCCTAAGAAGCCTTTGATTAGAACAATTATGAAATTTTTGTTGAAGCAAATCCCTATGCCATAGTTGTCACTACAAACATCATATACTGAGAAGATGAAGAGTGTTTATTTCACTCACAAATGTGGGTGAATGACAAAGTCTTACATTTCATAATTGACAATGGAAGTCAAAAAAATCTAATCTTTGTTGAAGCTGTAAAGAGACTAAATCTAAAGAGGAAACCTCATCCCCAACCATACTTTATGGGTTGGGTGAATCAAGGAAGGGATATCCAATTAAAAAAATAATGTTGTTTGTCCTTTTCCATCAACCAATTCAAAGATGAGGTCCTATGCAATGTTGTACCTTTGGACATGTGTGATATATTTTTGGGGTAGCTCTATATGTATCAACACCATGGTGTCTATGAGTCAAGATCATGCAATTTTATTTTCAAGGTGGATGTGTGGAAAAAATCAAATCCTTGAGGTAAGCTCCACAAAATTTACTTCTTTAATTAGTGAAAAATAATATCAATGTTTAATTGCTCATTCTGATGTTTTTGTATTGTTGATGATACGATCAAAATAGGAAAAGGAAAATAGGAGTAATAAGAATCTCATAGTAGCAACCATCTTGATCTAGAAAAAGTAGATGGAGATGATGCTGGAAAGATATCAGGATATCTTAACTTTACCAACAATGGTTCCCTTGCACTATCAAGTAAAACATTCAATTGACATCATCCTAGGTACACCTTTACCAAATGGACCTTTGTATAGGAGGTCAGTTCTGGAGAAAAATGAGAATAAAAGATAGATTGGGGAGTTAATTTTGAAGGATTGTATATAGCCAAGTGTATCTCCTTGTGGCATCCAAATTATTTTAGCTTGAAATAAAGATGGCACGTGGAGACTATGTATTGATTATCGTGCTTTGAATAAGATTATTGTGAAGAATAGATATCATATTCCTCCTATTGATGATATTTTGGATCATTTGTGTGGGGAAAAGTTCTTTTCCAAAATTGACTTGAAATCAAGATACCACCAAGTGTCAATTGATCCTACAAATATTTGGAAAAATACCTTCAAGTCCAAGGAGGGGTTGTTTGAATGGTTGGTGATGGCTTTTGGGCTGAAAAATTCCCTTGCTATATTTATGATAATTGTTGGTGTAATTAAATATTTACTAATTACACTTTACTTAAGTTTACTTAGGATAATGCATTTGCATATTACTTGTCATTGTGACACCTAGGAGTTTGCATTTCATTTTAGCGCTTGGTTAGGATAATTTCCACTTTAGGTGTGATAGTTGTCATTACATACCTATTTGTTTGTGAGATCCACCTTTAGTGCTCTTATCACATTATCATCCTCTCATTGTTGCACATACTTTGATGTACAATGGAGCATGATCCACCTTTGGTGGACATGTGATTCCACTTTGTGTGGGTGATATCTTATCATCTCCTTATCATGTAGTCTTATTGCATTGCCTATATATTTAGGCACTCCTACTTTGAATTCAATTAAATTGGCTATAATAAATTATTTGATCATTTTGCCTATCTCTCTTGTGCTATCTCTTGAGCTTCTAGATCTTGACATTTATTATTTTCCTTAGGAAAATTCTTACATGGTATCATCGCCATAGGAGTTTCATTGCATAGCCTATTTTGAGGGAATTTTGTTGTAGGTCAAAATTGGAGCTTGTTGGTGCAAATTAGATGTTAGAATTATATTGAGAAGGTCCAAAAACCCCTAAATCAAGTTTTTTTTCATCCAAATCGGATATCTGAAGCCAAATCTAGAGCCATTTGAATTTTCAAGGTTCAGCGGCAACGATTCAAAAAAAATAATTTCAGAGGTGATTTTCAATCAATGATATCTCAGTCATCCAAACTCCTTTTTTCGAGCAATTTTTTTTGTTTTGGGGTAGAATTTCATGATCTACACAATGGTGCAGGTGATTTCTAATATTTTTTGAAAATCACAAATCTCAATTTTTACAACTTTAGAGGCTTCGTTCGGGCTCATATGGACACATTTTCAGGTGTTATTTTTTTTGAAAGCTCATGATTTTTGTCTACTTTCCAAATCTAGTATTAGTTTGGATAAATTTTGAGTGGACATAGTACTTTCAGAATTTGGTCTATTTTGGCATATTTTTTCACTTGTAATTGATTAGATCTTTGAGGGATCTTGTGTCTTATCTTCTTGAGTCTACTATAGCTTCATATTTTATGTTGTAAACATCAAAATCAGAAGTCCACTTTGATCCATTTTGACAAGTGGCAATTGTACACGCACTAGCCATAAAGTGCCAAAATCATTATTTTGGGGGGGGGGGGTCTTTGATTGAGTGAATTGGGGGGGTGTCTTGTGTGTTGGTGTCTCTCTCCTTCTTGTGCTCTTTTCATTTTGCATCATGGGTTCTATTGCAAAATTAACTCTACATAACTATGCTACATGGAAAGATAATGTATGGAGCAAGTTAATGGTTAGAGGTTTAAATCCTTATGTGGATGGTATAATTAAAAAACCCATTGATGATGATGATGTTGTAGTAGGTAATTGGTCATGCAAAAATTTTATATCTTTAGGAGTCTTGAGAGAGAATGTTTGTGAAGTTGTCATGTATCACATCAAAACCATAAATGATGTTAGAGATGCTTAGGATAAACTTGCAAAATTGTTTGGTAAAGTGGATGAAGAAATGGGATTCACAATTGAGACTGATCTCCTCAAATTAGAGCCCACGAACTTTGACACAATCCAAGATTATCTCAATAAATTTAATGATTATAGAGCACAACTTGATGATTGTGGAAATCCCATGAAGGATGTGAAGTTGGTTAGTCACTTGTTGAAACATCTTCCTCCTAAATATGCAAATTTTGTTTCAAGTTATAATAATCACAAGTTGACCATGGGAAGTGCCTTTATTAAGCCTTCATTTGAGTCATTTTTAGAAATATTGGTCTTAGAACAAGAAAAATTGATGAGTATGGGGATTCTCAAGTCTTCAACTTCCAAGGCATTAATGGTGGCTAATCATGAGAGTCAAGGAAATCAAAGTAAAAAGAAGAAGAATAATTGGAAGTCTAAATCTCAACAAGAAGGTGAAAAATCAACTTCCACATGACATGACACCTCTACATCACCTCAAAAGGGTGAATCTTCAAAGAAGGAGAAGCAGTTTTGTGCATATTGCAAAAAGGATGGACATGAAGAACACTTTTGTTATAAGGACATTGATGAATTGAAGAATCTTCTTGTCAAGAACAACATCAATTTACCTTCCAGGATGTCTACCTCAACCTCTTCTTCACTAAATTCAGAAAAAAGATAAAGGAAAAGGTCACTCATTTGTCACTCAAAAAGGACAAGCTTTGTATGCTTCTTCAAGTCCTGATTCAGGTAGATGGCTTCTAGATTTAGGGGCTTCTCATCATATGGCTTCTTCACAGTCTATGTTTTCATCATTTGAGCCTTACAAAGGTCCACCTATTTTGATGGGAAATCACACTTACATGAATGTGATTGGGAAATGAAGTATTGCTGTTAGGGAGGGATACTTCAATGATGTGTTGTGTGTTCCACACTTGACCAATAACCTTCTTTCTATCTATCAAATCACAAATGGTGCTACAAAGAAGATTGCAGAATTTACACCTAATTCAGTTTTCATCAAAGACTTGGAGAGTGGATTAGTTATTGCTACTGGGATAGTGGATCACTCTTCTCGGTTGTACTCCTTTGTAGTTTTTGTTCCTCTTGATGACAGTGATTCTTTAGCATATGATGATTATAGTGATGATTAAGATTTTGAGGAAAGTTTTGGCTACTTGAACTTGGGTATTCTCACTCATGATCAAGATCTTGAGCCTTCAATTCTTCTCTCCTATCGAGACTATGTATACTCTTTATCCTGATGATGCTTGCATTCACATAGCCTTGGGTTCAAGTGCTTCAATGCAATAGGATATTCATTATCTTCTAGACTTGGTTCCATGGGATGACCACTTGACAGACATTTTAGGTTTGTTTATGGAGTCCTACATTTTAAATTTGGGAGACTTCATTGATGACATTCATCTTCTCTTTATTGAGGATGATCCTTCTTCAATTGTTGTGAGGGAACATCATGACCCTCATCTTCATTCTCTACTTGATCATTCTATTGAGGGTGACATGATTGTGGATACTTTGATACAATAGTTGGAGGAGGTCACTTTATCTTTAGAGGAGGCACTTGGGTCTTTGTTACATGTTCTACATTCATCCTCAGTTGATCCCGATTTGTATTTTTCAATAGAGTGGCTTAGTACACATGATTTGGAGGAGGCACCTTTTAGATTTGACATGGGGACACTTGAGCAGGTTTCAGAGATACCATACTTTTTGAGGTTTCTTCCTATAGATTAGGGAGGAGGCTTCATATATTCACCTTTGGTCTTGTTTCTTCCTAAGGGAAGGAATGTTGTTCTATACTCATGGAGTAGTTTCTACATCAAGCCTAGAGCATCTACCATTGGTGTTCATTCTACATTAAGGGGGGGCTACTTGGTCTCTCTTCCACTACTTCTCTCTTATGGGGGGGATTTTTTCCTCACATGACGTCTTCTCTCTCATATTATATTATTGTATTCATCTCTCTTTTGGGGGGAGGGTTTTTCCCATGCGATTTTCCCTCTTTCTCCACTTTATGAGAGATTGCATTGCTCTTGCAGTTTGTACATGGGTGAATAGGATGATATAGGGTTCATCCCAAAAATGAAAGGGGAAAATATGAGATCTACTTCTAAATCCAAATTCCCAAAGGAAAGATCCAAATTAATCAACCAAAAGGTTAATACACAAAAGAATCAATCTATAGAGAATATGAATGAAGAATAAAACCTTATATTTCCCTATAAAGAGTATATGCTTGAAATTTGAAATAATTGAAAGGAAAATACTAACCTAAAAATAGGGAAAATCTAGAAAATGTTGATTTCTAATGTCTGTGTGCAGTTTTGGGCAATTCTGCAACCTGTTTCAGACTAGAAATGTTGAGATGGAGAAAACCTAGAAAACTTTTATCTTTCTAACAATAGGTAGTCTTTGACCCCAATAAAAGGTCAAAGACTAATTTGAGATTTTGAAGGTCATCCTTGAATTTTTTCACAGATCTCAGAAGCTCACTGAAAAGGGTATCCAAATCTAAGCTCAGATATGTAGTTCCGCACCTGTACCTATAAGAAAAATAGGGTTTTTGTTATTTGTTTAAGGGGTTTGCCTTGGTCAAACCCTAGTTTGGAATCAACCTTAATAATAAAATTGAAATTGAGAATGCTAGTAAGTAGTAGAAGTAGATCTAACAATGAAGCTATGTAATTCAATAGATATGCAATTTTATTTGAAATGTAAACAAGTATATTGATATGAAAGCTTGAACATAACAATGAAAAATATAAATCAATACCATAAATGTAAATCCAAAACCTCCATGATTATATGCTTAGAATCCACCTTGATAGAAGAATGAATGGATCTAGAAGATGAACAAAGGATCTTGAAGGAAGATCACACCACCATGATGGATAGATCTAGGGTTTGAATGATGAATCTTGCATGCTTGAACCAAAACCCTTCAAAGGCTTGAATGCTTGAATCCTTGATCTTCAACGGAGAACTTGAATGGAGAAGAGGACTTGAATAGATTATTTCTTGAAATGCTTGATTAAATGTTTTCTTGGTCTTACTTGAGATCTTGAGTACTTGATGGCAAAAAGGAGATGGAGAAAATGAGAGAGGAAGGCTTCCTTTTATAGTGATCTCAGGCACAAACCTCTAGAGAAGGCCAACATTGGGGAATTAAATTTGAATTAACCTTAACCCCTAAAAATGGACCCAAATTAAATACAATTTAAGGGTTTACCATTCTAAAACCCGAAATGGCTGACCCGAAAGTGAGAAAACAAATCTTTCTGAAACCCGACATCCAGAAATCATGGAAACCTGAAATTTGAACCCTAGGTCAAGGATGAGGTAGACCCTACCCTAGGTCAAGGTCAAGGTCATCCCTAACCTAGGTCAGGGTCGAGGTCATCATTGACCCTCAAGTTCATCTTTGACCTTGAGGTAAAAAACCTTAGGACCTCGATCCAGAGTGCTAGGAAATACATAAAGATAGTGAAAATAGTTAGAGAGAGAAGTAGAATGGGGGGAGAAAGCCAGATTCAAGAAAAGACCTGATCAAGGTGCTTGACATGACCTTAGACCACTCACTCAAAGGACTAAATTCTCTTAACATGGAAGTGCTTCCATTTTAAGATGATACATTAAGCCCCCACTTTAGCAAGAGTATGGATTCAATGCAAACTCTTAGTAAAGGAGAAGAAGAGATCCAAGTGGATTCACAACAATATAGGATGACACTTAGCTAAGGACACAAGCCCCTAGACTAAGGATTTTAACTCAACATACACACGAGGGTGAGAAAACAAAAAAGGAAAAAGACACAAAAGAGGGGTTAGTACTAAATAAACCCAAATCAA
This sequence comes from Chamaecyparis obtusa, assembly GCA_027943335.1. Lineage (NCBI taxonomy): Eukaryota > Viridiplantae > Streptophyta > Pinopsida > Cupressales > Cupressaceae > Chamaecyparis > Chamaecyparis obtusa. Next base: position 72,046 of record BSBK01008042.1, on the reverse strand, counting down.
CTAGCATAAGAAAGCTTGCTAAGAAACATTTCTCATACTAATATCATATTTGGAAAGCTATCATAAAAGAATAAATAATTACATAAGAAAGAAAAGAGCAATACTATAAATAAAATAGCTTCATGATCCCATCCTACTAGCATGAAAGCGAAAAGAGAGAAAGGGAAAAGAGTGATTACCTCACCTAGTAAGATGCCCACCTTACCATTAATCACCTTGGAGGGAGAGCCCAACAGGTTCACCCATAAACTGTGCTTGCAATTGTAATGCATCTTCTGACAGCTTCTGGAATACCCATAGATCCACCTTCTTGTATCACTATGAATATGAAATGCATGTCTCCTTAGGATTTAGAAACTTATGTGCATTACCTTTAGAAGATTTAGCATATAGATGTGTGTCTTTTTAGGATTTAGCAACTTATGTGCATTACCTTCCAAGATTTAGCATATTGAAAATTTTAAAAATGTGTGTCTCCTCAGGATTTAGCAACTTATGTGTGTTACCTTTGGAAGATTTAGCATATAGATGCGTGTCTTTTTAGGATTTAGCAACTTATGTGTGTTACCTTCCAAGATTTATCATGTATAAAATAAAAAACTATAGTACAAGGGAGACCCTATATATGCCCCCCTCCTTATCGTGGCAGTCTACTAGACAGGATAAGGAAGAGGAAGAGGATACCTACTTCACAATGCAAGGAGATATCCTGTTTACAACAATGTATACCATATTCTTAGCGAGGGATATTGACCCCAACATCCAAGAGTATATATAATCATGAAAAGAATGTCACTCATGGAAAAAGGATCCTCAAAGAAAGAGATCTTATCAACAAGACCCCCACCAAAGAGGAGTGCTTTAGATAAAATATCATCTTTCAAAATTCGGGAGCAAAGATTCAATCATCAAGCCCCCTATAAAGAAGAGGAAGAGGAATCTTTGAATGAGGGAAATAACTCTAGCACCAAAGCAAGGGTGAGAGTTTATAAAGAACATAATTTGCAACATAGAGAAGAAATGATGACTTAGGACAACAACTTCTCATATAAGAAAGTTATCCATAGTCAACACATCTGTCAATATGATGAAATAATATTTCCATATAAAAAAATACCACTAAGCTAAGTTAATAAATTCCCTAGACAAAGAGAAAGAAGAAAGAACCTTGCACTAGTAGAATTTGGCAAATAAATGACTAAGTGACTAAAACTGATCATATTTGGCAAATAAATGACTAAATAAATAACCAATTTGGTCATCGGGTAAAATCACAACTAAAATGACTAAATAAATGACCAATTTGGTCATCGGGTAAAATGACCAAATAAATGACTAAATAAATAGTTTGAGGGGTTTTTCCTTTTTGGTTCCACAATTTCATTCATTTTATTGCGAGAGCATATTTTCATCAAACAAATTTTCAATCATGGCTTACTATTTCGAATTGGTTTCTCATCTCATGTCTAAAAATAAATTTGACTTGCATCTAATATTAGATCTTCAAATCAAATTAGATTTTCGTTGCACGCGTGAAATATTTAATCGGAAGTAGAAGAAATGTTAATCACTGTTGGAAATATTCAGGAGTTAACCGAGTTACTGAGAGGGGAGGGGTGAATCAGTAACTCCAAATTTTCTTTCAATTTTAACATGTAATTTACCTTTTAACCTTTGCATACAGAAAGCATGAAACTTAAAAACATTTACAATAATGACACATAGATTTGGTTACCCAGAAACCTTCCAAAAGAAAGTAAAACTGGGGTGGGGATGAAACCCACAAAGCTTTAATACTGCAGAATAAAGTTGGCCAGTTAAGGCTTACAATTTGATCACTTCTAATGATCTGCCCTGTTAGGAGCAATAAGGATTGCTAAATCCACCCTGTTAAAGGATTTACAAACATACAATGAAGTATGCACTCGGTAAAGAGATTTTTACAAAGACTGTTAAGTCTACCCGGTTAAAGGATTTAGTACTGATTCACCTGTTAGAATGAAACAGTAGATCTCTGCTTTGCAACTAGATTGCTGATAGAGATTCGCTGATGTACTGATCACCTTCTGTGATGAATTTCTTTGCTGTATCTTATACTTCTGAAGCCTTCTGTAATTCGCTTATCTCTGTCTTTCTTTTTCTTTCACATATATTCTACTTCATACATTTCATTACATCTTTTTATTTTTACAACATTGTTTATATACAAGTCTTAAACAATTAATTACAATTACAATTACACAGTCGGCTTGACAAATAAACTTAAGTGCTACTAAGTCGGCCCAAGTATGGTTACACGGTTCCTACAAACTGACTCGGTGACTTTCTGATACTCGGCGTCCACTGCATTACTCGGCATCGTCATGCACTCGGTAGAAGTGAAGGCACGGTTCATACTGATCACTCGGTAGATTTTGAACTCGGTAAGTACTGGTGACTCGGTAGACATGATGTTACTCGGTTTACATTGTCCTGATCGGTTTTCTCGGTTTGCACTGTCTGCTTGGTTTGCACTGTCTGCTCGGTTTACATCCAGAATGCAAATAAGTGTTGTCACTAGTGGCAATTCTGCTTAAAGCCAACAAATCACACATATCAATCTAATTTTGCAAGTCACACATACTACTGGTGGCTAATTCAAATACATAGGGAACACAATAAGCTTTCCTTATAATGTTGAAAATGTGGTTTTCCTTACAAACTACAATTTCACAATAAATAAAACACGTGTATACAATACCCTATGATACGAAATCCAACATGAGAAATTTTATTTTGATGTAATTGTTGACAATTAAACACTTAATTAAAAATTAAAATAAAAAAATATAACATTTTTTAATTAATTAATAATCATAGTAAATGGGGCATTTTTGGTGCCTTATAGACAATGGAAAGAAACATTATTTCATTTTTCACTAATTTATAGTTCACTATTTTAACAAATATTAATTATAATAGTAATATTCATTAAACGTTGATTTCAAATCACTTAATGATATTATAATTATAACAATACTTGGTAATATAAAAAATAATAAATTACTAATAATATCATTACGAAATACAAATACATGTATCTTTTTTCTTTTCTTTTAAAAGTCGTCCCCTAAATTATATTATTCAATAATTAATAAAAATGATTTATAAACTTATCATTTATTAATATCGTTCTATATAATGCAAATTTTATAGAAAGTTTATGAGTGGCATACTAGCAAGGGTATTTGGTGGGAGGGAAATAATTAAATGAAGCATAAAAATTGCCTCTTTCAAAAGGTTTTTACTTTCATCTTTTGTCATTTATTGGGTAGTGGAGCTCTAGCCACCAAGGGTATGAGACCATGAGGGTTTTGGAGACATCGAAGGTCGCACAGTGAATATAGTTGAACAATCATTATCCATTACAAGTATGAATTCAAAGTTTTAGTCATGGAGGTTTGATGGTTTGAACATTCTCTATTAAATCTGGTATGCGCCCATCTCCTTTCAACTTATGTTCTTTGAAAAGAAAGCCTCTAAATCATTCATATGCATGATCATTTAGTTTCTTTATGTATTTTATATTATAACCAACACTCTGTAAAACAAGGGTTTCAATAGATTTGAAAGTTTGACTAGCGGCTTATTTAACTGGAATCATGAATTAAAATAGGTATGTGGTCCGTCCAAAGCATTTTGAGACATTTTATTGGCTATAGCTTTTTCCTCTCCTCAAACCCTTAATGCAATATTTATGTTTCATGCCTAAATCCCCCTACCATTATGCTTTAATGGATTCCAATACCTCTGAGTCCAAAAAATTTCATATGATCAAGAAAAATGTTAGCCATAGTTGGAATAAGCCTTATCTATGGAAAACACACTTAGATTGGAAGAAACCCCTTTACCAAACTGATTTTGCTTTGATGGAAGACAATGTCCTATTCATGCAGCTCCAAGATGGCACACGTAGGAAGTTTGGATGTTGGAAAATGTTGTGGATGTGGCTTTGTGCCTAATATTAGTTGCATTTGTTTAAGAGTTTAAAATCCTTTCTCCATAGAAGTCTGGGCATATCCGGTTGTAAGGCCCATTCTACACAGGTATAAGAATGCTAGTAAAGGTTGTAGCACTAGCTCAACACACAGCATCCATGTCCTAGAGAATGAGATGGACACATTCTCTTGAAGCTGCTACTCAAAAAACACACACATCTCAATGGATGTCCATACACATTCCCCATTTGTGCTTCACACACTATGAACAAATTTACTAGAAGATCAAATGAAGATCATACCCTAAATGCTGACAATGTTTGTTGACAAAATTTCATAGATCTGGCACTTACATTCTTTCAACACATTTTTTTCCTTTGGTGTCCTAGATCTAACATTTGGACATTGTGTACCTCCTCCAAGAGCTCATTTCTTGAACAAGGATCCTTTTATTTGCATATCCCTCCCTGTACCCTCTATGTCATTCATCCTCCTTGCGACATTACACTCTACTATTTCAGTGCAAAGTAGTTTAACATGACTTCCACTGATATCTTTGTAAGTAGCATCAAGACTTGTGTGTGTGAATTTTGTACCTGATCTGTGGACACAACACTTCAATAAAACATTAGAGGTTAGCGATAATCAAAATCGTGCAAGTAATTGAAACTAAACTAACCAGGTGATTTACTGCCTTCTAATAGATGTGAGTATGATGCTCTCAGATTGAAATCGAGATCAGTGACCTTGACGACACCTAAACGAAGGATTTGAATGTGAGATCTAGATATGGAATGAATGCAAACTGATCTTTATTTTTTATTTTTTTGTGCAATTAGGATGAAAACTTGATATGAAACTGATCTATATGAAAAACTTGATATGAAATCTATCTAACAATGATATGCAAAAATAAGATTGATCTCATAAAAATGTTGATTCGTAAGAGCCTTTGATTCCTCCAATTCCAATTCTCCATCATGATTGTGCAATTCTTCAATTGAATTTGACAGCGTAAGTATGCAAATTTGTGGATGATTTGTGAAGAGCTGAGCCTTGATTTTATAGAAATCCAGGGCTTTAGAGGTGCATGGAAAAGCCATAAATCAATATTGATAAACTCAAGTTGATTTTTGAGTTATCAGGAATAAAGAGATGATTAACTCACAAAAATCATGCAAAAGTAAAGTTCAACTCGAATTAGAAGTTTAGATCAACTTTTGAACTCAAAAAGGATGTTGAGTTTCCAAAAGCTAACAACTTGCATTGATTTTCCAATTTTGAGTTTAACTGGTCCTTTGATGTGCACATGGATAATTATGAATTAATAAATAAATAAAGTGATTTATTCTCAACTTTAACTATTTTTTGAAATAAAATAATTAATTTATGGGTTAATTAACTATTAAATCAAACTTTTATTCAAAAACTATATTATTAAATATGACCACTTGCTTTTAATTAATTAAATAAGAATTTAATCAATTAATGATTGAAATTTTGATTTAACTGTCAAATTTAAATAATACAATTTAGGAATAAACATAATTAAATTCAATTAAACAATTAAGTGGCAGAATTAAATCTAATTAATTAAATATGAAAATATTCAATTAATCAAACTTCAGGATAAATTGGGTTTATCGCCAAATAATCATTAAATTAAGGATAATTAAGATAATTAGGAATATTGCTAAGAATATTCCCTGATGCAGAATTTAGATAATCAATTGAGATTCGATGATGTTCAGATGTGCCTTAGGTTAAGACTTTGATGTCGATTTCATTTGATGTATCTATATAGCAGGTTAATGAACCTATAGCCCATTTTTGGGGTATTACATTTTTCCCCTCTTTGAATTACTATGCAAAGCGCAACAATTCAAAGATAGTCTGTGTATAATAAAGATATGAAACTAATTTGAAAGATATGATGATAGAAAGATTTGAAGATATTAGGTCCTGAATGACCAAAGATAGTGTTCACTATAGCAATGATGAACTAACGATTACGAAATAGTATCAAAATGCCTGATTCTGAACCTTGTGATTACGAAGAAGTGAGTGACTGATTCCAAACCTTATTGTCAATAAGAATCACCTTAGTCTCACATCTAAACCCTTCAGTTACCGAAGAACCAAGGAAATAACACTAATGAATCGATAGTTGCGAAAAGCTGATACAGTTTACAAGATTAGGAGAATACCAGATTGATATGGATCATGATGAATCTGATATGCACCAAGCAATGATAGTTTTGCCCCGAGCGATGATAGTTTTGCCCCGAGCGATGAGGACTTTTGATGAATCAGCAACTAGACATGGTTGTTGTCTTGATTGCTGATGAAAGATTTGATAGACATAATTGATTCACAGACTTTGAATGATGTGCAATGTCATGCCCCCTTTGGGATTAAAATTGAAATCTGACAAGAAAATTCAGCATTAATAGTTTAGAAGCATGTTAATTGATTTGAGAAGTGGTTATACACGTTCGAGAATGCATTTTGCATCATTTAGAGGTCTTGGAGACCAAGTTTGACTAGGTTTGACCATGGTTGACCAAGTTGAAATTTTGATAGTTTGATGTAAGATAATCAGTTAAGTTGAATTCTAGATTTCTGCGATGATTGAAGGTTGATTATGCAAGCAGTAGACCGTCCTCGGTCCAAAAAATTTAAATCACAATTTTTGACATATTAAATGATCTTAGATTTTGATTTTGATTCCAAAAATGGATTCAGAACGTCGAAATTAGCTAGGGGTGCAATTTTTGTGAAAAATGGAGCACTTTTGAAAATTAGGTCAAAAGCTATATAAAGGCTGGAAGGGTCATTTTCCAATCATTTGAACCTTTTGACTTTGGAGATCTTGTGGAGCCCTCTGAGCAAGAAAATGGCAGAACAGCGAGAACTAAAGGTACTTATGAGTTTGCATTGATTTGAGTGCAGTCAGGGACATGATAGACCTCGATATTATGGACATCCGGTAGGTGGACCTCTGTGCCCCTCTGAAAATTCAAATTTTTCATGTTTTATAGCCTTTTAGAATTTTTTCATATGTGTTTTACTTTTTAAATTTTGCATTTATGAAAACTCACACGAGTCCCATCCTAGACTCGTATGACATTTGAATTTCATTTGCTTTGTCGTTTCATGACCCACCCAGTGTCGTATGAGAGGGACCCATGAGCCGTATTGCATTTCATCGGGTCCCTCGAAACTCGTATGATGGAGTCCCAAGTGTTGTACGATGATGGTTTGTCATTTGGTCTATTGTAGAGTGTCGTACAAATTTCAGTGCCAGTCTAGACTATCGTTTGAATAACAGCGAGCTAAAAACTCAATTTTAGGTCAAGATTTTGACTTTTCTTATTTTTTATTCTGATAGTTGACCTTGAAACCTACCTTCTAAAGTACCAAACCGTTCAATTTCTGCACTATTAGCCCATTGTTTGAACCAAATTTCTGATAGAATTCCCTGTTTCTGTATAATGTAGGTTTGATTCCCTGATGTACATGTCTGGCATTCATACCCGGCGACACAAAGATTATGTGTCGCGCTTTCTAACCCTATGAGGGTACACCTTGCTACGTGTGGATTCGATTATCTGATTCATTTACCTGATATTAGGGTAAACCATGGCCTTTTGACTATGTTGATTGAGAGATTCCATTCTAAGACACAGACGTTTCATTTACCAACTAGAGAGATCACTGTGACTCCAGAGGACATATATAGGATATTACACATACCTTTCCATAGCAGTCGGCGCCCTGAGTATGTGAATACTAGTCATACAAGTCTTCATGCTTTTAGGCATTTGTTTGGTGATGATACACAGATGATTGGGTCTATTTCTTGGGAGACCCTTATACAGAGATATGGTCAGACGCACCGTTTAGAGTGCATTATAGCTGGTATGATTAGCGAGCTCATCATGCCAGGCCGTCAGCAAAATGGCTTTCTGATGGGATGGGCTCCGATGATAGCACTTCTTATGGCTACTCCTACTAAGCTTCCCTAAGGTCAATGTCTTTTGGCCCACATGTTCTCAGAGATGCACAAGGTCGTGTATCAGGACTGCAAGAGTTTTTCTTCTGGAGCTCTTGTATTACAGATATGGGCATGGGAGCATATCCCAGTGTTGAGACCTATTTTTCAGACACAGCAATAGCCACAGGAGCCAATTATATACACGTATGTTGGTTATGTTACACAGGTCCGTATGGGTCACACGGAGTACTTCAGATGATGTCTAGATGATATGACCTTCGTTGTATGGAGACCATTTTTGCAGATAGAGGCCTGGCCCACTGTGAGGGAGCAGTTCAGTTTTCTTTTCTAGAGTCGGATACTTATAGAGCAGACCTCCACCATTTTGGAGAGATTTTTTATTACTAGAGTTTGGCATCAGTACAGATGCATACAGGATGCCCCATAGGAGTACACTACATATGCCCACATCATTCATGAGATTGGGCTCGGATGGACACAGAGGCTCACCTATTCAATATGTGCAGATGAGTATAGCAGGATCATAGGGAGAGACTGGGACTACCTGCCACAGGTTGTTGATGCAGGGGTTACAAATGGATATATTGCTTGGCATGTAGAGCATCGTATATATAGATTTTTTGATCCCACTAAGCTGATACCCTCCATGGAGGAGGCAATGGATGTTAGAGGTGATCCCATCGTACAAGGTCCAAGACCGCAAGCAGTGCATCCTACACCACCCTGACCTAGAGCTATCACTCCCCTTCAAAGACCATCAGGATAGATGAGGCCCCCTCATCCTTCTACATCTATAATAGGTACATCCATAGGTTCTCAAAGATGGACCAGGGATGAGGGTGGTACTTTGGGTGGTGTTGGTTCAGTGGAGGATGTTTTAGCAGCTAAGCAGGTTGTAGGTACAAATATAGGCCCTGATGATACTTTTGATCTCGGTGCTGAGGTTAGACATCGTAAGGCATAGAGAGTAGGTACCTCATCACATGTAGAGCATCCAGCATAGGATATTGATATGCCAGCAGTGGAGGATGAGCCTAGTGTACCTACTACTACACAGGGTACTATTAGTTGGCTTAGAGCTTAGGTCCGGGACCTGAAGATTTGTAATGCTAGATTGGAGGAGAGGTTTGCCAAGGTAGATAGGGTGCGTGCAGAGTAGTGTGCAAAGATCCAGAGATTGTAGGTAGAGGTGATCCATCAGTCCTCCCAAGCTTCTTACTATGTGTCTGCCTATTATGTCGTAGTCCCTGCTACACAAAGAGTGCCGACTTATTCACAGTATATGGTTGCATCAAAGGGAGCCAGGGCATCAAGAGCAGAGGCTATTCCAGATGCACCACCTCCTCCTCCACCAAATGCAGAGGATCATGTTGATAGTTGATTCTTGTTCTTATGTTCTGATATACTTTGTTCCTTTTTTTTTCACTGATATACTGTTGACTCTGATAGCTCTCTGGAGCTCATTCTTTTGTACATTGTGCCAGTAGTGCACCCCTGACACATTTCGAGTTTATGATATATATGAGATCGATATTTTGGTTGTAACTTCATTTGTACTTGTCATGATTTGATTTATGATGATATCATGTGATGTTTATGCTATGAGTAGTGTAGAATGTATGTATGGATCAATGCAATGCAATGATTTCTTTCATATGTATGGATGTTATGCAAATGTAATGAATATGAAAAGATGTATGTATGATTTATTCTTATGCACATGGATGTAATATAATGCAACAAATGGTAATAATATGAAATGTAAATGCAACAATACACATGATATGTTTTACAGGTTGATGAAGACAAGTACTCAGTCTTATGTCAAAAAGGATGTCTAACCCAAGATGGTAATTGCTTGCGATTCTATGAAAAGACCTTCGAGTTAGGCTTAGCTCTTGTTAGATTGGAAGAGGTGATTGAAGAATCATTTAAGTTTTGAAGTTTTTGTTTCAAACATTTGTGAGATCATGCAAACATGCAAAAATGCAAAGAGACATGCAATATGAAATGCAACCTAAGACCTAGGACCTAGTCACTGATCATGTGTTGATTTGTTATGATCATTGAACTTTTTAGGTAACCGGATAAATCAATACAATGCCCACTAGATATGAAACCATAGACATATGAATATCAATTTGTATGCACAAGAATCAATACAACACCCACTGGTCAAACAACCCTGGACATATGACTATTGATTTTGTTTTCGAAATGTCGGATTAGATATAATCACCAAGGCACAAACACCAGGATGACCCGAATATCATGTCTGTTTTGATATAGCAATTTGTATAAGCATCAAAACATAAACATCATGATGACCTGAATACACTTTGTGTTACAAACACATCAAACAAGCAAGAGATCATTCGAACTCTAATGTGAATTTCCTGTAGTGACCCTTTATCATTCACATCCTTAGGCAAGATCGTGTTTCACAGTAGGAGAAAGAATTCACTTTTAAAAAAGATAATAGTGAGATCAAACTTCCTTGAATTTTCCAGGTATCAATGGTCAAGGTACGCATGGCCATCCAATTTGAGATAGAGGCTCTTGCATTCAGACACCATATCAATCTAGAATTTCCAAAGTTGTTAGGTTTTCACATACAAGCAAAAGACAAAGAAAAGATTATGGCCCTAGTCATCACTCTCTAAATCCTATAAAGGACATCATCAATGAGCTCAAAGGAACACAATATGCAAAAATCTCAATGCAAATTAGTAAGCATACAAGGAGATAAAAGCATGAAGCACAAATTGTTTTCAGTTTGTTTTGATGTTTGATTGTGTTGTTGTAGATGCAAAATCCTTTCTGGAAAGGAGATTGACTGACTGACTCACATGAAGCTTCAAAGGACTCCGACTGGATATGACTCATCTGAGGTATGCTGGAGACCATAGGATATGACATTGATGGCCCCAAAGTTTGAACACTGATAGGATACAGACGCTTGAGCTGACTGGTGAACAGACTGACTTTATTGAAACAAGGATATATACAGACTAAAGCAGACTGAAAGCTAGGAAAGACCAAGATTGCACTGATAGATGGAGCATTTTGAACAAGTGGCACCCATTTTCTGAGTTTTCACCATCTTGGTAGAGATTCTATTTTTGCTACCAAGGCGCCTATTTCCAGGTTTTCACCAAGGCACTTTTTCTTTTTCTCATTTTTTTATTTTTTTTATTTTTCATTTTTTAATTTTTTTTATATTTTTGATATTTTTCACTTTTTTTGTGAATTTTTCAGGATATTTACCAAGCACTGAATGCCTTAGGCATAGAATTTCTTCAGATGGAGAACATTGATTGGTTCTCAGAGCTATTCTCCTTCAGTCATTGAGAGTTGATAGGCACCAGAGCCAAATGTAGCAGTGATTACAAAGGGACCCAGCCAATTGGGTTCAAACTTCCCCTTGCGTTCTCAATGTGATTGATTTTTAGGATTCTCTCTCAAGACTAGATCGCCAACCTAGAATTCTCGGTGTCTGACTTTCTTGTTGTAGCCTCTAGACATTTTTTTCTAATACACTCTAAGATGATCATATGCTTCTTGTCTGTGCTCATCTAGTAGTTCAAGTTCTTGCAACCTAGACACTCTGTAGTCATCATCAATTACTAGACCATGCATTCTGATTCTTAGGGATGGGATTTCAACCTCAATAGGTAGTACCCGCTTCAGACCCATAAACTAAAGTGAATGGAGTAGCCCCAGTAGGCATTCTGATACTTGTTCTATAGGCCCAGAGAGCTGGATTGATCATGAGATGCCAGTCTCTTCTTATTTTATTAACTATTTTGTGCAAGATTTTCAAGAGATTTTTGTTTGAAGCCTCAGCTTGTTTGTTCCCTTGAGGATAGTAGATAGTAGACCAATGTTGTGTAATCTTGAATTTAGCACATAAATCATCTAGGTCCTTGTTTTTGAATTGTCCCCTATTATCTATGATTATGGAATGTGGGATCCCATATCTGCATATGATGTAGTTCAAGATGAACATAGAGATTTGTTTCCCAGTTGCTTGTGTTAAGGGAATTGCTTCTACCCATTTTGTAAAATAATCTATAGCCATGATTATATGGGTATGTCCATTAGAAGAGTGTGGATGGATAGCACCTATAAGATCAAAAGCCCATTGTTGAAAAGGCCATTGTGTAGTAAAGGGAATTAGATCTCTCCCTAGAGCATGAATCAAGTTTCCATGTACTTGACACTTTTGACAGTTTTTAGCAAATTTGATAGCCTCTTTTTCCATTTCAAGCCAATAGTACCCCACCCTAATAATTTTTTGAGCTAGTGTTAAACCGTTCAAGTGTGACCCACATATACCCTTGTGGACTTCTTCCAATGCACGTTGAGACTCTTCTCATTCTAAACATCTAAGTAGCGTACCATCTAGACCTCGTTTGTACAGATCATTACCAATGATGACATATCAGGATATGGTACGAATAAGGTTTTGCTTCTCAAACCAACTAAAGGAATCTGGAATGATTTGGTCTTTGAGATAGGAGAAGAGGTTTCTATATCTGGATGAATCATAACCTACAATAGTGCAGATCATGCGGGTTTTAGGGGAGTTATATGCAGGATAAGATAGGGATGCCACCAGGAAGTTATAGCATAGCTCATGTTTAGGCTGTTGTAAGAGAGTAGATAATGTCACCATTGCATTGGCAGCCTTGTTCTCCGTTCTAGGTATTTTCTCAAATGTGATAGAGATGAATTATTTCTTTAGATCATCTACCATTTTCTTGTAAGGAATGAGCTTTTCATCTTTAGTTTGGTACACATCATTGACTTGATGGATGACAAGTTGTGAGTCTCCATGAATGTGTATCTCTGTCACCCTCCACTATATTTCCATTTTCATACCATTAAGAAGGGCTTCATATTCAGCAATATTGTTTGTGCAAGGAAACTTTAATCTGAATGCTTTGGGTATTGAGTATCCTTGAGGAGTTATGAACAATATGCCTGCTCCGGATCCATTCTATGTGTAGGAGCCATCAAAGAATAACTGTCATTCTCTAGAAGAAAGATGCATGATAAAGGAATCTAGAAATTCCATCTGAATTGGTGTATCATCAAATAGTGGTGCTTCAATCAATTGATCAGCAATGACCTATCCTTTTATAGCTTTTCTCTCAACATATTCAATGTTAAATTCACTCAATAGCATGACCCATTTAGCTAGTCTACCTGTGAGGGCAGCTTTGCTTAGTAGATGCTTTAGTGGATCAATTTTAGCTACCAAATGAGTGGTATGAGCTAACATGTAATGTCTTAGTTTCTTTGATGCAAAGATCACAGCTAGACAAGCTTTCTAGATCATTGAATAGTTCTTCTCATATGCAACCAAGGTTCTGATGATGTAGTATATACCTCTTTCCTTCTTGTTCTCATCATGTTGTGCTAGCAATGCCCCCAGTGATGTATCTATTGCGGAGACATATAGGATCAATGGCTTCCCATGAATAGGAGGCATCAAGATAGGAGGATTTGATAGATAATTTTTGATGTGATCAAAGTTCTTTGCACATTCTTCATTCCATGCAAAGGTCACACCTTTATGTAATGTCTTTGTAAAAGGTTGTGATATGTCAACAAGTTGTGATATAAATCTCTTGATAGATTGTACCCTCCCTTGTAGGGTTCTCATTTGACTAATATTTTTGGGAGGTTGCATCTCCATGATAGCTTTCACCTTAGCTGGATTGACTTCAATACCTTTCTTTGAGACTATGTACCCCAAGAGCTTTCCAGAAGTGACTCCAAAAGCACACTTCTTAGGATTTATTCGGAGACTAAATTTTTCCATTCTGTCTAGGATCATGCTCAAGTCTTTTAGATGTTTAGTTCTGATCATAGATTTAGCTAAATTATCATCCACATAATCCTCGATAGTTTGATGCATCATGTCATGGAAAATAGACATCATTGCTCTTTGATATGTAGCACCAGCATTCTTAAGCCCAAATGGCATAACATTCTAATAGAAAGTACCCCATGCACACGTGAAAGCAATTTTCTCTTGATCTTCTGGAGCAATTTTGATTTAGTTATAACCAGAGAAACAATCCATTAAGGAGTACATCTCAAATCCCGTAGTCATGTCCACTATCATATCAATCTTAGGCAGTGGAAAGTCATCCTTTGGGCATGCTCTGTTCACATCTCTAAAGTCTATGCACACTCTGATTGAACCATCTAGTTTAGAAATAGGTACAATATTAGAGATCCACTATGCATAATCTATGACATGGATGAATCTGGCTTTTAGGAGTTTCTCTAACTCAGCTTTGACCAAGAGTGCAACATGAGGATGTATCTTTCTCAATTTTTGCTTCACAGGTTTTACTCCGGGAGCAATAGATAGATGGTGCATGATAAGATTTGGATCTAACCCTGGCATATCTGAATATTTCCATGCAAAGTTGATCTTTTTTTCTGTTAAGAATGCAGTAAATTCTTGCTTCTCTTCTTCTGATAATGATTGTGCTACATGTACCAATTGTGGTTCCTCTACTGTACCCAAATTGATAGATTGAGTGGGCTCAATTAGAACTAGAGATCTATCCTATAAATGACTCAGAAGGACATCAAATATCTCATCCTTAGGTGCCTCTGAGAGGTTTTCATCATCAAATACATCTTTTCTTTTTACTTTTGTAGGTTCTGAGACTGCCACAAAGTGGTTTTCACCCTCAGAACTCTTTTTCTTTTTACTTTTATTCTTTTGACTAAGATATTTGATGTCTGGATCGGTCATGCTGATGCTTGGTTCACTGATGGAAGTCCTCATAGGTTCTACTATATTGAGGTAAAAAGCAAGGGCGTAGTCATTGGGAAAGGTGTAAACATCCTGGCTCTGATTCATGAAAGTTTGGTCAATAAGGTCAGGACGTTGGATAGTCAAAATGGGAGAGGCTTGGGATATGGTGTTCACGGATATGGATCTGTCATCATTGGTACTAACCCGATGCTCAAGTTCGAAGGTGATATTGTAGCTCAAAATGTTCAACTCGTGAATAGGCTCAATGTCATCGTGGGGGTCCAATTCAGCCATAGGTGGATCAGACACGTTAAGTTCATTATTTTTCTCTAGACTTATGTTGGGAGTAGGTGCGTATTGGTGAATAGCATCAACATACTTCTCTATGATAAGCTTTCTTCCTCTAGAATGGCTCCCCATTCATAGTCGTTTGATTCAGCTTCTGATTCAGGATCTCTAGGAAATCTTAGAATATGTGTAAAGTCAGGATGAATACCCCAAAAAGGGTTACCCTCAGTTTTGGATTTGAATTCATATTCATGGGAATCAGTGTCAGAATAACTACCACCTTCCTCTTGATCTATTTGATTGCCTTCAAGATTAGTTGGTTCTTGTGGTGCAACTATCTCTTGCTCTACAGTAGGTTCTTATGTTTCTACTACATTGATTCTTCTTATCAGGTCATCTTCTGCATCAAGTAGATCTTTGATTTCCTCAGGAAAATGTTTATAGGGGATGAGCTCTGAGTTATCTAAATCACTATCAAAGGGTTATGTTGCTCCCTTCTTGAGAGGAGGTTCTCCTGGTGCAATTTTCTCTATGACATGAGAACAATTACCCTTGAGGTGATAGGGTTTCTTCTCAAAGCCTAAGCTGACAGTATTCTTGTTTTCTCTACCAGTATGTGAAATGGGTGTCACAAGACCCTTTCCTCTGAGACCTAGAGGTCCTTGACCTAGATGTCCCATCTTAGCTATTAATTTGTCTCCTGGACCATAGGACTTTGAAGGGATCTTCGGTGCTATAGAGTCCCTAGTTTGACCAATTTGGGATGCAGAATCATCTTTGTATAGCCATGCAAGCAAAGCTTCATCCTCTTCAAACTCTTGCTTGGATACTTGCTCTGCCACAAAATTTATTTTATATGCTTCAAGAGGTTCCTTAGGTTCTGATTTGGATTGTTTCAAAGATTGTCCATAAGACTTAGGTGAGATAGGGAGAGATGTCAAAGACAAGACTGGCTCTATAATGTATTCTCCCATCCCATTTTCTTTGATATTGACCTCTTTAGCAATGTCTTCCATCTTGGATGTTGAAGCAACATTTAGTTGCTTAATGGAAGATTCTTTATTATTGGGAACAAGCTTATCAGCACCTTCCTTCAGTGTATTGCAAGTAGTACTCAAATCCACTGGGATAGTAACCTCTACTCCTTCATAGGGAAATTTTAAGCATTGATGGTATGTAGAAGGAATAGCTTGCATTTCATGTATCCATGGTCTTCCTAGAAGGATGTTGTAAGCTAGAGGTAAGTCAAGCACCTAACATGTGGTATCTCTGATCACTGGGCCCACTCAGATGGGTAAGACAATGGTTCCTTTAGAGGATCTTTCTTGTTCATCATAAGCTTTTATGGTTATCTTCTTTCGAGGATCAATAGCCATTTCTAATAATCCCAACTGTGTGATCAAGCTATAAGAACAAATGTTTAGACTAGCGCCCCCATCTATCAACACATGTTTGACTCTACGATTCTGGATCAAGACCTCTATATGCAAGGGTTGGTTGTGTGGGTGACTTAAGGAGTTATCATCTTCCTCTGAAAAGGAGACATATTATGGAGATGTAAGATGTCCAACCATAGTCTGGAATCTATCTAAATCTAGGTCATTAGGAACATTAGATTTGAGAAAAGCTTTGTCTAGGATGCCTCTGTGAGCTGGAGATATTCGAAGCAACTCAAACATAGAGATTTTAGCATTTATGTGCTGGAGTTTTTGAACAATGCTATAGGATGTAGGCCTTGTATCCTTTGGATTGGAGGATTTGGAAGCAACCTTCTATTTGGAAGCAGATGTGAGATTGAAAGGTATCTTAGGGACATTAGATGAATCTGGGGTTTGTCCTTTCAGATGTGCCTGAGCTTGTGATCTAGTAACTGCATTAGTTGAGGAATGATCTCTTTCTCTTTGTACAATAGTGATGACATTGCAACTTTTAGAGAGACATGGTTCAACCATATTGATGACAGCATTATTTCCAAGGTAAGCATAATTGACTTTTGCCCCCATGTTAGGTTGGGAAGATGAAACTCCCTGACCATGTTGTAGAAATGGTTCTGTGAATGCTGTGTGATTGTTATTACTTTTAGGATTTTCAATCATGATGTCTCCCTTATCGATTAGATCTTGAATAGTGTGTTTCAACCGTAAGCAGTTATTAGTTTTGTGACATTTACCTTGATGGAAATCATAGAATTCATTTTCTTCCACCAATGCGGCTTAGGATCTTGATCAGATTGTCAAATTTCTGGAAAATAGATGATGTTATTAGCCATTAGGGTTCTCATAGCTGATTCTAATGATTCTCCAAGAGGAGTGAACTTTTGCTTTTTGTCCCAAGATTTGTATTCTAGCTTCTTTTGAAATGGTTTAGATGACTTTTGCTCAGAAGCTTTAATGGCTTGGGAACCAAGAGTTAGATTGTAGGCTAGTGCCTTTGATGGGGCATGAATAGTGTCAACAATGCCATCGGTGATGATGTCTTTATTCTTGTTCCAGTTTTTGTTTTTATCTTTGGAACTAGATCCAGATTTGTACTTGTCTTTTTGAAGTGTGATGTCTCCTTTCTTGACAAGTACTTTCTCAATCTTGATCGCATTATCTACCATTTTATCAAAAGATGCATGATCTTTCATTTTTAATGGGTAGTTTATCTCTGGAACAAGATTATTGATAAAGATTTCGAGTTTCTCCATTTCGGGAATTGGTCTAGCATATAGAGAGAACTTCTTTCGCCACCTCTTGAGGAATGTTAGGAATGGTTCTCCTGGATATTGCTTGAGGTTACAAATATCGATCATGGTGACCAGGTGTTGAATATTGTAGGAGTATTGTTGATAAAATAGTTTAATCAACTCCTCAAAAGTTTTAATCATAGGAGGCAGTCTAGAAAACCAATGAATAGATGCTCCTCCTAGAGATCTAGGAAAGAGACGCATCAGATAGGTCAATTCATGCATGAACTCCATGGATTATGTATAGAACTCTCTGACATGATCTTGAGGATCAGAGTGTCTGTCATATTTATCATACTTTGGCATCTCCACTCTTTTTGGGAATGGTGGCATGTAAAAATCTTTGTCAAATGGAAAAGGACATAGGGCCTCCATGGAGAACTCCTTTGGTTCTTTTTCTTTTTCAAGCTTATTCAGTTTGACTTGCATAGCATGCATTTATTTCATCATAGCCATGATTGGAGTTTCTTCCTCATGTGTGATGATATCTTAGATATTAAAGTTAGGAGGAAGTTTAGCTCCTTGATGAGCCAACTCTAGAAAGTATGTTTCCCTATCTTCCTTCAAGAAATGCCTCATCATTTTCTTGAATTCATCATTATTTTGATATCGAGCAATCTCTTCAGGTGTGGGTGCTTGATCTGCACCATGTTGAGATTGAGCTCCTTGAGAGCCATGATTCATCCATGCTTGAGACATGGTAGGAGTTCTGAAACTCCCTGGGATAGATCAAGCAAGAGTTTGTTGATTACCTCTGTGAGTTGATGGAGGAGGTATGTAACTAGTCTTTAATCGAAAGTTGCCAAGACCATCATCTTCGTAAAGACCAGAAATTATGAGTTGCTCAAGAGTTGGACCCTGGATAGTATTTAAAGGTAAGGTCTAGGACATTTCTCCTGATTTCTTGTGTGAGGTAGCTCTAGTTTCCACCATTAACCTTGGGTGAAATAGAAGAAAATGATGAAGACAATTGAAGAATGATTTGATTCGAGAAAATTGGATGACACAACCTTGTCAAGATTATGATTGATTTGAAGATTCGATTAGACATGGGTGAAGGATATTGTGCCCTAGATGTATGGGTAGATTGCCCAAAAGATAGCGGACATGAGTTCACAACACTTAGTCTATTTTTGAAGATTTGATAGAAGATTGATAGATTTGACAAGGTTTTGACACAAGATGAAAAGGACTCAAATCGATTAAATAGAAGGCTGGATCGGATTCAAAAGATCACTTTGGGAAAATGATAAGATTCTCAATAGCTATTGCTCTATTCTTGATACAATGATTTTTTTGACAGATTCCTAAACTAGGCTAAAAAAGCTGGGTATCTGGCAATTCTGACAATTTTCTGACAACTCTTCAAAATTTTCCAAACGACACTCTGCAGGCTCATACGACAGTGGGTAGGCTATGAAATGACAGTTGAAAATATTGTATGACAATTGAAAATATCGTATGACAGTTGTAAAAACTTGCATGACAGTTGCTGTAGTAGGATTTGACTTTTTGAATTGGACTGGCAGACAAACTCATATGACACTGGGTTCTTTACCATATGACTGTTGGATAGTAATGAAATGACTTTTGGAGAAAACTCGTATGACTTTCTGACCTCCTGAGATGACTTTTGACTCCAGAAAGGAATTTCACTTCAAATTTTGCAAATTTAGGGTTTTTAGTTTTGGATCATTTCCAAATTGTGCTGTCCAAATTTGAAGATTATATTGGATTTGTTCATTTTCAGTAACCAAGTAGATAAACAAGCACATAGAATAGTAAGCAAGTGATTTCAAGCATTTCTGAAAACAATGAACAAGGGCAAAAGAAACCTTGTGCATGAACAATCAAGTGACCAAATTGCTAAGCCCTGAGAGTGCTAATAGTGTATGTTCTGAAAAGTTTTTCAATAACGCACATATTCCTAAAAATGAAAATTTGGCCTCTCTAGGGTTTTTAGTAATGGTTTGACTCTACAACTTTTATGATCCAAAGGGGTGAACTCCAATCCCAGCGCACCAGGGTTTTGACATAGTCTGAGAATTTAATCAATCAAGAGCTGCTAGGGAGATCTGACAACCCAACAATGAACCACACTTGTGAAGATTTCTTCCACAAGGACATTTATATAGTGGTTGTCACTACCATGGAAAAAATGGCTATTACCGCTTGAGGTTTCATCAACGTGGTTGGCCCAATTAAGGGAATGTCCACTATGGTTAACCCTCTCTAAAGATGACTCACAAAGTATACCACATGGAGACTGGTTCCAGATTCAAGGATCTGAGTTTCTGGTACTACCCAAAAAGGGAGTAGAGCATAGTCCTCTAGCCTTTTCACTTTTAACCAAGATAAAGCAGACAGATAAATCTGACACGCTAAGACTAAGATTATCTCACAAAGATCTATGATGTCAACCCCTTATGATCTATCAACCTCTCCAGAGAGAGAATGTATCAATCAAAAGTTGAGGACATGCAAATCTAGTAGAACATGAGACTTTCAAAGTATCCTCCCCACCTACAAGGGATCCTTCATTGAGAAGAGTTTTGCTAGAAACCCACTCTCTCAGGATCCACAAATAGTGTTCATGGGGCCTAATTACTATGTGTAACAAAGATGCTAAAAGCAACTATGTTCGTTTTAATAGCCCAACTGAAATCTGTGATATGAAAGCAATAAAAAGTCACTCAATATAGACACGTGAGATGTTCGTTTTAAGTCCAAAATTGAGTCTTATCAGCTAAGAAGATTACCTGAATTTCTCACAATGTGCTTAGTAGATTTTTACCTAATTTTAGCAATTCTTGCACTTTTCCCAATCAAAACCAGTAGGAGTCAATAAAAAATAGAGAATTTCAATTGTTAAGATTAGCTGTTAGTCCAAATCTGAAAACCAAATCTGACAAACTACCCTAAAAAATGAAACGACAATTGAACCTGGTGCCAAAACTCGAACGACAGTGGGTATGCTTCCAGACGATAGTCTAGAAACTCGTACGACACTGGAAACTAGATCATACAACACTTCAACTCCCAAATGACAATGGGTACTATCTTAAATGAGCCTTGATTAAATACACTATTGTACGACATTGGGCTAGTCTGATACGACTTTTGTCAGAAACTCGTATGAAAATTATACGAACAGAATGTAAAAATCACAGTTTTGGCTTAGAAAATGACAAGAAGAAGACAGAAATTGATAGAATTGAATTTGGAAACCCATATCAAGGCCCCACGGTGGGTGCCAGAAATGTGTGTGTGAATTTTGTACCTGATCTATGGACACAACACTTCAGTAAAACATTAGAGGTTAGCGATAATCAAAATCGTGCAAGTAATTGAAACTAAACTAACCAGGCGATTTACTGCCTTCTAATAGATGCGAGTATGATGCTCTCAGATTGAAATTGAGATCAATGACCTTGATGACACCTAAATGAAGGATTTGAATGCGAGATCTAGATATGGAATGAATGCAAACTAATCTCTATTTTTTATTTTTTTGTGCAATTAGGATGAAAACTTGATATGAAACTGATCTATATGAAAAACTTGATATGAAATCTATCTAACAATGATATGCAAAAACAAGATTGATCTCATAAAAATGTTGATTCATAAGAGCCTTTGATTCCTCCAATTCCAATTCTCCAACGTGATTGTGCAATTCTTGAATTGAATTTGACAGCGTAAGTATGCAAATTTGTGGATGATTTGTGAAGAGCTGAGCCTTGATTTTATAGAAATCCAGGGCTTTGGAGGTGCATGGAAAAGCCATAAATCACTATTGATAAACTCAAGTTGATTTTTGAGTTATCAAGAATAAAGAGATGATTAACTCACAAAAATCATGCAAAAGTAAAGTTCAACTCGAATTAGAAGTTTAGATCAACTTTTGAACTCAAAAAGGATGTTGAGTTTCCAAAAGCTAACAACTTGCATTGATTTTCCAATTTTGAGTTTAACTGGTCCTTTGATGTGCACATGGATAATTATGAATTAATAAATAAATAAAGTGATTTATTCTCAACTTTAACTATTTTTTGAAATAAAATAATTAATTTATGGGTTAATTAACTATTAAATCAAACTTTTATTCAAAAACTATATTATTAAATATGACCACTTGCTTTTAATTAATTAAATAAGAATTTAATCAATTAATGATTGGAATTTTGATTTAACTGTCAAATTTAAATAATACAATTTAGGAATAAACATAATTAAATTTAATTAAACAATTAAGTGGCAGAATTAAATCTAATTAATTAAATATGAAAATATTCAATTAATCAAACTTCGGGATAAATTGGGTTTATCGCCAAATAATCATTAAATTAAGGATAATTAAGATAATTAGAAATATTGCTAAGAATATTCCCTAATGTAGAATTTAGATAATCAATTGAGATTCGATGATGTTCAGATGTGCCTTAGGTTAGGACTTTGATGTTGATTTCGTTCGATGTGTCGATATAGGAGGTTAATCAACCTATAGCCCATTTTGGGGGTATTACAAGACTATGTTGACATCTTTTCTTCATGACATATATCCCAGAACCATTATTCTCATCTCTTACACTTTATGATGCATCACTTGAATCATACCCTTTTTTATCATATAATTCTACTTTGTCCACTGTACATGACCTATAATGCCCTCCTTTTTCTCTTGCAAGAAAATCCTTTCCAGGTTGCATATCACTTGGACCATCTCCACAAGCCTTATGAAATTTTTATGTACCACATTTACTAATGATGCATTTAATGGAGGAAACCTTATGACATCTGGCACCAAAAATGTTCCATCACTATCATCAACCGAGTTAATTCTCTAAGGCTCCCACATTTTTGGAGGAGCAAAGCACTCCAAGTGATCATGAGAAATAGTGGCTGCAAATACTAATAATGAAAATCTTCCACAAAAAGGATTCTTCTATTGAGTGATGACTTCCATCCTTAAATTTGGAATCACCATCTATTTATGAATCTGACAGAAAATTAAAAAATGTCATAATGAATCTTAGGTATACACATGTCATGGATGTAGGGTTCTGTATTTTCCTATTACTATGGAACAAAAGATTAAAATGAGATTTGTATCTCTAAATTTGTATAATTATAATTGAATCCATTAGAGTATAATGGATTTTTTTGTAAATTTGTTTTTTCATCTTCGACAATGATAGTTCCTTTGACTATTTAAGAGTGGTATTTATCTATTGTCAATAGAGTTCTTGTATCTTGAAACTATTTCCACTACTAGTTTTACACTTACAGACTAACCATATACAACAATTGGGTATCCTCATGTAGTCGCCATTTATTATAATTACTTCTGCATGGTTCTTGGCCTGAAATCTTAGCACATCTCCAATAAAGATAACCAAAAACTTAATAATACCTCATCTTGTTGTGAGTTGTCCAACACCATATGTGAGGCCAGATATCACTTCATCGGTAAATCCTTTTCCAAATAATATGTTTTTCAATTTTATTTTCTTATTTGAATTGTCTTTAAATTATGTTGGTTGTGCCTTGTTAAATAAAATATATGTTTTCCATCTCTTCAAGTTATTAGGAGGAAGGGGATATTATACTTAAAGAGAGCAGACATCCTTGTGTTGAAGCTCAAGATGGTGTAAATTTCATACCAAATGATTGTTGTCTTGTGAGTTATTTTAAAAGGATTCAGATGAATGCTTATTTTGTTCATCTTTACTTTCCTTCATTCCATTATAGTAATATTGTTAACATCTTTTAAGAATCTTAACCATATGGTTGTTTTCTAGGTGAGGGGTAAAAGCTGGTTCCAAAATCATCACTGGACCAAACATGGGAGGTAAATCAACTTTCATTAAGTAGGTATGGTGTTTTATTTTGATTATGGCAGAGTAGATTGTTTATCTTCCTTTACATCACTCTACTTAGTATGTTTTGAATTTATATGTTTTATTTTATAAGTGAACCGAGTCAACTTAAACTACATATTTTGAAGTTCTTTGGTTTTTTTTGGTCTGGATATTGTTCGATCTAGCACTATAGGGCCTAGACACTAAGTATTGCCAATGTTGATAGTGTCTTTATGTGCAGCAATTCAGGATTCTTGTTGCATTAGCCTTAAACTGTAGTTGCACCTAGGCTATTCTACTCTTATTTGCTACAAAGAAATCTAGAAGTTTCTTGTTTTGGTTATGTCTAGACATAAGCAGAACAAATCAATGGGACTCTAAATAAATACCCAAGTGATGGGTGCTAATGATTCCTCCTTGAAATGGCCCAATGATGAATATATTTCTTGTCTTTTTGAATGATATAAATATTATCAATTTATCATAATGCATGGATGCTCCACGTTCATTTTGCTTGCTGTTAAAAATGCTATCTAGAGAATGGCTTGAATTGGTAGAAATTTGAAACCAATGTGGGTGCCCATGGAGGCAAGTAATGCCTTTTGTAGACATGTGAGAGAATTTTATACCATCATTAGTGGGCAAGCACTCTTCATTCTATCAAGTTTATAGTCCTGTAAGAGTCAAAACAATGTCAAGTTATGAAATATTCCTATTAAATTATTAAGTAATCTTTAGCAATGCTACCATTATAAGTATCTTCATTTACAAAAATTAAATATATCTGGCTAACTCAACATATTTGTAGAGAGTATTGCACCTGAACATAGAAACCTATCTGAGAATAAACACCCGCAATGATTTCTGATTATGGTATCTATCATGGTCCATGGATCTTACCACTATTATTTGTACACAACAGCAACAAAAAAAAAGTATTGGATTTAATTGTTTATCTGAATGGATCCAATAGAGAAACCTCAAACTTTGGAACCTAGGTTGCTAGTTTGAGTTCAGGTTCTTTAGTTATCTATTTCCTCTGGATTCACTACTACCATGTTCAGTATATCTTTTTTTGATTCATTAAATGTGACCTTGTGGGATGCTCCCATTATATTATAAACATAAAATATGAACTGTACGTAAGGCTTCAACCCATGAACATGTGACCATAACTAGCTGTTTAACCCACAACTAGTGGGGGGCATAATTTCTCCAAAGAAAAAAGCAGGAGATAAATTACAAAAATATGTAGAGGATTTAAGAAACTAATACATATGAACTGTGGCCCTTCCACCTCTTTATGAAACCACATTAAGAAACTTGTAATCTTGGTGCACTGTGTTGATGGGCATTTTGTGACACTTGCCAACACGGAATAAAATACCAACTATTCTATCCTCTCTTGAACAAGGAAACCTTAAATGCTAAAAAATGTGAAACTGTGTGATCAAATAACCCCAAGGTTTACATTACAAACATGTGATTTTGTGTTGGATATAACTCAGTGAATATGATGTGATCTTGTTGGAACACACAAAGGGACTTACAACGCTATTCTTTCAAGATTTTTCAACTCTCTTGCCTCAAAGCAGCAGGAACTTGAACTTTAAATAAAAGACAAAAAGGATAAGGGTTTTAGAGAAATCTAATCAAATCCTAAGGACAATGATAACAATGAATGATGCTCGGATAGACAAATTGCTTATGGAATTTTTTTCTACTTGTTTAGAGATAGCTCACAACGCCATAGAAAGAGTGAAATCTTCTAAGGTAGTGAAGGATTTTTATATTGTAAATAATCCATCCAAATACCCAGTACTAGCACAATCTAAATGAACATCCATAATCAAACTATGCCAAAATGAGCTTCGGACTAACCATACAATGCAATTTGCAATCAACAAATCACCATTATGGCTCTACATACAACACACAGACATAGACAAGAAGAGGCCCAACTAGTTAGCAGAAACTAGTTACACCTACATATATTGCAGGGTAACTATACAGGCACATCTACCCCCCCTATAGTGGCACAAGAGTAGAGAGTAGGGCCACTAGAAAGGATTTTTTTTGCAATGGACTTGACATAGTCTCTATATTATTATTTTTGAGGCATGCTCACTAAACCTTGTTGGAATGAAGCTGGGGCCCCTAGAGATCTTAGTACTTCATTTATTCTAGTCTCCACAGAAATGAATTGAC
Source organism: Chamaecyparis obtusa (assembly GCA_027943335.1). NCBI lineage: Eukaryota > Viridiplantae > Streptophyta > Pinopsida > Cupressales > Cupressaceae > Chamaecyparis > Chamaecyparis obtusa. The sequence goes on along the minus strand of BSBK01008042.1, from coordinate 46,182 downwards.
AATGGAATTGAATTGTGGATTTTTTTCCATGCCATTGCTTGCATTACTTGGTTTTCAAAAACATCATTTCACAACATATACTTATCAAATCATTAATTCATTCATTTGAAATAGACAAAACATAGTCTCAACCTTATGGTTTTCAAGGCATGTCCTCTTCCCCTGTTGGAATAAAGCTACGACACCTACAAATACTAGGATATTCTTGATTTTTGTTTCTCACATAAATGAGTTGGTAGTGGAATTGAAATGTAGATTCTATTTCATACCATTTCTTGTATTAATCGGTCTTCAACAACCATTTGAGATTGAGACTAACACATTTGAGAATATGCTTGGAGTACCCATCACTCAATTTAGACATGCAACTGCTTACCACTAATGTGTTTATTTCAGAAAGTTGTTGTTTACAAGAGTAACATGGCTGGAAAGCCTTCAATTATCACTCGTGTGGTTGACAGTATGACTAATAATCTAAGACCAACTCATGCTGAAGCAACTGATGTGGAAAATGTTGTCCTTGATGGTATGTATAGGGGATTGGCTTGATTCATTGGTTAATGTAGTTACTTTGTTGTTCATTTTTACTACAAGAAGTTTGTGACATTATGTTCTTAAGGTAATCAAATTTTGTCTCTCTTTATATTTGGTTAACTTGTCCGAGACCCTGATTGTCATAGGCACAGATGGAATTTTGTTAGAAGCATAAACTCTTTGGGGACTATATCCTATTGAGACCATAACAACAGTGGGTAGAATTTGTGCAGAATTAATTTGTCATACTCATCAGTTATTAGGTATTATTTATTCCTTTGATTGGAAACAACATTTTTTATTTTGTTGAGAATGACTTAAAAACCAAAATGTTATCTAAGAGAGTGAAATCCAAAAGAAACACACAAAAAAAATCATAATGAAAGAGAGTAGCTTTATGGTGTGTCACAATGAAATTTGTATCCTGTATTCTTTTCTATTACAAATAAAGTTCACTAAATGTTTTAACTTTTGTATAATGATCTATAGACTTATTTGACTTTTCAATGAAAACTGGCAGAGAAAGTTTACAACCAAGTTGTTTACTTTAAGAAAACTATCAAATATATTGGTGAACTGATCACTCATTTGGAATCTATAGCATCATCAGCGATATGATTTTGTTCCATTGTTCGTGAAATTTCCATTATCAAATTGTACCTTAGAGTGCAATGAATTTTGCTTTTATGCAAATTATGGTGTGGTGGACTATTTTTTCTCAGTATTTTATTTCTTATTATCTCCAAGACCTTGATCACTAATCCAAGGATATGTATGCTAGAATATATGATTTGCAAGTACATGCAGCAATCAAAGTGAAGGCATCTGTTATTATAGTTTTCACATCATCAGGATGGGCTGCAAGGTACCCATAATTTTCTACTTTTTGAATGATTGGTATAAATTTATCTTGGAAATCAGGCATAATTCAATATCATATCTGCTTTGTTTGTATATCAAACAAAATTTTGACTTTCAATTTATTTTTTATTTTTTCAAGCTGATTGAAAAATACAGGCCATCTATGCCTGTTTTGGCTGTTGTCATTCCACGGCTTATGACTAATTTGCTAAGGTGGTCTTTCAATGGGGCATTTCAGGTATAGTTCACAAGTGCCTTAAATTTTTTTGCTTGCAAATGTTCTTATCGCTACAGTAAATTCAAATCAAGGTTCAGCGTTAATGATATAATTATCTTAGGGTTTCACTGCATTTGTCTTTTGTGAGACTTATGGAGGTGCCAAGAAAGCACTTTCTAATCTTGAAAGATTTCATAGATGTTTTCTGTCAGTTTTCGATATGCCGAAGTGTTTCTCCGCACAGAAAAAGTTTTGAATTTTTTTGTGGGATAGGGCAACACACCTCTAAATGAGAAACAAGAAGAAAACCATTTTTTTTTAAAAAGACAACATCATTGGTTAAAGTGAAAGGATTTAGCTCCCACAAATATGACACACTGGACAAAAGAAAACTTCATGGGAAAATGTAAAGTTGTTTTTAACACAACAAAATGTTAACATACTAAGACAAAATTGTGGTATGCTATCTATTTAAATATGCTTTCTTAAACTAATATGCTTCTGATAAATTCAAATGCATTTTCACTGTATACGTAGAAAATGGCAAGTTATACATAGTCTAAAATTTTCTCTTCTTTCTTTGACTGGGATTCAATTAGAGTTGACTTGACCATTATTATCTCAAGAGGGTTTTGATTATTATTATTTAGTATTCGATTCATCACATGGAGCTGATTCCCTTGTGCATTTCCAAGAAGATTTGTCTGCCTAGCTCCTGTGATTTTTTTTCAAGATTACTTATATATATTCACAGGCTTAGACACCCATGTGATTCAGCTTGAGTGATGAAATATTCCCTTATTTGGGATCTTCTTTGAAGGGATTTGTCTCTTTGTGTCTCACTCGGTCATTGGGCATCAACAGTGTTGGTATTAGGATTCCAAATTTGGTCCTCAAATTGTGAATATCCACATTGATTTTCTTCCACCATTCACATGCTTCTTTGATGCCCCTTTTTTCCTTACTTTCAAACATGTGATCAATTAAGCTTTTGAGAGGACATGTACTACCCACACATTTTAGTGACACGGATCTCTTCTGTTGAGCCTCTCATCCCCATGTTAGTTTCATATGTTGCACATTTCATGCACGCTATGGATGATCCCATTACTTAACTATATGTCTTGAGCATCTTTAGGTTGTCAATTGTTCTACTATTTCAAGTTGAGATGATCATTGCATTCCATTTACTGAGAGGATTTTTCATCTTGTTTCCCTTTAGGAGCTAGATATGAAATACATTTTATCTAATGTGTCCTAGACTTCTATGAGATTTATGGGAGGAATTACTTTGTTCGAACACTTCGGCATTTCCCTTCACACTTTCCAATGCCACCCCTTGTTTGAAGTTGCCTGGTTTGTTTTGTTCCAGAAGTCATCACTTTCAGGTGATATTACACAGGACCTCTAGAACTACCTAGCTGATTACTCCCTTCTTTGAGGTTGTTACTAATATTGAACTTTGAAGGTATTAAGCACCCTTTACACATTTTTGATTGACACAGATGAGGAGAGGTCAGTAAGACTACCTATGCAACTAATAGGGCATCCTAAATTTCTCACTCTAATCCTACGCATTGTGGATTTATGTCCTTTTGACATTTAGTGCCTTCTAACCTACCTTGCTGGTAGTTCAAGACTTTACTATTTTTTTGTGCGTTTAGAGGTCAATTGGTATTTGGTGATATGAGAGGTTCTAGCTTCTAAGTGAAATGCTCTACATCTCCACTTCCTCCTTGCATTCATAAGCCTATCTACCTTAGCTGTAGATATTCCCCATAATAATTTTTTAGATAGTATGCATTTCCCCACTCGACATGGTAGACGATGTCATTGGTTATTCTAGCTGTCACCTTTCCTTTATGTTTGACAATGGCAGTTTCTTGTCTCAAGCTTTTGTTTTGATTTTCACCAAATTGATGTTACATTATGGGATCTATTCTCTTTGTGATAATGATTTGTTAAGATTTTATAAAATTGCTTATTAAATTGCAATTAATGATCATTGTTTAGTAATTCTCCTCTTGATTTTTTAAATTGATTTAGTGATCAGTGTTTAATTACTTTTTAAGTTTTCAAAATATGAGGTCCTCTTAACCCTATATCTTTTGTATTGACCTACTTAGATCATTTATGGATATAAATGTAGTTTTATTTCATTCTTCTCAAATTTTTTAGGATACAATTCACAGAAATTTCTTCAAACTTTAATTTATAATATAATTCTTAAGAAAAAAAACATCATCACAGATACATAGGAGACTATTGTCATTCTATATTTGATTTTAATTTTAATTCAAATATCAAAATATAGAGTAAAACAATTTCATTAGTTGGATAAGTTAAAGGACATTTTTAATTCTTTGAACTACTCATAATATATCCCTATCATGAGTTAACTTTTTTCTGTATTATGTTATTCCAATTTTTGAGTAAGCAAAGCTTTTTGTTGTGAACAGATTGGGAGGCCATAGTTGATCAATCTCTGATACAGTCAAGATCTTCACAAGTGGATTGGGAGGTATCAAAACTCTCTTTAGAGAATCAATCTTGGAATCTGGAACAACATGGAAGGGGAGCATTCACTTATGGATAGTGTGCTCTTTATAGTGATGGAACACATGAAATCACAAACAAAGAAACCATAATGAATCAGTCTTTGGATGGAGATGCCAAACAAATTCATATGAGAGAAGATGGCAAGTTCAATTTTACTCCTTTAACTCTATATTATCTCAATGATGGATTACAGAATGTGCCCCGAAATGTTGATGCTAAACAAATCTATCACAGTTGAATCTAGAAACTACTCTCGTCTACTATTATGGTCTAGAAATTTTATGCCTTTAATTGTAAGCTCAATTTTAGTTATCCTAAGATGTTATTCACATACAAGATTCAGTCTTATTTAATGATTCCTCCTTGAATTATAATGTAGAAAGGTTTCTTAATTATTCTTTGTCAATTTAGAAATATCCAGTTTATACCATTTCCCTCAAAAGTAAAAATAAAAGGAAATTATATTTTGAAACACTTATTTGTGTAAGGAAAAAAAAAGTTTCAAACTACGTTTTATGTTCACCAAATTAGACCCAACTTGGCACTAGAATTTTGTCAGGCCTAAAATAGTAAAATGCAGCTTGGGAAGAAAAATAAGTATTAAGAACCGCAGCGGGGATCAGGATTCAATCCTTAATAGAAATTTTTCTCTTATCTAGAAGAAGAATTTAAATGTAAAAGAAGGGTTCTCATAACACTTGATAAATTTTCCTAATTGTGTATGTTCAATTTTGTTGAGATAGCATTTTGATAATTTCTTGTTTAGGTTAATGGAATTTAACAGTTTTTGGGAAACAAATGCAGATCTTAAGGTAGTTGAAGAGGTATTTCAGGCTAATAAAATAATAAGTTGCATCCTTTAGAGAATTAAAAAATGAATTATTTGACATAATGCCTCAAATAGTTGTCTCATGGAATTAAATTATTGCATGATTTGTACAAAACATATTTTTTGATAAGGCTTTAGAATCTTTTAAGAAATTGCAGCTGGTAGGAATAAAACTGAACTCCAAAACCTTTGCCAGCATCCTCTTTGCCTATGCCAAAATAAGAGCACCTGCTAGTATATATAGTTGAGTCCAATGTATTCTTTCATGGGTAATCTATTGGATAGTTGTCAGGTGCTACCAACAAAGAGCTATCCCTTTTGTTATTATTAGTCACTTCTCTTGGTCACCATTTTGGCAACTCATTTGATAAATTTTTCTTGTAACAGTTATCTTAGGTTATCTCTTTTGATAAAATTACTGAGCCTCTATTTTTTGTGCATTCTATTTTTCATAGGGTTGATAAATTCTTTTGTAGTCGTCAAGTACCAAAGCAGTAAAACACTTTCAAAGCTGGTCTAGTGTTGAATATTATTAGAATAAAATAGCTCCTATGTGGCAAGAATTTATAGTAAGTTATTATCATCTTGGACTAAAACATTTACTTCTCAAGTATGGTGTTTCTTTAGTTTTCTGTAGTGAATCTATGTCCTAGAATGCCCCTCAATCACCTAAAACATTGTGTTTTGTAGGTGATTCAGGAAGCAAAATAAAATTCTCATCTTGCAAATAACAACTTACTCCAGACATAGAAATTATATTTATAAATATGCTAGCTTTTAGTGGCTGCACTCATGGTCTCACAACTACTGATGTTGGTGAATTAACAACTATCAAGAATTCTTTTCACTTTTCTAAGTTTACAATTAGAAGAGCACAGAAACTACATATATTACTATGTGAATGCCAGACAATAATCTATTGAAAATACAAAATGTTTCTACTCTGATTTTTTCCTACTACTTGACATTTGCAATGCAAATTAAATTTCTTTGATAAATATTTTTTTTAGTTTTTTAGTGCTTGAATAATTTTCCATGTCAGACAAAAATTCTTTAGATATTTCTTTCTTACATTTCACCTTCAAAAGTCAGTTTCAAGATAGTTTTTTACCACATTATTTGCAACATATAAGATGCCATGTGACAGCTTAGATGCCAAACCCATTCTACATTTTGCATGGGAGCATAACTTCAAAATATAATGGCTATTTTTCATTACACTTAAACCACCCCCTGATTGCATTTTTGAAATTCAGCAGTAGCATTGATTGGAAATCTTATGTAAAAAAATCATATGTTTGTGCCACAAACGTTTCTTTATTTGGACTAATTCTCTTGTCATAGCCAAATTGAAAATTTATTTTTCTACCCTTCTTCAATTCCAAAATTTGCTGCCAACATTCTCTTCATGATTGAATTAAATGACTTCCTTGATCAAAGTTGACAGCTTTATTCATTTCCCACTCTTTTATTGCTTTAATTTTATCTAAAAGTGTAATCTTTAATCAAATCTAAAGGTGTGATCTTTGAAAACTATCAGTGCTATTGTTCCTAAATAGGCAGATGCCTAATCTCCAATGTGATGCAGAGGCTAGTGGTAGTAGGAAACTTTCCCATCAATGCCCCTTGATCCTCCTTCAATGGATCAATCTCTTGGACCCTACCCACACAATAGACCTCTCAATGGTCAGCGCAACTCTACACAGATCATTGTCCAACCAAACAAATTATTATGATAATAATAGTAAGTGAAGATTAGAATATAACTAGATGCTAGCAAAATCAATGGAAGAAAATTAGACTCACTTGCCAAGAGCTTCCAAACTATTAGATGACAGTGACAAGTTTACAATCTCATGCCATCCTATAGAATCCCGAAAAAGGTGTAGCATAGAATGTTATATATAATCAGTCATACAATAACACATCACTGAGTTAACTCAAAAATGTTGAAGGCATACAATTTCAGTAATGCAGCTAAAGGGTACTAGCTCAATGGAAGAGCACCTACTTTACAAGTAGGAGGATGATGGTTTGATTCCATCGTGCCCTAATATGACTAAATATATGACTAAATTAATGACTAAATAAACAACCAAATAAATGACCATATAAATGACCAAATAAACAACTAAATAAATGACCAAATAAATGACCAAATAAACTACCAAATGACCAAATAAACAACCAAATAAATGACTAAATATATGACCAAATCAATGATCAAATAAATGACTAAAATAGTTTAGTCATAAATTTGGTCATGAGATAAATGACCAGCAATAAACTACCACTGGTCAGGTGACCAAATTTGGTCATTTATCTACAATTTTCAGTAGTTTATTTGGTCATATATTGTTGTTTTTGTACTAGTGTTGCCCCCCAGGGATAGAGACAAGGGGTATCTTTGTAAAATGCATGTCTTAGAAAAGATATCTTGAATAAGGTCTATGGATGATTATAAGCATAATTTAAAACCATAGAGAGATGGGAGAGAAAGAATACCAATTAAGCTCAAGGCACCATATATGCTAAAAACCTAATGGATCCTAGGAGACTGGATGAAAATACACCTCTTGCCCCCCAGTCATGAGACGAGGGGAAGAAATCTACATTATATCAGAAGGAGGGGAATACCCTATATCAAAATTATGAAGGAATTGTAAAACTGCACGAGAGTGAGATATAATTCCTAAAGCAGCTCTTTCTCTAACATATAACTTGAAATGTTTACAATTAGCAAGTAAATGTGTATTGCTATAATGAAAAGGACATTTATATTTGTATAAAGAATCTATCAGTATAGGTCGAAAGATTTCTTTCTTGGAATTCATTAGTTCAACATATACCTTCTTAGGCACTTCTTGATGAGTATTAGGGTTATCTAAGATAGGTGTGGGGAGAAGAATGCGAAGAGGAGGACGATGATTAACATCACCTACCTTGACTTGAGATTTTGAATAACTAACACCATACATATCCAGTTTAGGGGGTATATGAAATTGGAACCTAATACCATGCTCATTAATTCCAAGCCCTAAGCCTTTATAATTGTGTTTAGTCACCATATTATATCTTGTAGTGTACATATTATGTAAAGCTTATACAGGAGGTGATTGTTTATCATGTTCATGAGTAAAGGTTGTATAAGGTGGAATAATAGGTTTTGAAGAAGTTTCTTTACCCTTTCCTTTAATATCATCATGAATCAGAGGAGAAGGTAAATCAAATAAATCTTGCACATCCACATCTTGAACTATAGCTTGAATCCCATCATAAGTACGGGAAGAACTAGGGATAGAAGATGGAGAATTAGGTATTGGATTAGGAATAGGAAAATTAGGAATCAGATTAGGATTGATAAGATTAGGAAGATTACGAGATGGTGTATCATCTACCAAATTCTTCACATAATCCAAAAGAGTAATAAGGCTACCACATGAATTTTTTAATGAAATTTTTGAATGTAGGAAGACTAGTGTCGGTCAACTTCACAAAAGCATAAGCGAGAGCAAAATGAAGGGTCATCAACACAATGAAGTGAATGATACTCTCATAGGCATCATAGGTATGGTAAAGAGATGATAAAAGAATGGTAATAAAGAACATGACCACACACCAAAGCATCTTAAAAATCTCCATAGTAAATGAAAATGCAAGAAATTTTTTTGTATTTTATTGAATACATTTTTTTTTGTATTTTTTAATTTAAAATGCAAGAGCATAAACTAAAATCTAATCTTAAGGGAAATCTAACACCAAAAAGAAAGAGATTAAGCTTGTCGGGTTCACCAAAATGAATAGGATGAAATAGGGTTCATCCCAAAAATGAAAGGGGGAAATATGAGATCTACTTCTAAATCCAAATTCCCAGCGGAAAGATCCAAATTGATCAACCAAAAGGTTAATACACAAAAGGATCAATCTATAGAGAATATGAATGAAGAAGAAAACCTTATATTTCCCTATAAAGAGTATATGCTTGAAATTTGAAATAATTGAAAGGAAAACACTAACCTCAAAATAGGGAAAATCTAGAAAATGCTGATTTCTAATGTTTGTGTGCATGTTTGAGCAATTCTACAACCTGTTTCAGACTGGAAATGTCGAGACGAAGAAAACACAAAAAAATTTTATCTTTCTGATAGTAGGTAGTCTTTGACCCCGATAAAACGTCAAGGTCAAAGACTACTTAGATATTTTGAAGGTCATCCTTGACTTTGTTCGTGGATCTCAGAAGTTCACCGAAAAGAGTATCCAAATCTAAGCTCAAATCCACAGTTCCACACCTGTACCTGCAAGAAAAAGAGGGTTTTTGTTGTTTGTTTGAGGGGTTTGCCTTGGTCAAACCTTGGTTTGGAATCAACCTTAATAATTAAATTGAAATTGAGAATGCTAGCAAGTAGTAGAAGTAGATCCAACAATGAAGCTATGTAATTCAATAGATATGAAATTGTATTTGAAATGTAAACAATTATATTGATATGAAAGCTTGAACATAACAATGGAAAATGTAAATCAATACCATAAATGTAAATCCAAAACCTCCATGATTTTATGCTTGGAATCCACCTTGATAGAAGAATGAATGGATCTAGAAGATGAACAAAGGATCTTGAAGGAAGATCACACCACCATGATGGCTAGATCTAGGGTTTGAATGATGAATCTTGCATGCTTGAACCAAATCCCTTCAAAGGCTTGAATGCTTGAATCCTTGATCTTCAATGGAGAACTTGAATGGAGAAGAGGACTTGAATGGATGATTTCTTGAAATTCTTTCTTGATCTTACTTGAGAGCTTGAGTGCTTGATGGCAAAAAGGAGATGGAGAAAATGAGAGAGTAAGGCTTCCTTTTATAGTGATCTCGGTCACAAACCTCTAGAGAAGGCCGAAATTAGGGAATTAATTCCCAATTAACCTTAACCCATAGAAATGGACCCAAATTAGATTTATCATTCTAAAACTTGAAATGGTCGACTCGGAAGTGGGAAAACAAATATTTCCAAAACCCGACATCCAAAAATCACAGGAACCTAAAATTTGAACCCTGGGTCAAGGACAAGGTAGACCCCACCCTAGGTTAGGGTCGAGGTCATCATTAACCCTCAAGGTTATCTTTGACCTTGAGGTCAAAAACCTCAAGACCTCAATCCAGAGTGCTAGGAAATACAAAAAGATAGTGAAAATAGGTGGAGAGAGAAGCAGAATAGGGGGAGAGAAAGCTAGATTTCAAAAAAGACCCGATCAAGGTGCTTAACATGACCCCAAACCACTCACTCGAAGGACTAAATGCTCTTAACATGGAAGTGCTTCCATTTTAAGATGATACAATGGGTACCTAACATGGCCTAGTAGTCGGGACCCATCTTGCATTGTGAGCTTAAGTGCATTCCCCTAAGTTGCACTTAAGAGGGGGTGTTGGTGTAATTAAATATTTACTAATTACAGTTTACTTAAGTTTACTTAGGATAATGCATTTGCATATTAGTTGTAATTGTGACACCTAGGAGTTTTCATTTTATTTTAGCACTTGGTTAGGATAATTTCCACTTTAGGTGTGATAGTTGTCATCACATACCTCTTTGTTTGTGAGATCCACCTTTAGTGCTCTTATCACATTATCATCCTCTCATTGTTGCACATGTTGCACATACTTTGATGTACAATGGAGGATGATCCACCTTTGGTGGACATATGATTCCACGTTGTGTGGGTGATATCTTATCATCTCCTTATCATGTAGTCTTATTGCATTGCCTATATATTTAGGCACTCCTACTTTGTATTCAATTCAATTGGCTATAATCAATTATTTGATCATTTTTCCTATCTCTCTTGTGCTATCTCTTGAGCTTCTAGATCTTGGCATTTATTATTTGCCTTAGTTAAATTCTTACAATAATAATGAATGATATTCTTAGACCTTTCACTAATTATTTTGTAGTGATCTACTTAGATGACATTCTCATCTTTAGTAAGACATGAGATTAACATCTACAACATGTGGAGCAAGTACTCTCAAAACTACAACAACTTAAACTATATGCCAATAGAGAAACATGTTCATTTTGATTGGAAAGTATCTAGTATTTGGGTAACATTGTGGATAGAAGGGATGGTCATGTGGATCTTGTAAAGATTCAGGTCATGAAGAAGTGACCCTCTCCTAACAATATCAGAGAGCTTCGTAGATTTTGGGGTTGGACAATTTTTATCACATATTTGTACTTGGATTCTCCCATTTCACATGGACTATGAATCAAGTACTTCGAGGTGGTTCAAAGGATTTTTTGGGGGGACAAAAGTGTAGCAATGAGCATTTGAGAAATTGAAGAGTACTTTGTGCTCAAATCCAATCTAAGCACTCACTGATCTGCAAAAACCTTTTGAAATTGAAATTGATGCATCTGATTATTCCTTGGGGGAAGTTCTCATGTACCATGGTCATCCAATGGCTTACCATAGTGAAACATTTTATGATATAGTTTTTTGACATCCCATATATGATAAATAGATGTATGCCATTGTACATGCCTGCAAACAATGGAAACATTACATTTTAGGTAAATAGACAACCATCCATACATATCATAAGTTATTATAATTTCTACAAACACAAGGCAAGTTGTAAAATGATAGATATTAGAGGTGGTTTTCATACCTACAAAAATTCTACATCAATATTCGACACAAGAAGGGAAATGATAACAAGGTTGCAGATTGTTTGAGTAGACCACTAATCGCTACACTAATTATGGAGGTAGACTCTTATGGACATGAAATATCATAATGGAATAACATGTATGCTAGGGATGATGAATTTTCTAAAGTATACACTCAACTAAAGAAAGGTAAGCAAGTTCCTAACTTTTACCTACAAAGTGGAATTCTTTGTTATATGGGTCATATATGTATCTCTTCAAAAGAAAGAGCTAAGATGATACGTGATGAACATTATAGTTGTACAATAGGACATTTTGGCATTGAAAAAATGTTTTTTGTGCTTCAAAGGTATTTTTATTGGCCCAAGATGGAGCATTATGTCATTTCATACATTCGGTCACATGCATCTTGTGCTATTGCAAAGCCTATAAATAGGAAAAAAGGATTATATATGCCACTTCCTATTCCATATAGATCATGACAATTTGTTTCCATGGACTTTATGTCTTATTTACCCACTACCAAATGTGGTCATGACTATGTTTATGTTGTGTTGGATTAATTCTCCAAATGGCTATCATGATAGCCTACAAGAAGGGCATCTCTATAGACTACACTACCAAGATATTCTTTAATCATGTCTAGGTTCATTTTGGACTGCAACAAATTGTTATTTTTGATAGGGACAACATATTTGCGGGAAAATTTTGGTTAGTATTGTGGGAAATGATGGACCCTAAGCTCACCAAGTCAATAACATTTCATTCACGTATCGATGGGAAAATTAAGGTAGTTAATCATATGATTGTTCACATACTACATATGTATAATTATCACCATCATTGCACTTGGGATGAGAGTCTCCCATATGTCCAACATAGTTATAATCGTGCAATCCATGGCACTACTAGACACAACCCATTTGAGGTTTGTTTGGGTTGTCAACCTTTAACATCTCTGGATAATTTATATTCTAATCATTAAAAAAGAGCCATCTTCATATGCAGAGTGGGAGTTAAATAAGGCCTCAAGTTTGTTGAAAAAATTTGCCACCTTCAAATTTAGATTCATAAGATAATACACCAGTCTAATAAGAAAATAGAAGAAGCACCATGATCAACACTGAACATCTCATTATTTTTAAGTTGGTGACAAATTTTGGTTACATCTACATAAAGAGAGACTTTAGCGGCCACATAAGAAGCTTAGCCCTTTGTAATATGGTCCATATGCTATTCTCAAGAAGGTTGGAGAGAATTCTTTTGAACTAAGCATTCCACCATTTTTGGGAATTCGCCCTATTTTTAATGTAGAATTGCTTTGTCCATATTTTCCACCTCTATTAGATACTTTAGAGATTTCTAGTAGAATCCATGTTGGGGATTTGAATCCTAAAGCTATGACTCCCTTAGCATGTAATTTGATTGTGGATGTGCATTTCAAAAATCTTCGTGGTGCACAAATTTCTTTGTATTGTGTTGTCCAAGCAGGCCAGTTTGTGCACCAAGGTAAATGGTTTACGAGTAAACAAATTGTAGAGCACTTTCCTCATCTTTTGCAATAGAATATAGTAGTGGGTGCCATTTCCTCTCAAGGGGGAGGAATGATCTAGTATATGGTGGCAATTCAACTCGTATTGAGAGTTATTAGGAGCTGATCTAGAACATGAAAAAAAACATACATAATAATTCAAGGATGATCCAGGCCATGATAGGTAAGGTCTAGACAAGTTTGGAGCTAATATGAGTGATAAAAACTAGAAAATCCAAAAATATATTTTTTTTGGTATTTTTTACATTGTAGTAAATCACATTTTTTAGGGTCTTTATAGTGGAATTGGGTGTCAAAAGTGTTTTTGATTACTTAGACCAGCTTTCATAGGCATCATTATAAGGAAATTAAACTAGTTCTCTTTGATACCTTTCCAAGAAATTGAACAATTTTAAATTTTGTGTTACGAGTAGAAAGTTCTGGCCTTTCCAAGTTGGGCTACACAATTTTGTAGTTTTCAAGATATTTGTAATTTTGTTTATGGTTTTATTTTTTTATTTTTTTTGGTAAAAGGCCAAAGCCAAAATTTTATTAATCAAAATCAAAGATACAATATTTTCATAGTACCTCGCTCAGTGCAGGCACTGATAGGAAAGAGCGAGGTTGAGAAAACCTCCAGCCTTGCCTGGGACCTAAGTCCGGTTTAAGATACATAATTCAAAGAAGAGAGCATTCCCTCAATTTATAGTTTGAATATCCCTAGTACCAGATATTCATCAGAGGGAATTCCCTCCTTCCACAGAATTAATCAACAAAGAAGGCATTACTACGATTACAGATTGAATATTCCTAATGCTAGATATTCAAAAGAGGGCATTCCCTCTTTTTTTGAGTTTAATGACCTCAGCCTTATCTAAGGGGAACATGAACTTCTTAAACTGAATGAGGACTTTCTATGATTCCATCACTTCTTTCCTTAAAGGGACTTGTTTGGGTGCTCCTGTCAGAAATGTTGCCTTAGGAATCCTCGAGCTTGAAAGTTTCCTTGCAGATTTCTTTTCCTTCTTGACTGTATTTTTCCTTGGATGTTTTTTGCATGATTTCCTTCCCTTCTTGATTGTATTGTTCCTCTAATCCTACAAAACTTCATTAGCTACCTAGCTTGGAACAGTGTTAGTATTTGGGATAGCTCTCTCCTTTATTTATAAAAACCAGTCCTAGAAAGCTAATTTTACATGGTAATATAATCAGTAACATTAGTAAAACCAATTCTTTCTTCACCTGGAGATTAAGCATCATGCTTACTAGGTCATAAATTTATTTTTAAAAATACCCATATAAAAACCATTATAATTTTATGTTGCTCGAGACTATTCCAAGATAATAAACTGCATAAATCATTTCTAAATTATGCATATGGATTAGTGTCCTTAAATCCAAAGTTTAATAAGAAAAATTTCAGATATATGATTATACATGCATAAATATTACTAAGCTCACCAAAAACCACATATTGTGCCTTTTTTATAAACCACAAACTGTGCCTTTTTAATAAACCAATTTTAGTGACAAAAAACCACAATTTGTGCCTTTTTTATCATTACTGTCTACAATGCTTATTACTTCTCTAGTCTAAGATTCATGCCAGTAGTCTATTCCCAATAGAGATCTAGAAAACATCATGGAGATTATTTACATAACAGAATTGTAAGTTAGAATATAGATTTAACCTTTAAATCACCTTAACCAACTATTATCATCAAGAGGCTACTATGTTCATGTACTGTTACCTTAGCATTTCTTTTAAGATAAGAGAACTTCCTTGGATTATTGCTTTTTGGATTGATCAAAATTTAATAACACCCATTCCTAAATATCAATAATTGAAAATTTCCACACCAAAATTAAACAGTGTTGAAACCCTACTGCTTCTATCAAAGACTCTACCTGCTAGAAATCTAATAGTACTATATCTTTACTAACTTGAATATTATTAACCAGCATATGCCAAAATATCCAACCTACTAACCTTTTGTAAATACTTAATTTGTAACTCACAATGTCCTTCACCGAGCATGTATTTGCTTCATACTATAACTGGCTACTGAAATCTTACAAGTCTTACCCGGGTCGCTTTCCATAAGCATATACAGAGTCTAAACTGATATGTTATTATGATTTAAACATTTATATGCTAAGAATCAAAAAACAAAATAGATGTAAGTTTATGCTATAGTAGTTAAATTCTTATATATTATCCTATCCAAAAAGTTCCTTAAAGATTTAGTCTTCCTTCATTTCTTCCTAACTAGAGTGTGGAATACCAGTTCTTCTTCTTCCTCCATGTCTTCTTCTAAACCTTGATCAAAGTTTCTCTTACCCTTGACCACCTTGAAACCCTTGGTTGATTTTTTGATAATTGGTGGAGGAAAGAGTTGCAGGTCATGTAGCGACATAGACCCAAAGTTAGTTTCTACTTCAAAGCCCTTAGCGATTAAATAATCTTTTACCCATTTGAAATCTTCACATGGCTTAACCTTTATCCATTTTAGGAGAAATCTTACATTATGCTTCATTTTGTCAACTCTCTCATCAAAAATCTTCTTGTCTTTGAAGACCAGAATTGGTCTTTGGGCGCAATGAATTTTATGGGTCAGGGAACCCATAAGATTCACCATGTAATCTTTCAGGAAGGGTATCATTAGGTTAGAATTAACACTGTTAAGGGCTAAAAGGAGCCCACTAGAATGGTTATCATCAAATAATTCCAAACAAGCTAATATTACCTCCTCCTTGGGGATTCTGATCATTAGCAAGATCGTTGCAAAGGTACCCACAATATCACAATTGACCCTATAGATGAATTCATGATTGAAGTTGTCTTCACCCATAATTTTCTCAACCGCCCTTCTTCCTAAGTCGTATGTCTATAGGATTTTGTCCCATCTTTCTGCTCTGATACTTCCCCTGAAGGCATTCATTCTATTCTCCGAAAAGGAAATAAGCTTAATATCCAACTCCATATCATTTTGCAAATGCTTTCATCGAGGGCATAAGTCTATTTATTTCCCGCTACCCATTAATGGGAAGGTCTTGTTAGCTATTTTGATGGCACCAAATAATGTCCAATTGCCTATTGCATTTAATAAGATGTATGTACTTAACATGGAACTTGTATTATGATAATGCTAAGTAACGTGTAATCTACTTTTCTTGATTCGAATAATAAAGCTTAGTTAAAAAAATTCTAATTTTATTCAAAGAAAGATTTTATGATAGATTTCATGTTAAACTAAAAATTGAACAAAGTGAAGAATTTCATGTTATTTCAAACATAAAGCCTTTCTTTGCTTTAAAATGATAAGTACAAATTTCCTTGGGGCTTGACTTCCCTAGGCCCTGCCTGAAGAACGTGAGGACACTGAGGAGCTTTTATCTTCTCGGGCCAATTTTAGCCCAATACCATCTTCCAAGATAAAGTCATTCATCTAATTTATCACAGGAGGAGAGCGTAAATGGGTGAAGAATAACAAGAAGTCCAGGTTCCTTCTTATTGAAGGTGTTTCCTCTATGTATATGTCCCATTCTTCCAATTCAAGAATAGGAGAGGAGGAAACATAATTATTATTTACAACACTCCTGTCATATTCTTTAGGTTTTAGAATAGATAAATCTATATGTATACTCTTTAGAACTTTGTCCAAATCTACCAAATATTTCCTTTTAAAAATTCTCCTGCATAGACTTCTGATAGTCTTAATATCAGGGTCCACTTGAAGGGTCGAGGCTAAGAACATCGTTGGAATATCTGAGTTAACTCTATACTTGTTGGTATTTTCCTTGAACTCACTTCCTAGTACCACAGATACAACTCTAACTACAATATTGAATTTGATCATAATTATCTTTCTAATCCTGCTGGAGGAAATTACCTCGTCAAAGGCTACTTGTTTGTGTAAGCTCCTCAACTTGATCGGGGTTTCCATTTCCCAAGGAGATGTTTAATTGTGTGGAGGATAAGTACATATGTTGCTTGGCTTTTCTTATAAAGGTTATTAAAGAGTGTTTAAAGAAAGTGAATCCTAATCGATAGTGATTCTTATGGAAACCAGACTAGTTGATTTTACTTTACCTATTATTCTAGTTGTCCTTCAAACATAAAGGTACAATGACATTTGTGTTTCTATATTACTATTGAATGTGAATAATTAGTGTAGATTACTAACTTCAACTTAGGATATACCTAAAAGAGAACCTTCTATACATTTTTAAGTTAGGAAGAAAAAACCTCTAAACTAAAAGCATATAATTATCTGAATATAATAAGAGAATATATGTCTACTAAGACTCTATAAATTTAGGAATAAGTTTAATTAAAAAATGGAGTGAACAAGCTACGGAATTGGTTATTTGAAAAAACTGATAAATAAATATTTTAAAAATATTAACGTAACAGAATATAATCCCTTTGTTAAAATAAGTATACAAGTAAATAACAAGGTATGACCCGAGGGAAGCATATGAACCTGAAATTATCTCAGTCGTAAATCATTACTAGATGAAAGAGAGGAAATGAAAACAATGTAAGTAAGAGCTAATGGCTGAATGTAGACTAATATCTAAGAAAGAAAATTAATAAAATTATCCCTAAATGAATATATAATTGTAAGCATATATATTTATATATGAAAAACTATGCTCACATATATAGCCCGATATAATTTGTGGGACTATATATGTCTAAAATTTATATGAGTATATCTATAATTATGTATGATAATGAGTCTAAAATACCATCTAAAGCTAAATTAGTATAATATATGAGAAATAATCACTAACAGACCAGAGGTCGCTTGTGAAACATAAAGATATCCCAATGCCTAAATTATTCCTCAGAGAATATGAGAGAACTAAAACTATAGGATAAAAACTGAAGTAATTCTACTATCTAACAAAGAACATTACTCTTTTTTAAATAACCTTGATCGCGTCCCTATTTAGTCCTGAATTATTCTATAGCAGGGGGCTACTTATTTTTACCTCTATATCTTTTCGACTCTTCTGAAGCTCCTGACAGCTCCATATTTCTCCCTCCTTTCTAATGACTATAATGGTTTCTTCACTCATATCGCCAGATTTGATATGACGGGAGCACTTCTTGACCTCCGGGGAGATAATGTGTAGGTTCTCCCTTTCTCATTTATCCCATGGTTTAGGAATGGCAAAGCCCTCCTCTCTCTAGTAGTTTAGCCTCTCCTTTGTTTCCAGCTTCTCCTTTAGAGTTTCTTTGAACAGATAATCCAAATTTCTCAACATTTGCGGCCAATGCGCATCAAAACTCTCTTTATTCTTGAAAGAGATTATCAGAGTCCTTTTGGATTTAGGAACTGCCTTCAAGTTTCCTATTTCTGTTCTCATTATTGTTTCTAGGAAAGGAATAGTAAGATGACAGTCTATACTATACACCATTTTCTCTAATCCTTCTAGAAGATTCTTTTGAAAAAGAAATTTTGCTACTACTACTGCTTCTGGTTGGTACCCAGCAAAGGTGGAGAGGGAAATGAAGTTTCCTATTATATTTCCATTTGTGCGATAAGTAAACTCATTATCAAAATGATTGTCCTCTAACCCTCTTTCCAGAGCTCTTCTAATTGATTTAGGGATGGGGTTAAGAAGTTGGTTCCACCTCTCTGATTTAATAATGCCCTTGAATGCCATCACCCTATATTCTAGGTTAGCAAAGGTAATAAGCCTTGTTTCCATGCCTATGACCTTCCTCTAAAACTGGCACAATGCCATATATGAGAAGAGAACTCTATTAATATTCACAAACTAGACCTCTCAACAACTCCATGTGTCCCTGCTTCCTAATTTTAAAACTTAATTTCTCCTTGCTAGAGCCACACTTCTAAATCTATGTCATGACATGTATCCTTTGTTCTCAAAAAGATCCCCAAAAAATCCTTGCTTTCATCGGTTCTTTTAGGTAGCCATTGGGATTCTGACATTTCTTGTTGGGTGAAGGTTTACTATATAATGATTATATAATTTTTAGTGATTGAAGTGGACACCTTTAGAGAGGATCATTAAAGCCAAGTGGAGCTTTACAATCATGAAACATGTTCTATATGCATGAGAAACTATTTGTCAGCACTTTACCTTATAATATTATAGCATGAAGTGACTTTTAAGTGTGCTACTTTGCTATAGATTGAATTTAATAAGATCCGATGCCACCTCCTAAGAGGAATTCAATCTAAAACAAGGAAAAATCCTAGTTAAAGGGAGCATTATTCCCTGATGCCTAAAAAATATGTCCAAAGGGGACTCTTAATTCATGATATGTATAGTATCTCAAATAATGACAATGTCCTTACCAGTGTTAAGCTAGGGTTCCTGAGCCATTAGGAAGGCTATTAGGACCTAAAGATGGCACTAGAGATGTGAGATCCCTCTCATGACAGAGTGATCCCATCTTCCCCTAAATTGGCTAATTAATCTGCTCTCTTGTTACCTTCTCTGTAAATATGATTAATTGAGATTTCTTGAAAGGATTCACATAGAGTTAATGCTTGGGAGAGTGGGGAGTTTAATCTCCAGTTTGGAGTGGCTCCTTTCCTGAGTGCATTAATGATAATTGTTAAATCCTCTTCTATTTCTAGATGATGTAATCCCAAGGAGGCACTCTTTTGAAGCCCCTTAACTAAAGCATAAAGTTCCATCCAATTATTTGTTTCAATACTAATAGGAGCTGCTATTGATGCTATTTTTGTTCCTTCTTGATTATGAATGTAGCACCCAATGTCTGCTTTCTTTGGATTTCCTCTAGATACTCCATCAAAGTTTAGCGTGTACCAACCTTCCTTTGGAGGTCTCCATTTGCATTTGTCTCTCTTTGATGCCTTCTTTTGTGCACTCAGACCAATAAAGGGTGGAAGGGCCAGACCCTCCCATTTCCCTCGCATTTTACCATCCCAATGACTCATACTAAGGTCTACTTTTTGGATTTTGGCATTACTACAATTCATATTTTCTATGATTACTGCTTTGATTTTGTTGCAAAGTTGTTTCCATTCTAGTTTTTCTCTGTTGAAAATTCTTCTATTACGTTCTTTCCAAATCTCCCATACTAAAATAGAGGGGGAGATAGTCCATAAGTTGACAAATATACTCCTTTTTTTAATGATCGGTCATGCTTGCAACATTGCTTTAAGGGAATGGGGAAAGGCTTAGGACCATCTCAAGTTCCCTTGCAACCAATTCCAACAAAGATTTAAAAAAGGGCAGTTTAAGAATAAATGGTCTACATCTTCTTCGCCATTTCCACAAAGTGGGCATCTACTAGGGCTAGAGAAACCAAGTTTCTTGAATCTATCCGTTGTTAAAAGTTTGTAATTCATTGCTAGCCATGTGAAAAAACCTGCTTTCGGTGAACAGTCTTTGACCCAGCAAAGGTGAATTGGTAAAGTGGTTTTGGGTCGATTGTAGTTTTGGACAATGAGTTTATAGCCATCCTTTGTGTTATATTCTCCTGACTTAGACCCATCTCATACTAATGTATCTTTCAAGTTGTTTAATGAAATATTTCTGTTCTTTAGAATATCCATGATTGCTGCCTCCTCGGAGGATGAAATCCCAAATCTTTCCAAGGATTTCCAGAACCATTTTTCCCCATTGAAAGAAATATAGTCCTTGAGAAAGAGACCATTCTTTTCTTTTAATAGATTAATGAGGGAAGGGTTATTTAAGTTCTTGGATATTACCTCATATCCACCCCATGAGTCATCCCATAACAGAACCTCCTCCCCTGAACCTGGGCACCAAGTTAATTTCTATAATAATATATCTGCATTTCATCATAAAATCTCATATTCTTGATCCTTTTGGAGGATTTGATTCTCTAAAAATGTTAATGGGGGAATTATCTTTCAAATATTTGTGAATAAGTAGTTTTGCCCATTTAGCTTTCGGGTTTGTAAAGAGTCTCCACAGTAGTTTGGCTCCTAGGGAACTACCTTGGTCCCCTAAGTTTTTGAGTGCCACCCCTCCTTCCTCTTTTGGTTTACATATGTTATCCCATGATATTAAAGGGATTTTCTTATTTTCATTGTTCCCTTGCCAAAAAACATCCTTAAATGCTTGTTGATTTCTGATCTTTTGTTTGAGGGAAGGTGCATACAAGATAAATGGTAGGTTGGCATAGTTGCTAGGACTTACCTTACCATGGTTGCTCTTCCTACAGAGGACAACCATCTTCCCTTCCATGAGTTCATTTTATTTTTAATCTTATCAATAATAGGATCCCATATGTCTATAGCTCTATTATCCTTAACTAAGGGAAGACCCAGGTATTTACAAGGAAGCTTACCTTGATTAAAATTGAGGATCCTACATATGTCTTTTCTAGTTTCTATGTCAGTATTGAAGAAGATGTCTGATTTGTCTGGATTAATTTCTTGTCTTGAAGCCTTTGAATATGTCTCCAGAATCCTCCTAAAGGCTCTTGCCTCTTTTCTATTACTGGCTCGGTATAAAAGAGTATCATCAACAAAATGTTGATGAGTAGTGGGATCCAAGTTACTAGTAATGGAGATGCCCTCAATAGCCTTATTTTCCTTTTATTTTGTGATTGCCCTACCTAGTGCTTCCGCAATGATTATGAATAGAAATGGGGAGATAGGGTCTCCCTGCCTAAGCCCTCTAGAAATGCCAAAAAAACCTTATGGGGTTCCATTCACTAAAATTGATATCATGGGGGTAGAAATACATTCAAAAATTAAGTTGATCCAGCTTTTAGAAAAGCTAAAGGCTTCCACGATTTTGCATAGAAATCTCCAATCAACTTTTTCATATGCCTTTTTTATGTCTAATTTGACAAGCATGCTTTGTTAGGAATGGGAACACTGAGAGGGGGGGGGGGTGAATCAGTGTTCACTGAACTTTAACTTTCCTTTTTAATCTTTATGCTTAACTTAAATGCTTAAGTATTGAATTAAACATTCACATAAAACATGAAACATAAGAATAACACATGACACCAATATGGTTACGGGGAAACCCAAATAGGTAAAAACCTCGGTGGGAATTGACACCCACTAATATTCTGCACTAGTGTTTTGTGATCCTTGCTAGAAGATCCTTTACCCTGTTAGGAGTAGCTTTACAATGCTTTTAGTACAATAGACCTGGTTAAGGGTCAGACCCTATTAGGATTATTTTACAATGATCCTTGCTAGGGGAGTGGACTCACTATCCTAGAGCTCACTGCTCAAGTGATGAAGGCTACAACCTTTTGAATAAGATACACACTATATTTGCAGGTGAATTGTTGTTGTGACACTGCTTGTCAAATTAGTTCCTTTGGTGTGCTGATGCTTTGACCTCTAGCAAAGCTCTAATACATCATATGCTCTCTTCACATACCTCTGCTCTACTTAACACAACTCTAATACAACTTCCATACTAATTACAATGGGCGCATCTTATATTTATATGCTCATACAAACAAAACAATTAGGTCGGCCCTATAACTAATTACAAACAATGCTTCCAAATGAATTGGCTTAAGTATTCTTACAATTATACATGTACATATGTCGGCAACCTAAATACAATGGGCACATAGGCTCTACAACATTATTTTACAATCGCAAACCAAAATAGTCACTGTCGGTTCCATGCTTTGTTTGCTGCTAGCACACACTGGTTGTGCATCTTCAACTGACTGTAACTTTCACATCTTTGCATATCTACTTATGCACTCTTAGACTGAGCATAAGTATAGTCTAAAAACCTTAACTTCCAGGGTGCATACCTTAGTTCATTCGTACACATGTGCGCTAATGCTCTGAGTCTCTGGTACTCTGTTAAGTGTCCAGTCTTCAACACTTAACTAAATTCTGATCTTTACACTTAGTGCGCTGACTCCAAACTGCTATATGAATTTGTTTCCATAATGACAACACTATCTATAGTCATATACTTCAGTATAGACAACTTCCCAACACACTTGGGTTCTTATTTTTAAGTATCGAGTGGATAGCTTCTTGAGCTATGATTACCCCATCAAAGATGGATCTTCCTGGAACAAAACCAGTTTGTTCCTTGTTGATGATCAAAGGGAGGAGTTTTTGAAGTCTAAGGGCCAATGTTTTGGTAAGCAGTTTATATAAAGTATTACAAAGTGCAATTGGTCTAAAATCATTAAGGCTATTTGGTTTCTCTTTTTGGGAATAAGAGAAATAAAGGTGTTATTTACTTCCTTAAGAATTTTTCTTGAGTTTCTGACCCCTTCTAAGGCTTCTGTGACTTCTTTTCCAATAAAGTACTAGCACTTCTAAAAGAAAATAGCCGAGAAGCCATCTGGTCCCAGAGATTTGTCTGGATTCATTTGCATTAAGGCATAATTAATCTCATCCATGGTAAATTTTCTAGTTAAAATTTGGTTATGTTGTTTAGTTATGACTTTAGGGATATTTTTAAGAAGTTATGCTTGACAACCCAGACTTGAAGATTCCCTATTATTTAGAATGTTATCAAAATAGTTTACTAATTCTTCAGCTATTCCTTTTGAATCCTCTATGGTTTTCCCCTTGTCGTTAATAATACTAGAAATCCTATTAGTATTTCTTCTTTGTAAATGGTACTATTTTGAAAGAATTTAGTATTTCTATCACCTACTTCCAACCAAGTTTCTCTTGATTTTTATTTCCAGAAAATTTCTTCTTGAGCCAATATCTCTTTGTAATCCTTGAGCAAATTCTTCTCCCTATAAGATAGGTCATCATTCATACCATCCCTGATAACCTGAGAATTAACTTCTCCTAATTATGTTTCTAATTTAAGTTTCTTTTCGAAGATGTTACCAAACTTAGATGAGTTCCATTCTAACAATTTTCTTTTAATCCACTTTAGTTTGTATACTAATATATACATTTTGGAGCCTATTATCTTAGGTTCTGACCACCATGACTCAATTAGCTTCAATATTTCTGAATCCCTTAACCATGCTTGTTCAAATTTAAAGGCACATTTTTTTGGATTAGTTTGTGTTGTGATGTTAAGAAGTATCAGGTAGTGGTCTGATCTAGATAACAATAGGATGTTGGCTGAGAGTGAAACATAATAATTGGTTAGGCTTCCTTTAAGGAAGAATCTATCTAATTTCTCTGCTATGTTGCAAAAACCTAGTCTTCTATTGTTCCAGGTGAAGGAGTTGTCTTCTGTCAAAATTTCAAGGAGGGAGTTCCTATCTCTCCATTGGGTGAAGTCTCTGGTTGCTAATGGAAGGGTATTCATACCTCCTCTTTTTTCAGACATCTTTGTTATCACATTAAAGTCACCACCTAAAAAACAAAGTGTGTCCTTTGTCTGATTGAGATATGATTCTATCTCTTGCCAGACTGAAAGTTTTTCTTTATTTTGAATTGGGCCATATACATTTACTAAATTGAAGGTCAGATTGAGTCTAAAATTCTTGACCATTCCACTCATCCAGAATTGTCTTCTCTCCGTAATGTTTATTGATATACTTCAAGGATCCCAAATAATTGCCAAGCCACCCAATGCACCCTTTGCCGACAAGGCTTCAATTTTCCTCAACCCTAATTTCTTTTTAAAATTCCCTAACTCTATGTTATCTAACTTTGTTTCTTGAATTAACATGATCTTTGGGTTGTGAATTTTGATGTAGCGTTTGATTAACCGCTACTTGTTAGGGGCGTTCATGCCCCTAACATTCCATGAAAGGACATTCATGGCTCTTTGGGAAGGCTCTTCCCCTTCCCTGCATTCAGAATAGATGTAATTTTGACCTATCCTATAGCTTCCCCAGCCAAGCCTATTAATTCTTCATTAGGCTTTCTTCCTCTTTTTTCACACAATTCGAGGATTTCTTACTTTCTTTAAGCTGGGAAATGCCTAGAGATTCATGTTCCTATGTTTCCTTATTCTTCAGATTTATTAATAGTTCTTCTACTGATCCTCCTAAGGTGTCAATATTCAAATTGATTCCTTCAACTAGGAGCTCCTTCTGGTGTTTTAATTCTTCTGGATCAGAAATCTCATCCAAAAGTAGTTCCATTAATTCCTCTGTTAATGATTCCCCTATATAATTTGATATTATGTTTCCTTCTTGAATTTTTTCACTTTTTGATTTTGAGTTTTCTAAATTATCCGTTGGGACCTCTTTAGGGATGTCTCTTGTTACTAGGGTAGAATTAGCATTAATCTCTACCTTTCCTCGAGAGTTTTTAAGAGTAGGGCTTCTTGGGGGATTGAATTCCAATTTCTTATCCTTTGTCCCATAACTTTGTTGATCCTTTTCCCCTATCATCTCAGGGTCCATAAGTGATGCTTCATTCCGCCCATCTGGATTGTTGAAATCTAATTGCATGATTTCTTCCTCCGTTGAAGGTTATGAAAAAACTACTTTATCACTCCTTGCTTCTTCTAAAATAAAATCATTTTTGTTGGGGGATGCTCTAATTGAGGTGTTCTTAGAGTTATTTTCATGGGCTGAAGTTGATTTTAGAATGCTTGGGCTTTTTCCCCTGACCTTCAATGAAGATGGGACACTGCCTGGGAGTATTATCAAAAATCCACCCCCAATTTCATTGAGGTGGATATCTACTTCTTTAGAAGGGATGGGGTTAGGTTGAAAGGATCTACTTTCTATCGAAACATCTTTGTAATCTCTAATAATCTCCTTCAAAATAATAGGGATTATATTATGTGATTTAGATTGATCTTGAATCAGAACATGGGGGCATGATTTAATCGAAATGTCCATTTCTACTATGATGGTTTGTTCTGATTGGGGATATTTTATTTTCACCGTTCTTAGATATTTCCCTAATTTATTGCCAATGTCTTTAATAATAGTTTTGTTTATGTATTCTATAGGGAAATCTGAGAGCTTGACTGCTCTTTCTACTTTGATATTCTATAGATTTTTAGGGTTGAAAGAAGGGCACCAGTTTAGAACTGTAAAATCATGCCCTAGGAATTTTGGACATCTATTATCTAAAATTATTCCTTTAGTTTCAATGTTAGAGCATAAAACAAACAAAAATTCATCAGGTAAAAGCATTATACTTACCTATGACCCTAGATTCTCCATTAGCCAATCCACTATCTTAGATGCAGGAATTCCAAACCCATTCCATCTCAAGAAGACACCTTGGAGACACATGCGATTTTCATATTGTTTTATAAGATTGTCCTTAATATTAATTACTAAGGGTGAATGTGGATTATTCCTATGATGAGGGGGAGAATAAGGAGGGCTTTTAGGGTTATGAGTTGCCAATTTGTCTCTTGATGGTTTATCAGGTATATCTCTTTTGTGTGGAGGAGTATAAGTTTTTGAAGGAGAAAGAATGTGTTTGAGCTTCCAGTCCTTTTCTAGCTTTTGTGAATTCGCAAGGTTTTCCTGAAAGTCTCTTAGGGCTTCGAAGCTATTAGCTAAGTGAAGGGTTTTGGAAGAAGTTATAGAAGCTCGACTTTGTCTTCAATTTTTTTCCTTTGTTACTTTAATCCAACTTCCAGATTCAGATGCTCCCCTTGAAGAAAATACGATGTCTTCCCTTCTTCCAAATAGAACGTGTCTTCTAGAAGCTGAGTCAGAGACTATGGCCCTAGGTAGGGTTTCAGAATGTGGATCGCTTTGAAAAAACTTTGCTTTTGGAGAGAAATTTTTCCTATTGTGAAACTGATACCATGATGAAAGTTGTCACTGAATGCCTGCATATCTTATTTTCGTGAAAAATGTAATCTATTTTCCTAAAGATTTGATGGAGTGGAGACTCTTAATTTCAAATTGGTTGGTTTCCTAAGACTTTTGGGATTCTACTCTTGCATTTAAAAACTCTTTTGAATGAATTTATTGGTGACTTTTGAGATGCACATCTCTTGTTTTTGAGTTTATGCTATTGTCCATAATTTTCATAAAATTTGCAGGTTTTCGCTTACCTTGTATTGTTTAATGAATTCCTTTCTAAATTAAGATAACTAATATTGTATATTTTTTAATATCTTCAAGTCTATCAATTGCTTCCCTTTAGGAAGTAATGACCACCTGATCTATTGTGGGGGTGAGGGATGGGGATATGGAAGACATCCTCTCCCAACCAAATGCTTGAATGTTGGAACCTATTGATCAACTCTAAGATACTAATCTCAATCTATGAATCTATTATGCCCTTAACCAAAATAGGTGGGTAGGTTGACATAGTTGACATTGAGGCCGAAATAGGCCTTAGTGTATAATTGTTGAGAAAAGTATAGGGAAATCTAAGTGTTATTAGGATAATGATAATGAACATATGGAATCAAGGGTATATAAGGCAAGCCTCTACTATATTGGTGCATCATGTCACCAGGTAGGCTCCCAACTTCACCTACCCTCATAGAAAGGAAGTACATCTTGTTTGATATTTTCCTTGGGGATGCAACATTGGACCTCATCCAAGGAAACATCACCTGAGACCTCCTCCCCCAACTTGCAAAAAAGGACATCTACAATCTTAGGGGGAAAGGAATCATGTTGACTTAAGTGCATTATAATGCACTCTAGGCTAGTAAAAATATTCTCACATGTAGTCTTATACGTGCCATCAGTATGAGGGTCCTCTATGGTAGCTTTCAACCTATGGATCTCCTAATCAATATAATAAAAAATATTACCATACTCAGGCATTATTGCAAGTGAAAATGATATATTAATCAACCATTTATAGGTGTCATAAAGTTACCAATAATGTAAGTGTACATGTACATACATGTGAAAAACATGCAATTAAAGCTATAATCTTTTAAAAAATTGGATATTAAGTTACATAACTTAAACATATATAGTAGCACAAATTCAAATATTAAACATTAAATATATTTAAAATAATAATTAACATGCAAAAATATGTACACATGTACATTACATAAAATTAACTTTTCACAGATGAATACATAATCAATTTAACATTGTGCACATACACAATTTCTATTTAATAATAAATTTAAATAAAATAAATTTGGTACACTTATCACAAATTCAAACACATGTATATACATACAAGTGATCATATTATCCATCTAGATAGAAAATTATGGTACCATATTTTTAACACGTGCTCATTTTCTTCATTTAGGGATTTGTTGTGGTTTTGAATGACCTTGTTTTTGTTTTCTTTTTCAAATATAGGCAGGTGAACTCATTTAATCTTGGTTATAAACCAAGACTCCATTAACACGTGGTCTAGAAGGAAAAACAAATATATAACCTATGGATGTCACAATTTAAGTAAAACCTAAGTTCTCTAAACCTATTTAAAAACAAGTATTGCAGGGCAGCTAAGTTCTTGCCAAGAATGGAAGAACAAGTTTGGTTTTGTATGATATTTCTGTAGTCATTGTATTCATAGCAAAGAAGAAAAGCTTAAAAAATCTTTTTCTTGAAGCATTTGGAAATAGCTTTTTTGGAAACTTAATGAAATTCTACATGATCTAGGCTACTTCCTTCCCTCTAAATTATCAACACCAATAGAATATTAGAATTATATAGGCCAATATAGCATTGTGATTCTAGGAAACAATAACTACAACATCATTGATGAAAATAATCTCCAGGAGCTCCTTCATACATGTTTTGAAATGAAATGGGATATCTCCCATAAATGCTCTTCTTTTAGAGCCTCTGGCAGGATATGCTACTCATATGATCTTCAAAATTTGAGGGATGCATTTGTCCGGACATAAAAGTGCTTTGCTTGTATTCCTCGACCCCCTTCTAGCCAATACATTAATCATCTAGCATGTGATTTGAGATCACGTGGTCTCACTCATTGCATCTCCTCTATGTTAGTGGCTCGCCAAATGTTGATCTCAACCTTTTGCATTGGTGGTCACTCAACTTGTTATTTAATTTATATTTGTTTTAGTCCTATCTGACTGGAATATTTCCAATAAGAGTGACAAAATTACAATCTAAAATTTATTAGATGGAAAAATATGCATTTCTCCACAATCATTTTCTCAACAAAATTTATTTCTCTTATCAATGACAACTTGTGAATTAAAGCAACAAACATTAAAACATATATTATGAAGTGAGGGATGAAAAATTAAATTTAAATAAAACAACATGAGGACCGAATCCTTAGAACAACATTTTTTTTATAGAATAAAATAAAACCAAACAAAACAATAATCCTTCAATGTATGGATTCCAAAGAATATAACTCACTCAAACATTCAAGTGACTTACCTCAAGATTGTGCACAAATTGTGTTGTTGTTAATAATATCAATGAGGGAAAATGGGGTAGAGTTTAAAAAAATATATTATGAGACCCTACCAAAACCAATCTCGCTAAAAGTGTATCTACTTTAGTTTATTTAAATTAAAGAAAAAGTGGAATTTGGGTAGACAAATTTATTCAAGTGTGCATTGATGCTGCAATTCATAATTCATTAGATCACATTTCTTAGTAAATCAAAGATTTCACATACCTTGTCTAAGCTCTTACATTTTGGAACAAATAGATTCTGACATAAAAACTCAACAAAAACATGCCAAGTGACATAGCTTAAAAATTTGAACAAATTATGTCCACCCAAAATAATGACAGAGTTAGCAGTAAAATTATTACCAAATCTACATAATTGTTTTTTGTAAAGATGAGACAAACCAAGACCAATCTCCCTATAGCCACATGTTTCAATCCGTTGACAGTAAATGAAAAATAGATCTAAAAAAATTGGGATATGAGGCTAGTAAATGTGTGAGCTGGATTCAAAGAATCATCAACACTTTAAAAATGGAAGTATTGATCATAATTGGTTTAGGTGATGAGAAACTATGTTACAATTCTTCATTCCTCATAAACACATATATGTGGTGCTATAGCTATTGCACAAAGCATACGAATGAGCGCTTCCAACTAGAATCTCATCATTTTGGGGAATTATAAATGACATCTCCATCCAAAGGTTTCTTTTGCTATTTCTGAGCTACCATGAAACAACAAACCATAATCAAATAATTGATTTTAGGCAACCAATTTCTACTCTTTTCAAGTTGGTTATATGGTTTGAGAGAAAGCCTTGTTCAAGGATATGTGCATGGACTTCTTAGTTAGTGGCTAAGGAATTTAGAGGCATTTGTTTCTACATGCATTCCAACACCATTTATTATCACCTTTTCTTATAAAACTTTTGGCTGAGACCAATAATGGGAAAAATGAAGCAACTACCTATGTCTATTTATCCTAAAATAATCCCAATAGAATGCATGCAAAATATAGAAGCAAAAGACAAGGAACGTGGACTTTTCATCTAGATGGCTCAAAGAATTTGTGTCATCATTGACTGGCATGAATGCAGGATTAAAATAAAAGAATTGCATGGCAATGATACACATATATGGAAAATTATGCTTCTTTTATCTCGTGAAACTCTAATTTTATGCTCACATTCATACTTCTTGGTATTTCTACCTTCTCTTGCGTTGAAAATTGTGTTTCCTTCCTGACAATCTGTATTGCCACATTTAGATCCAATGGGATTGCCATAAAATATTTACCTTAAAAAATATGCAACTTCACTAATAGAGAAGCAAATGTAAATGTGAATGTTGGAAAATGCTAAAATTTGATTGGCTGGTTGTATTTGGTTTAATCATGGTTTAATGTATAAGCCTCCGCAATAGTTTCCTGTAATGTCTAGTAGGAACTAATAAGATTATAAAAGTTAGCACCTTGTGAATAAAGGAAAAGGTAAAAAAATATATAAGGATGGATGCCATAGAAGTAAAACCTAAACATATTTAAGAGTAAGATTATGGTTAAAATTAAATGTAGTTTGAAATAAACCAATTAGAAATAGGTCTGATGATTTTAAAATATTCTAATCAATCTATAATTTCCTAATTATCATTCATTAGTTTGAATATAGGACAAGGACATTGTCCCTAATTTTGTACATTATTTTTTTTGTTATGTAGTTAGTTCTATTAGTTACACTTGTTCTAGATTTTTCAGTCTTAGTTCAATTACTTCATTACTTCAAGCCCTACATTCAAATGAATATCTTTAATGATGTATGATTTAATTATACTAGATTTATTTTCTTCCTTATCTTCTTAGTGACGCAATGACATTAATAACAATATTTCAAATTGGTAGGTCCGTAGATGTACTTTATGATTTCTCATATTGTTTTGAAGCTTCAATATTAGATATTAGTTTATAATAAGACACCTATGAAATTGATGATATGATCTCCCTATATTTCTATAATATGATTTTTAGTCGATTCTTAGGAGATGATAAATAAAGAAATAATCCTAGAGTTGTATGATTAAAGTGTCATTTTGGAAATAGTGGTGATAAAGTAGGATGATTGTGGGATGCCCATACTAGGATATACATTTTAGTTATCTTAAAATAATATGTGCTTAGTAAGATTTTTCTATGGTTTTCTAAGAATGATTTTTTCTAAGATTTCAAGAGCTTTTCTAAGGTTTTCTAATTCTAAGTTTTTTCTAAGGTTTTATAAGAATTCAAGATTTTTTAAAGGTTTTCAAAAAAAATCAAAGGTTTTCTGGGTAAAAGCACAGAACTGTGTCACCCTTTAGGATATCTTAGAGGGTTACGGCCGGAACAGTTTCGGCTGTAACAGGTACGACCAGAATTGCATGGCACATTTCCCTATCGACGTGGCAAGCATGGTTACAGTCGAAACCATTTTGGCCATAAGGGTTACGGCCGAAACAGTAGCGGCATTATATAAACACTGAAACCCGCCTTTGGAAGTCATTTTCACTGTTGCTTTTGCTCCGACGGTTTAGGGTTATTCAGTCGTAATAGGTAGGTGGTGTTTTTTATTTTTTATTTTTGGTTTTTTTAAGTTGTTTTAAGTAATTAGATGTTAGTATTAGTTAAGTTAGTATTAGATGTTAAATGTTAGTATTAATTAGATTAGTTAATTTTTTTTATATGTTAGATAAAGTATGTATAAAATATGTAGATTAAACTTAGAACTCTAGATGTAGATTAAACTTAAATCTAACATAGAGATTAAACTTAGAATTATGTAGATTAAACTTAAATCATATGTTAGATAAAGTAGTTTGTTTAAATTGGTAATCTAATTTGTAAAAGAGAGGCCAAGACCTGCGAAATTTATACAAGGCCTGCTATTTGATAGACTTGCAATTTTGTGAGGGCCTGCTATTTCATCTAGAGGCTACGAATTGAAAGTAAAGGAGAAGAATTTGATAAGGAGAAGCTACAGTTCTTTCCATTGGGCTATTCCTTGATGAAAATTAGAGGATATGAGCAGCATTCTGTTACATCATTAGCAACAACAGGAGCTTCACTTTGGCAGTAGTACACACCAGAATATCTTCATTTTTGGCAGCGATTTGAGTTGAAATGGCAGCGACTTGGCATTAGCAGTCCAGTTTGAATTTAGAAGGCAGTTTGGAGGGGCAATCAAAGGCCCTAGGGTAGGGTTTCGATTGGAAGAAGGCAACTATTTCATCTCAGATCTATTGGTGGCCTCTTTCCACATGTTTAGACCTCCAAATTCAAATTTTTGAAGGCAAAATATTATCATATTTAACCAAATCCGAAAATTGTATGAAGGTTGCATATTCTTCTTTCAGATTTGAGACATCAAGGCCTCATTCTTACACATTCATTTCTAGAATTGAGTTGCAATTTCAAAGAAGGTGTTGGAGATAAGATATAATTAACATTACGGTCGCCACGGAATTGGCTGAAGATTGCCTCTTATTGACCGATTTTTCCCGTTGAATTCCTATTTTTCAAGCTCTGCATTTTCAGGGTTTCATATCAATGCCTGTTTTGAGCAATTTGACCCCCGTTTGATCATTGTAGCAAAGAAAGAAGTGACAGAATCCCGCTCTCACTGCCGCCATAGCTAGAGAAATAGAAGACAAATTTTATCTTGACAAACAATATATTACTTAAATTCATCCAGAGCCAGAGAAGAATTAGATCGTTAAAAAATTAATCATGTGAAAATGAGAAAGGCATGCATTCAACGAAGGATAGCTTTGCATAACCAACAAATCAACCTAGGGCTTATCCACCATAACCGCTCATCGGCTAAACCATTGAGCTCTAGTTCTGTTCTGCGCAAATCATATTCAAATGTTGATTCGTTTAAAGCCTCACCACCGAGCAATGGCACTGATAAGGTCTTTACCGATTATTGTTTTAACTGTTGGCTATACGGCCACAAAAAGGTAGAATGCAAAAAGTCAGAGGAGCGACAGCATCCAACCTATGATCATTTGAAAGATTTCATTGCTAAACAAAATGAGAGGAGCCTACAGGGATCTATGCAAAATGATAAATCTAGGGTTTCAAAACCTATTGCGAAATCCATGGTTAACAATGGAATCCCGTCATTGAGCAGGGAATC
The DNA here is from genome assembly GCA_027943335.1 of Chamaecyparis obtusa. Taxonomy (NCBI): domain Eukaryota; kingdom Viridiplantae; phylum Streptophyta; class Pinopsida; order Cupressales; family Cupressaceae; genus Chamaecyparis; species Chamaecyparis obtusa. The sequence goes on along the minus strand of BSBK01008042.1, from coordinate 12,578 downwards.
AAGGCCTATTATCTTCTCAGTCCAATCTTTGGACAAACAATTGAGCTTCTATGCTAAGACCAAGTATGCAAGAAAGGATCTAAGCTACAGGACTGCCAAAGCAGATAAACCTGAGTATAATCCATTATACAGACCCGATGAACCCCAATCTGCTATGGGGGAAGGCAGGATTTCATCTGATCAAGCACCTCCTGTGAGCATACCGAAACACATCTCTGCATGGCAAACGGTAAAAAGTAAGAAAAAGGTAGGAGACACTCTCCATCTCCCAGTTATCATAGCATCTATATGCAAAATTCCTTTGATTTGCTTAGGGAGGTTGATAAATACAATGGGTCATACACACCCCCACACAAAAGGGTTGGGGATTTGGTGGATAAGGGCTATAGGGCTCGACATCACAATAAGGATGTCTCCCATCCTATAGCCAAAAAACCCTACCCTCCTCACCGCAGAAGTTTGGAAAGCCACTCATCACTCAAAGTTAATAATAATCTGAATAATCATGTTTTTAATGCTAACAAAAATCATAATGATTATAAGAAAGCAGCATACATGTCTCCTCATAGGCAGTATAGTCATCAGAAGACAGGTAAGATAAATTTTGGTTTGCACTATGATACAATCATTGTAGATAATGATGATATTCTGTAGTATCAGAAACACCTTGCAGAAATAGGTTTGATATGCTTATGGAATGGTATGGGTGTCTTTGTTAATGATTTAATAGAAGGTCTGATAGATCAACTTCCTAAGGAGGTAAGTATATCGCTTCTCATGGAAATTTTCATTTATATAGAATGCAATAATAAGGATCTAAAAAACAACATTATGGAAAAGAATGATATTAAATTTAGGAATAGTGCTTTCTCTCTGTTTGACTGGGTACCTTTGTTTAATCCAATGCATTTAAAGGATTTCAAAGTTGAAAAAGCTATTTCGCTTAAAAATTTGCCTTTGGAATTAACTAGGAAGGAGGTTATCTATAATATAGGCAATAAAATTGGTAGATTCATCAGGATTGTTGAATCAACACTTAAGCAGGCTGATAAAACAATCATTGTTGAAATGAATTTTCATCAGAAACACATTTCTCCTATTCAATTAAGTTTCAATTATAATTCTGTCATAGTTATTCCAATAATCTTAGAAAATTTTATTGAAAAGAACACAGATCCTCCTAAAACACAGAAAAACACAAATCTACTAAATCAACTTAATAGGGATTTGGAGATTCATTTTTGTAATGACAGAGGAGGCTTCTCAATAACTCCCATAAGGGACCAAGAACTAGACAGGCCCTCTCCATCACCCTTGCCTATGAATACTACTGCATGTCTGAAAAGTACAACAATCACTCATTCCCAGAAAGAAGAGGAAGACACTTCTCCTCTCATGACCATTGAAACTAAAATGATAGAGGCCAATAATGATAATCCTGATACTCATAGCATAACAAGATTTTCTAAAAATGAATCTCATGTCAAAACAGCAAATGGAAGTTATCCTACCTCCCCTCTGTCACCTAGCAGCACTAAAAAACCCCCCCAGAGGGATATCAACTGCATAACAAAGAATCAGCCACAAAAAGAACTAATATCAGAACCACTTACTTGTGAACAAGAAGTTAACATAATCTCTGAGTATTTAGCTGACTCAATGACTGATGAAACAATTAACCTTTTCATTGACAAAATTTGTGATAAAGATGAATTGCTATTACAAAAAAAACTACTAATAGAAAATATTGTTGAGCTCCAGAAGGAGGAAACTCCTGAAGAAACTCCAATAAAACATCAGATTCAAAAAGATAATACATCATTATCTATTCCTTTGGAAATGGAAATCCTTAATAAGGAACTTCTAAAAGAAACAGAGAATTTAATAGAGATGTTTGTAGAGGATATTATAGACCAAGAAGACTGTCCTGATCTTTTAGAGGAAGTTCAGAAAGACTTAGATCAAGAGGCAATGGATATTAACCAGGATATTCTCATGGATATCCCTGAAGCCAGCAAAGAGGATATTGCTAGTTTATTCGGGATAACCAACAAGGATAGGCAACTCGGAATTGCTATCAATAGGGGTGGTTTAAGCACCCCCAATATTAATAAAATCAAAAAGAAGAGAGGAAGGAAGTCCTCAATTGAATTAAGAAACCTTGCTGGAAAAGCCAGCAATCAGCAAAAAATTGTTGACATTCTGCACATTGGGAAGGGGAAGTGCCTTCCCCAGGACCAATGAAAGTTACTACTTGGAATGTTAGGGGTGTGAACTCCCCTAACAAACAAAGATTAGTAAAAAGATACCTAAAGAATTTCGAATCAGAAATTATAATGCTTCAGGAAACTAAGTTAAGTAAGGAAGAGAGTATTAAGCTTAGCAACAAACTAGGAATTTGGAGGTCCGAGTTTGAGTTTTCCAAGGGTGCCTCTGGCGGCCTAGCTATCCTATGGGATCCTAGGAAAGTCCTAATCACTATTTTACATAAACACAACAATTGGATGGTGGTAGAAGTTAGTAGCCTTAAATCTAAACTAAAATTTATGCTAACTAATATTTATGGTCCTATTCCGAATGAGGAAAAAAGGAAGGTCTGGCAAGACATTCAAACTTTTCTCCAATCGAACAAAATAGTTACTCATATATTAGGTGGCGATTTTAATGCTATCTTAGACACAAAAGAAAAATTTGGAGGTTCCCATTCTATCTCACAATCTCAGAAAGACTTCAACCTTTGGGTGACAGATAACCATTTAATTAGTATTAACACTAATAATGGAATTTACACCTGGAATAATAGAAGATCGGGCTTCAGCCACATAGCAAAAAAGCTAGACAGATTCTTGATCAGTGGTAATTCCGATCCCGTGAACCAACTAGTTAATGCGGAAATTCTCCCTGAGGCTGGCTCAGATCACTTCCTAGCCAGAAACCCCTTCAAATTTGAGTTTATGTGGTTTCAAAACCTAGAATTCATTAATCTCTTGGAACAATGGTGGAACCAAATCTCAATTAAAGGATCTAAAATGTATAGTCTAGTGGCTAAATTAAAAATTATTAAAAATAAAGCACTGGAGTGGAATAAGAATAACTTCAATAATATTTTTATTGAAAAGACCAACATTGAACAAGAATTAGAAGATCTAAATAATGAAGTAATAGATAAAGGAATGAATGAATGTAGTTATTTAAAGGAAAAAGAACTTATGGCCAAATATAATGCGATTCTTCTTAAGGAAGAAATCTTCTGGAAATAGAAATCAAGAGAAACTTGGTTAAAGGAGGGGGACTCCAACACAAAGTTTTTTCATAACTCAACTAACTTTAAAAGAAGTGTCAATAGAATTTCAAAAATTAAAAATAATGAAGGTCTCCTCGTCGAAGACCCAAAACAGATTTCAACGACATTAGTGCAATTTTATCAAACCCTCCTCAATAATAATGTCGAGATCAACCTAGAAGCTCAAAATGAAATGTTAAAAGCAATCCCCAAATTAATATCAGAAGCAGATAATAAAATGATTAATGGAAAATTAACTTTAGAAGAAGTAAAGACTGCGGTCTTCCAAATGCACCCAGAGAAAGCACCTAGACCAGATGGATTCCAAGCTGGTTTTTTCCAAAATTGCTGGCATTTCGTGGGTAATGAAGTCTGGCAAGCTGTGGAAGCTACCAGAAATTCAGGCTCTTTACTATCTGAAATCAATAACACCTTCTTTACTCTAATACCTAAGAAAAATGAAAGCATGGAACCAGGGGATTTTAGACCCATTTCTTTATGCAACACTATCTATAAAATCTTATCTAAATGCTTGGCAAATAGACTCAAGACACTTCTCCCCATTATCATCTCTGAAGAATAGACAGGTTTTGTAGCCAACCGTTCTATTCTAGATGGTATAATTATAGCCCAAGAATTAGTACATACTGCCCAAACTACCAAGACCCCTAGCATGCTTATTAAAATAGATATTCAGAAAGTGTACGATAAAGTAGATTGGACTTTTCTCTACAAGTGCCTAGAGGCCTTTGGCTTCTCAAAACAATGGACAAGTCTTATCTTCAACTGCATTTCCACTCCCAAAATTTCAATTCTAATTAATGGCAGTCCAGAAGGCTTTTTTAGTATTTCGAGGGGTATCAGACAAGGAGATCCGTTGTCTCCCTTCCTATATGTGATTATGGCTGAAGCTTTAGGAAGAATTATTAGTAAGAGACATCTGGAAGGTAGTATTATAGGTTTAAGGGCATCGAATAATGTTCCTAACATTACTCATCAATAATTTGCTGATGACACCATTCTCCCAAGCTCAGCTTCGGTATCCGAAGCCAAGGCCTTTAAAGATACCCTTGACCTTTATATGAAAGCGTCAAGTCAGCAGGTAAACCCAAATAAATCAGAAATCTTTTTTCTCAATACCACTCTGATAATGGAAAAGGAAATTTGTAAAGTGTTCGGTTATAATCTTGGGAAGTTTCCCTGTAAGTATCTAGGAATCGAATTGGACAAAGGCACCCTATCCTCCAAACTCTGGCAACAAGTGCTCGTTAAAATCCAGAACAAAAGGAGCACATGGAAAGGTAGGTGGCTTATAAAGGCTGATAGAACCACCATGATCAAGTCAGTACTCTCAACCATCCCCACGTATCAGATGTCTGTTCTTCCCCTCCCGGTTAACATTAAAAACAACCTAGACAAAGTATTTAGGGATTTCTACTAGCAAGGCTCTTCAAAAGAGAAAAAACCAGCCTTAATTAAATGGGAATCCCTTTGCAAACCAATCTCTAAAGGAGGTTTGGGTATTAAAAACCTTCTATGGCAAAACAAAGCCTTGGGTGCTAAGCTGATTTGGAGATTATACAAAGAATTTAATAGTAAATGGGCCTTGATTTTACTAAATAAATATATACCAAACGCAGATCCTATTAACATTTTCAGAGTCCAATCTCATGTTAAAGGATCTAGGATGTGGAACTTCATCAAGGACTCCAGAGGAATCATAAACAAATTTCTCACTTGGGATGTAGGTAATGGAGAGAAAGCTTTATTCTGGGATGACTCATGGGCAGGCCTTCCCACCCTGATTTCTCTAGGTTTTTCCCCTAACTTCATAGAAGAATGTAAAAATAAGATTGGACTATATCTCTCAAATTATCTAAGCCCGAATATGGATCTTCCTTCAAAACTCATAGATACCGACACATTTTCAATTACAGAAAGCCAGAGACTTTTCACTATTATTAAGGGTAGAGAAGTGGTTCTCAAAAGCAGACCTGACAAGTTGATATGGGCTGGATCAAACAATGGAGAATATTCAGTCAAAGAAGGCTATAAGACTATACTAGATGAGCAGAAGATGGATAATTTAGATATGCCCCTAAACCTTTGTTGGAATAAAACATGTCTCCCCAAAGCTGGGATGTTTCTTTGGGCAGCCATGCAAAGGAAGATCCTCACCGCGGATAGAATTACCAAACTGGGGTTCGAAGGGCCATCCCGATGCACTCTCTATGAAAAGCACACTGAGGATGTTGATCACCTTCTCCTTAATTGTGAATTCACACAGCAGTGCTGGAATTGGTTATTGCAATGTCTTGGTTGGAACTCCGCCTTTCATATGGATCTCTTGAGTACACTTAAATCTTGGCCAGCTTTATATAAAGATAATCTCTATAGAGATATATGGATTGTAGCCCCTTCCATTTTAGTTTGGGAAGTTTGGAAAGAGCGTAACAGAAGAATCTTTACCGAGAAAAAACTAGAATGGAGGTCACTCATTAATAAAATAGAAATATCAATCACGGAGATAATTAATACCTCCCTAAGGGACCAAGTCTGCTATGAGGAATCATTCAAAAGTTGGGACAACAAAATTAGATTGAAATGGCCTAATTTGCAGGTACCACCCCTTTATGGGAAAGGAGGAAATAAAACTAAAACAGATCGTGCGAATTGCAAATGGATTCCTCCAGATGTGGGTTGGTACAAACTGAATTTTGATGGGGCATCAAGGGGAAACCCAGGAATTGCAAGTATCAATGGAATCATCAGAAACTGGAATGGAGAAATTATAGTTAGTTTCTCCCATCCCATTAATCCTACCACTAACAATATGGCAGAGTGCAAAGTGGCTTTGGTGGGCCTAAATTTGTGTAAGGATCTTAATATAACCAAACTTATTATTGAAGGTGACTCTCAGATTATAATCAATGCTATACGATCTAAGAAGACTCCTAATTGGACTCTAAATGCTAAAATAGAGGAAATAACTTTAATATTAGATAGCATCCCCAACTATGAATTCAAACACACTTACAGAGAAGGCAGCACTGAGGCTGATAAACTAGCAAATCTAGGTGCAGAGGGCATGATAACTCTAAATAAATTCACACCTCACCTCTGGGATATACCTAGTTAAATTACTCTCTAAATATTAGACAATAACTTAAGAGGTAAATATATAAGGATACATAAGGTTTATATCCTTCTTGTTATGATGATATGAGTAAGAGATAAATAATGTTAGAAGTATAACTATTATTTTGGCTTCTATTGTTAATTTTATTAAGGTATTGATCAATTAAATTGATAATTGGTTTCATATGGATATAAGGTCATATGGTCTAAAGAAAAATTAGTAATGTAACCTTAGAATTATCTTCCATGTATAAAAATTCTTTTTTGAAGGTAATCTGATGGGGCACCTATTCTCTTTTATCATTTTATTCAGAATCATAAACTACCTAAATACAGAAATTAAGGGCAAGTTGATGGAATTATTTTTTATTGCTTGATGAGGGTTAACCACTGGAGGTGGAAGTTTCTTTTGTCTTGCATTTCAGGTACAAAGAATCGTATGGAAGACAAACACTTCTTCCATCCAAAGAACAAAAAGCAGAGAGTGTACATTAATGGTGGTCAATACCAAGCAAGCAACTAAATCACTCTATTACTGAAGATCCTAGAATCAAATTCTACAAAGTTATTGATCTAATTGTTTGAAACATAAAGTTGTATCCTTAAAAATAGCATTGTAATAAATGTAACCTTAATCCTAGATATTCTCGAGTAGTGGGTATGCCCATTGAAAGTTTGTATTTCTAGTAAAACATTGATTGACTTCGAACTGTGGGAATGCCCACATGAACTATGTATTTTAACAAATCTCGATAATTGTTGAGTCGTGGGTATGCCCACGTAATTTTTGTATAAGTACAGGACCCATGGTCCCGGGCAAGGCTGGAGGTTTTCTCAACCCCATTCTTTCCTACCAGCGCCTGCAGTGAGCGGGGTCACATTGTAAATTAATTATTTATATTAATAAAAAACTATTAGGGCTTCGGCCTTTTACTGACAAAAAAAAAAAAAGTAGTTTGTTTAAATTTAGAATTAATGTATAGATTAATATTAGTTAATCACATTTTAGAAAACAAATTAACATTGTAAACCTATATTTTAAAACATCTAGATAACATTTAATCTATATAGAAAATTAACACACATGTAGTTGAAAGCATTAGGTAGAACAAAACTTAGAACTTTAAAACTTAACTGGAATTTCAAAAGATATAGAAAACAAGTGTACCTCTACATACAATCAACCTTAGAAAACATTTTCAGACCTATATAGAGTTACATACATACATATTCGAGTTTGGTTCACATCAACCTTAGAAACCTTTTTTAATAGACTTATATAGCTAAATTACTTATATGCATATTTTGTGTTCACAAATCGAGCTCTCCTTACACTTTCTCTCTACACTGTAACTTTCTCTCTCCTGACACTTTCTCTCTCTAGACTATGTAACTTTCTCTCTCCTCACACTTTCTCTCTCTAGACTCTAACTTTCTTTCTCCTCACACTTTCTCTCTCCTTACACTTTCTCTCGAGCTACACTCTAACTTTCTCTCTCCTCACACAAGTTCTCTCTCATCTGACTTTCTCTCTCTATCTAATCTAACTTTCTCAAGCTCCTTTCACTTTCTCTCTCTTCACACTTTCTCTCTACTCACATTTTCTCTCTACTCATGTACTTTCTCTCTCCTTACAATTTCTCTCTCTCTCTCTCTCTCTCTCTCTCTCTCTCTCTCTTTGTACACTATAATTTTCTCTCTCCTCACACTTTCTCTCTCCTCTTAATTTCTCTCTCCTTATGTACACTTTCTCTCTACTCACACTTTCACTAAATCTCTCTCCTCTCAATTTCTCTCTCCTCATACAAGTTCTCTCTCTCCTCATACTTTCTCTCTCCTCTCAATTTCTCTCTCCTCACACTTTCTCTCTATACACTCTCCTCTCTATACATTTTCTCTCTCCTCATATACTTTCTCTCATCGTGCACTTCCTCTCTTATGAGCACTCTCCCTCTTAGATTACTTTTTCTCTCCTTAATTTACATGACTTATATGTATTCATGTGCCTTAAAGATTAATGTTGTACATTTATATATACATAGGTTTTAAATTAAATTGTTTGTACTTGAATCAATTTTTTTTAATTAACACATGTATGTTTATGTGTATATATGCATGTGCAGATCTCTAGAGCTTTATCATTTATACTTGTATCTTTGTGCACTCTCTCCATTTATATAGACATATCAAATCTTTGTACATCATACATTATGGCATCTAGTTTTAGGGGTGCACCTACATCCTTAGGGGAGGATAGTTTTTAGGGAGGGGGGGGGGGGTAGTGCTGAGTCTGGTACATCACGTAGATCCACATCTTCTACTAAGGAGAGAGAGCGATTATTTCAAGATATAGTTGCTAGGCTATCTCGAGCTATTGAGTACCTAGATTCTACACTCATGACTTCTACCACCCTCCCTAATAGGGAGAAGATTCAGGCTATGAGAGATGAGTTATGTTGTATGATTCAGACTATTGAGTCATACAACCCATATGATTATATTAGTATTGAGTCTTTTTATACTTCTCTGTCTCGCAGTGTCACTGGCACTGTGAAGTATAGACAGGTAGATACAAATGTCTCCACCACTATGGTGAAGACGATGTTTCCATTTTATGCACAGAGGCAGAGGGTTAGAGGTTATTTGGCTACAAAGTGTACAGATGCACTTGTAGCACAGTTTATCTATCCTCATTGGATAGCTGCACACCACAGATGGCCACAGAAGGATGAGTTTCCCCTGTATTTCTACAAATAATTATTTGCAAAATTTTATTTACACTATTCTGTAGATTACACAGACTTTCTAGGTCATGTTGGACAAGGCCTTGGTAGAATCTCGGATAGATTTAGACCTGTGGACACCCCTATGCCCGTTAATAAATGGGCAATGGTGGGTCCAAATCTTTTGGTCATGCCGAGAGCCCCACAGATGGTTGTTGCGGGTGTGACTATTCCGGATGACACAGTCAGGAGTCAGATATATTCTAGCATTGCCACAGTTGCTACACAGTTGTAGGAGATGTCATTTGATAGATGTGGCAGATATATGCTACGTTCACGTGGTACCATTGAGGCACTTGAGCATCTTCTAGCACTGGAGTTAATGATGTGTATGGGGTAGCAGACATACCTTCTCCAGTAGAGGTTTCTGCTATCTCAGATGTGGATGCATTACAATGTATGTCATCCTATTTAGCAGTTGATCTTCTTGCTTCATATCAGGCATTATCGATAGTCATAGGGATTCCCCTTAGGGACATTAGTGGACAGATCAACCATATTTTGTCACGCACAGCAGGACCATAGGGCTCACAGGGTTCACAGAGACAAGAGGATATTCCTGCACCTTCTACAACACCTACTCCTACACAGGCCCCTACAACACCCCCCCCCCCCCTTTTACTCAGGAGCCTACAACACCTCATGTAGCACCCCCTGCTATTGAGGTCCCTGCAGTACAAGTTCCATTGACAACTATGCTTACAAATGAGAGGATTGACTTAGACAGTGACCCTATTGTAACGCTACATGATTTAGATATTAGTCAGATCAGCAAAGCATTACATGATGCTACGGTAAATATATATATCTATGTTCAAATTTATTTTTTATTTTAATTTTGAGATTCAATACATGTACCTACCTAGATTCAATATATTCTTGAGTCAATCTAACTTGTTTATGTATACATGTGTGCTATAGGGGCTTAGTGATAGTATGTTGCATTTTGGTGATCTTCAGACACTGACAGATCTAACACGGCGTACGTCAGAGGTATGTTATGTAATTTATATATATTTGATATATATACATATATGGTATATATTTAATGTTTGTACATAATTTTATAACTCTATATTTTAAAAAAATCTTTCATTTGACACAGGGGTCACACTCAGATCACAAGGCCTTTTGGGGTTAAGGATCGGGGGGGGGGATGGACATAGTGATCTATGGGTATACATTTGATATATCATTATTTGGATCTATATACATTTATGTACATGTTATTTGGATATACATTTGATATGGGTACATGTTATTCTCGAGAGACATTTCATTATATACATGTATATATATGTTATATCATCTAGCTCGATGTGCTATTTTGTAGATGTATGTATGTTATGTTCATGTCTTATGTTTATGTTTTAATGTTCGCATGTTATTGATCTTGATGTCTTTTAATCTATGTTTATGTTTTTTAATGTTCACATGTTATTGATCTTGATGTCTTAAAATCTATGAACTTATGTTTTTTAATGTTCACATGTTATTGATCTTGATGTCTTAATCTATGTTATATGTTATTTAGATCTACATGTACATTTATACATGTTATTTGGATATACATTTGATATGGGTACATGTGTTATTCTCGAGAGATATTTCATTATATACATGTATATATGTTGTCGAGCATCTAGTTTGATGTGTTAGTTCATGCCTTAAATGTTCATGTTAATGTTCACATGTTACAAATGTTCATGTTGAATTTGTATGTGCATATGTTAATCTAAGTCTAATTAATTATAAAATGACATGTCTTAAGGGGAGGTCCTAAAATATACATAATTGGATCTTTCAACATTTAATCAATAAAGTTAATTATACATATACTTGAGCATAAAAAATATCGTAAAGAATACATAATACACAATATCATTTAATTTCAAGTTAAAGAACACATACAAACATAAAGAATGCAATACACTCTAGATCATTTAATCACTAAAGAATACACACAAACATTTAAAGAATGCAATTTACATGTCTTAAGGGGAGGTCTTAAGGGGAGGTCTTAAGGGTCCATGTCTTAAGGGGAGGTCTTAAGGGGATGTCTTAAGGGGAGGTCTCAAGGGTCCATGTCTTAAGGGGAGGTCTTAAGGGTCCATGTCTTAAGGGGAGGTCTTAAGGGTCCATGTCTTAAGGGGATGTCTTAAGGGTCAATGTCTTAAGGGAAGGTCTTAAGGGGATGTCTTAAGGGGAGGTCCTAAGGAGAGGTCCTAAGGGGTTATCCTAGAAGAACATACATAAAAATAGTATCTCGAGTAGCAAAATAATCTTTGCACCATTTAGATAATGCACACACAAAATATATTTATAACAACACATGTATAATTTAAAGCATACCCAAGATCCATTATCCAATGTATACAAATAAACTTAAATAGCTGAACTAGAGCTCCACAAACAGTTACATCCAAGATCCATTATTCAATGTATACAAATAAACTTAAATAGCTGAACTAGAGCTCCACAAACAGTGTATTGTTAGGATCCTCTCTATTTTTTATTATCTCTAGAATCTTTTCAGGATCTTCAATAGACAGTTTCCACTTTTGATTTTTGCTATGTCCTCTTCTTTGTATTGCATCAAATTGCAACTTTGTCGCTAAGACATGGTTACTGTAATGTAAAACTTTTTCTCCAGGCTTGTATTCAATAAATTCAATACCACTATTAGTTACCCTTGTTTGTTGATAATATGTTCCTTCAACAACAACTGATCCAATTGGATATGATTGTCCATCAGCATCTATAGTTCCTTCTAGCAACTTGTGTTTTTCTTTTGTGCATCTTAGAAGATAATAGGCTACATTTTCTGCATTATCTGCTAAGGCTTGGACAACAAAGATATCTCCTGCATGTACATAAAAATAGACGTGTTTTTAAAGCATGAAAAATTATTAATATAAATTGATTTTAATGAATGTACATGTGTATATACATATGTACAAACCTGTCGTAACTAGATCAGAAATGCACTCATAATCAGCTGAATATACAGGATCATGAATGTCAATGTCAATGTCATCATCTTCAAAAGGAGGCTTTCTGACTATATCCTTCAAATTCCATTGTGAAACATATCCATTTGCAATATTTTCACATACACTCATTGGATTGTCCTTAATGCAGTCATCACAAAAACATGATTTCTCTCTAACTTTAATCACTGGAGGTTTGTGGTGTCCTGTAGTCATCACTTGATGTAAACTTCTAATATCGGGAATTGTTTGACAATTATACGGATTAGATCGATCTATATCTGTTACAAATACGAAAGATAATTATCATGTTTGAAAATAAATTATGTAATTAAAAACATTGAATATAATATATATATGTATATATATATATATATATAATAT